>RXPK01000211.1:1934543-2132296 GCA_004143645.1 Protaetia brevitarsis
GTAGCGTCTCCTACGTAGGTGATTGGCTTATGGATATTACCAAATCGACACAGTCCCTAAAGAGTAAAAAAAGATGATTAATCGTTTCCAAAAATCACAGGATGATCCAGATAGGCACTTGCAGGTCGCACCTTTATGTCGGGGCACGAACGCATAGACCAAGGAATAATATATAGATTTAGAGCTTAGAGATGCGCAGTCGTTCAGAATCACAGAGGCCCCATTTGATGTATGAACAGGTCGGAAAAAACAATTTAAAGAATAAAACAAGGACGTAATGGTTTTAATATTTTAAATAAAAAATACATAAAGCTCATACTTCCTTTTGACACCTAGTAATTATACTATTACAGGTATTCAACGTAACTGTTGTCATTAAAGTTTATGAAGTTCTATTATTATTATATATTGAGATTTGCACCAGATCTGTTCGATGGACTATAAATGGTAAAATACCTTAACCAAAATATTCACTTCGTTGACCGAACTGATGTCAACTTTCTTATTTTAAGAGATGATATATTTTATTCATTTTTGGATTTAAACTATAGAATACGACAGTTTTCATTACCTATCCTAGAGCTACATTGCCGTTTGAGTTATTACGTTTCTTTTTTTAGTCATAATCATTGCATGATTGAGAAATTAATAGTTTCGGTTATATACAGAGTCGACTCCAAATGCTATGTTGAATTTTAATATAACTCAAGAAACGGAAGCCTTTTCATTCTAATACGGTGTTCAAACTGAGGAACAAGGTGAGTATTTTCAAGTCAGAAACTCAGTTTTTTAAATCAGAACCCCTGTATTTTTAATTCGAATTAGAAGTATTATCATCCATCAGCTTTATCACATTTCCTATACTTCTTTAATAGATTAGATATGAAGGACTTTTTGTTTCAACAGACAAGTGCCTATCTTGCGTTTTGTAGTGGCTGATGGATAATGTCAATTCTTGGACACCCAAAGTGTTTTATGTATGTTTTTATTACACTTTCGTAAACGCAATATTAGATAGAAAGACTATCGACACATTCTTGTATGGTTTTTCAAAAAATACAGAATTTGACGTGAATCTTTCGAGCAGCTCAACATTTAAGAAGGGCTACTAGTCTGTTTAACAAAGTCGCTCATTCTCAATCTATTAAAGTAGTATAGGGCATCTCATATAAAGTGCTAGGGGATGAATTTACTTCGTATCGATTAAAATACGGTGTTCTATTTAAAAAAATGAGTTTTCTGCATTTGAAATATTCAGCTTGTTCCTCAGTTTGAACCCTGTGTTAGAATGTAAAGTGTGCTTACGTTTCTTAGAGTAATACCTACATTCATAACTTAACAATTTGGAGTCTCTACTTACAGTATTTACGAGTATTATTTCTCACTGATGCAATGATATGACTAAAAAACAAGAAAAACTTAAAAACTCAAATGTGGCACATGTAGCGTATGGAAAGTAGTGAACTGACGTATTTTAGTTGTAGATCTAATGAAGATTAAAAAATTATATCATTCTATTTAAATAACAAAGTTGACATCCATTCCGGTTCAGCCGAAGGGATATTTTGGTTAAGGATATTTTGCATTTATATTTCCAAGTCAACAGATACTGGTGCAGAATCTAAAATAATAAATAATAGAACATATAAGTTTAAGAACCAGTTACGTGGATACCCTGTTTAACTTATTTGTAATATAAGCATAATGAAACTTAATAGCTTACCTTTCTGGTTCATATTGGCAACTGAAGAAACATGCCGAATATTAAAGCTAGTATTTATTGCGACACGAGCAGGACACAACAATACCACATTTCACACATTGTTAAAATCACTAAACAGCTAAAGTTGAAGTGGTTCAATCAACACAATAATGAAAATATTGAAAATTAACACAATAATCTCTGCTACAACGCGTATATCAATGACAACTCCTTATTGCTTTATAACCTATAAACGAAAATTCATGAGCAAGATATAAACAAAGCTGGAGTTGGTGCGCATACGCAAGCATGGGTGCGCACTGCAAACCAGAAACAGTGACTACCACGCGCACGTTAAAAAAAAATCCGACCAAGAAATATATACAAGTGAACTATCTCGGATAATCTGTGTCCAAACGATGCCAGAGGTCTTAATTCTCCTTTTTTTTATTATCCATTAGGTTACTCGTCTCAGTGGAATTAAGGTGTTATCTCTGACTATGGGATTGTCACACACCTTACTGGTGGCTCAGAACGACAACCCGGAGCAGACCACCAAACTCGAGACCTTGGACAAGTTCGAGCCCTAAGATGTTTAGACGTAAAATGACTGTCTTAATTGTAAGGAAGCACTATTTACTGCCCTTCCATTTTATCATACTTTTTTTTTTTAATTATTAATGTAAGTTTTATATTCCAGTATTTTTTTACTATTTATTTAAGAGGTAATTAAGAGAGAGAGAGATGAGAATTAAACCTACGATGTAATGTAATTCTTTTTTTCTTGGTATTAATAATATTAAATAAATAATAACATTTGTATTTCTTTACAATTTTTTCAATATTAAACGAGTATATCACGTAAAGTTTGCGTTTTATTTAGTTTGTGCACTCTTTCATATTGAAATTGCGTTTTTTTTTTTCGGAGATAGACACGTATTGTTAGTTTATATATACCAAAAGCTCACTTTCCACCTGACAATTGCCGTAAAAGAAGGATGAAAAATATGATTTCTATTAGTTAACAATGTCGAGAAATACGCATGCTATTCTGCTGGGCGGTTCTACGCTTCGATTTATCATCTTCAATCCGCATGCTAGCGCTGTCTAACGGCAAGCACTCACCGCTATTCTCTACCCTTCTCTAACTACTACAAAATGCTATCACCACATCGATCTTTTCAATTTAAATCAATTCAACATAGCCCTCATTCCGTGTACTGCGATTCGCTAGGGATGCGTAATTCACTTCCAGTTTAGTCGGGCTTCGATTCATTTCACTCATTTCTTAACAAGGCATTCCTGGATGTTAGGGTAGATCTTCAAATTTTGTAACAGTTAGAAAGTTTTGATCGCGGTCATTAATTTTATAAAACAAACGGAATTATTATACGCCCGAGGAAAAACTTTTTATTGTGAAACAATTTTACGGTGTCAATTCAGCAGAAGTTACACACGATGTATTTGCAATAAATTATCCCGAAAGATCAATGTACTGCGGCTTTGTGCGTAGCTACGCCTACAGTTGAAGTCCTTCCCATTTCCAGTTGCCCAGAATTCAATTGTCAGCTCGCAACTTTTCGCCCGGTATACATAAAAAAAAATGGAATGGTAAATGTAGGGTGCCAAACCTCGTTTTTTGATTGGTTCGTAACTTATGTGGCAGCACAAGCGCTACCTTCAGGATAAATCAATACTAAGTTCTGAACGAACAGTGAACGTTCATTCTATCCAACATTTTTTTTAGTAATTGCATTTCTAATCTACGTCAAAGATTTTGTTGGCATAGGTTTTAACGATAATATTTCTTATTTTAAATGAATGAGAGTTTAAGATGGAAATCTCATTATTAACGTGAATATATTCGCCAAATTGTCGATCTGAAACTATAGTCTGTATCCATAAAGGACAACAATAATTGTAGGACGTCATTAAGCCACTATACTTGCGTTAATTAACGCTAATTAATAATTAGGTGATGTTAACAACGTGTGTGACACTAGGTAGATATTAGATTAGATATTATTTTAAATTTTTTCCGCGTATTGTTGCTAGAGGTGCAATTGTTACTCCGAATTTCAGATTTATTTAGAAATCTTATTTTAGTAGTTCTTTTTAATGGCCGTTGTTTTAATTCATTCAGCCCGCTTGAAATAACAAAGTTAATTGACTTGTCAACAACAAATTTATAGTTTTTCATATTTATTATTATTTGTAAATAGAATCGTACAATTAATTGCAAATATGCATATTGGAAACGAGATATATACGGATAGAAGTATATCATTAAAATCAGATCGTATGTTAGTTAAATCAAAATTACTAAATTTTGATTATCGATACACACTAGTGTATCGAATTAAATTATGTACCTAGTTGTGAGAAAATACGTTTATTTTCACAGATATACACTTATTACAATAAAAAAATGTAAAGGAATTCCGGAAAGTTATATTGTACAAATTGCGAATAACTACTAAATAGTTATCTTGCTATTAAATTGCTATAAATTAGCAATATTCAGATATATCAGTCTTCCTACTTCGCTACCAGTGCAATAAGAAAAGAGTAAAATTTAGAAGTGGACCTGTAGACCTGTAAACCTGATTTCTTGCACCAGGTTCAGAGCCGAAGTCGGAGCTGGTCATAGACAAGGATAAATATATAGATAGAGCTTAGAGATGCGCAACGTTCAGATCATATAAGGACCGCCATTTTGATGCATGACAGGGCCGTAATAAGTGAAGCAGGGGCGTAACCGTAATATTTTAAAATAAAAAAAAATTGGTAAAATGCTCGTTCTTTGGTTTGATACTACTGACATATTATATTTATAAGTGAAATTTTATTTTTTACAGCGGGAAAAGCATTACATTGATATTTAATATGTTTGGGATGTAGTAAACACACACGATATTATAACATGTTTCTTTATTGATGATTAAACAATATTAGTTTGTTGAATTTTTTTCTAACTAATTCCCCTTGCAGTTCTTGTGTGTAAGTTTTTGCCAAATTGTAGAGCCGTATTTTGCAATAACATTTGATTATCGCTTTTGTTAGTAAGATGGGGTGCTCTTCAAGGATGGTCGCTTCTTTTAGGTGCCCCACAAGAGCAGGAAAAAAATTGAAGACCTTGTCTGCAATGTGTTGGAATATGGAATTACTGATTTTCTCAATTAGTTGGAAATCTTTCGGAATTTTGTTGTTATTGCAATTTATTAGTCTTCTTAAAAAAATTTCACTTTTTTCACATACTGATACAACTCCTGCAGCAGGTACTATTAATCCGCCTGAAATAGAATAAATGTTATACCTATGTTTTGTGTCAACAGTGCAGAAATACCTTTATTCTTTCGTTGTAATAGTTTGTATTTATTTTCTCTAGGATTTTCCACAGGAGATGTTAAGTGCAGTAAGCAGTCTTCACAATGAAATATTCGGTAAATCATTTGCACAACATACCCTGCTATATATGTTATTACATTTTGAGAATACAAATTCAATGGTAAATTTACTCCCAAAATATCATACTCGCTATCTTCCAAGACATTTAATTCTATGTCTTGGAAATAAATGTTGTTCTTAGTTACTACTGTTGTATCCATATTCCCGCTAGGTATATGTAAAACACTTGTTGTATCAAGCACTCTTGCGTTTCCTCCTTCTCCTGGTATCCTAGCATGAAGTAGGAGCCTCTTAAATGAATAATGGAACTCAGAACAGGAAGGATTATTATTCCAACCATTCCTGGACCTACAATAATAACTTATTTTTATTATTGTAATTGCGACCACAATTCTTTGTTACCTTATACAACAGAAAAATAATTCTAAATGATCTTGGTTTAATTTGTACGTCAATAGATATGGAATAATATTCGTTTCCACCCATTCATTAAAAATGCTACATACTGATGTTATGGTGATTGCTAATCCCAAAATTGGAGTCTTCTTATTAGTTTGGTAGATTAAATTTCCGTTATTATCTCGTAGGGATAATAAAAAATTTCTAGTAGTTTGTAGAAAACTCTGCCATATGAATTTATTTCCAACTCTCATAGGTGACTTGTATCCTTTTGCATATGGATTGACAGAGTTTAAAACATCAAACATATGATTAATTGTTCTAATAAAATTTATTGTCGGGCGACACATTCGAAAATTTCTATCTTCAATATCAACCATCAAAAATTCCAATGCGCTTGCTACGCTCTCGCTGAATATTTGGGCTGCTATATTTACCTAGAAAAATTACGTATGTAAATATAAATAACTCTATAGCATTACGATAGGTGTACCTTCATCCTTTGTGATTCCCAATTAATGTGGGTTTTTTTCAATTTTGGAGCAATCTTTAGGCCCTCTTTTTCTTGGAGATTTTGCAATTCTACCAAATATTTCCACTTTATTTCTTCTTCTTCGGAATTTTTTATAACCGCCAATTTCGAAAAATTATTTCTTAATAATTTTATCATGTGACAAACGTCAAATATTGCAAACACCTTTTTCTTATTCACCGGATGTATGAAATAAGGCTTTATATTATGTATATCTGACCAATCACATCCTAATTCTTTGAACATAGTAAAATGGGAATTTGGTCCATCACACGTTATAGAGGTAACATCAACGCCAACATTATGCAGCCGAATTAAAGCTTCATGTACTAGGTTAGCCAATTCCTTCCCTGTTACACTTTTAATGAAGAAGTAGGCTATAGGTAGCTTCCAACTACCTGTTAAACTCACAACCATAAAAACCAAAGCCTCAGTTGCAGGTTCCAAATCATCATCGTCATGACCCAGTCCAAAATCTACATACCCAAATCCATTTACATCTATTCTTTTTCTAATTGCCATTTCATCAAAAACTAAACTGCAAATATTGGCATATCCCTTTTCTTTCTGGTCTTCAGATATTTTCTCCAAAGTATCAAAACATACCTTCTGGAACCCAGGTCTGCAATCAACTGCAGTACACCACTTCCGGAGTGTGGCTTGCAGTGGTAAACAAAGCCGAAATTCTCTTCTTACATATTCATAAGCTTTATTCGAAAAGAAATGCAAAGTCATGGCAAAGCGTCGCAACTCGGGAGGATATTGCTCTCTGGTAACTGAATTCGTTCTGCAATTTTTCAGGTATCGTTGGATTAGGGCTTTTGGTACCTCATCTATCGACCTTTCTAAATAATTTACCCCAGTTGCAGACAACATATTTGTTTGCTGCAATTTAGATATTACACTTTGCAAAGACCTAATCTTCTTATGTAACTTTGCAATTACAGCTTTTCTATAACTTAACATACAAGTTTTTTTCTTAATTCTCTTATGCAGTTGAATATTTTTGCTCTGCTGATAGTTTGGTGAATGACTACAAACAAGCATAACTTATAATAAGTCATTTAATATATTTCATTTTAAAAATAACCTGTAAGAATGAAGTCTTTTTATGAATGCAATTCTTCTATTTCTTGTGCCACTTGAAGTACTACCGGAAGATGTAAAACCCCTAAAAATATTTTAGCATCGGTAAAGTACTACTCCAGTGTATAGAATAATGTCACTTCGCTTTAGTTTACCTCTCTTGTAAAATATGAGCCTTTCTGGTATTTCCTTCTTTGAAATGGGCCTTTGGAGGTATCTCACTTGTTGATGGTATGTTTAATGTTTGGCTGACTGCATCATATTTTATAATATTACCAACATGACTAGGGCCTGGCAAATCCATTGAACTAAAAATTTCATCAAAAATATTGAATTTAAAACGAAAAAAAAAAAAAATACAATCATACATCGTCACATCATCGGAAGCATCAGACATTTTGGCTTTTTTTGGGATGCTCGTACACATATCTTCCTGTAAATACAATGTAGGCAAAACATTATCCCCAAGATATCTCTTTTCTCCTTTTACTATAATATCTTCAGGTTTAAAATGTTTTGAACATATTAACAATGTACGTTTCCACTCTATGTTTTCTTTTCCCAAAATATTCAAATATTTCTTAAATTGTCCGCCTTTTGGAATTCTGAAAATTATTACTATGTTAAGTTGAAATAACAGCTAGATTGCAGTTGGCTCTTACCTATGGAAACTGATGTTGTCATCAGGGGATACCAATCTACGGATGCTTTTACATCCCGGTATGCAGCAAGACATTCTACAACATAAACGCTAATTCACATCTAATTATTCACAGTTAATAATACCACACACCCACTAATGTTTCTTGGTTCTCTTAACACTTAAACTCTTTTAAAGTATTAAAAAAAATGGTCCGACAAAATAAATTATTTACCAACAATTTATTATTCCATAAATCAACTACACTTTCATAAACTACTAATTACGAAACAACCTAAACCGAAATTATAGTATAAATATGAAATGCTTAAATAATATAACCACACGAATAACCTTAAAAACAATGCAACCTCTCAACCAAAACTACTACAACAGCTGATCCATGCATCAAAATGGCGGTTTCTATATAATCTGAAAGTCCGCGAATGCGCAATGGTCTAAACTCTTTCTAATAGTTATATTCTTGTCTATGGAGCTGGTGCACCTACTCCTAGACTGCCAATAAACCGTACGCGCATCATTACGATGAACCATCAGCAGTTAGCCGGACATCTTGGAACACAGACATCATCGGTGACGTCAATACAGCGTGTATTGTATTCAAATAAATCAAGTTAATGAAACTTTAAAAAAATTTAGCACGGCATCTATCGTGTTAGATTTTAACCTGTGTATTTTAAATATTAAAACTGTGTTTTTGTTTTATTAAAGTTGTAGGCAATTTAGAGCTACAGATAATTTCTATTTTTAAAACGACAATCAACTTTTTGCGCATTCTTCAATCAACTAAGATAACACAGGTAGTCTTCTAAAACCATTTCTTATCTTAGTATCCTTTATGCATAGGGGCTTAAGGGGGCGCTAAGATAAAGTAGAGAGCACGAAGTCGGTACAAAATAAAAAAAGCGAAATTTTTTGAAAAAAAGATCTGTTTTCAATTTTCAAAAATCAAAATAATCCAACTGTTGGTATAATGATCCTTCGCCCGTTTGTTTGAAAAGAAATTTATAAACTGGGGTGGGTGAAATAAAAAAAAAAATGAACGATGTGCCGGAGGAAAATCATATTGTCAATATAATGATAACCATTTTTCAGAATTCGTACAAAAACATGTATTTTTTATTAAAGTTTGGAGAAAAGTTTTTGCAGAGAAACATGTAATCTGTGAAAAACAGGTGAAATGGATGAGCCAAGTAAACCTCAGCAAAATAATAAAAAGAGACGCATTCTTTTAACGCCATATAAAAATAAGCAGGATAAAATCTAATAAAAGTTATTTGAGAGTGGAATCTGAATCTGCCGTAACAATGTAATGTATGTTTTCTTCAGGACTAAATAATCAACTAGAGTGTTTGCTCTTCAATTTACTGATGATTAAATAATATTAGTTTATACTTAATTCTGTTCTTATTGATTATTAATGCTATAATATGCATACTTACACAAGGTGTATTCGTATAATAGAAATATAAATAATATACATACTTATTAGAAATAGTACGTAAAAGCAAAAAAAAAGAAAGTATATTTACTTTCTTTTTTTTTGCTTTGCACTTTTGCAGTTTAATTGTATTGTATATTTACAATACAATTAAACTGCAAGGTTAGGTAATATGCCGCACCAGTCACATTTGTGATTTGGTCACAGCATACTACTGTGATTTGACCAACTAACAAACATCTCAACGCAAATACTCCCTAGATAGGTACTAATCAAACCTAAGGAAACGTAAGCATGGCGCGTGATGATGACGTCTGTATTCCAAGAAGTCCGGCTAATTGTTGAGGGTGCGCCGTAATGTTGCGCGTACAGTTTATTGGCAGTCCATCAGGTCCGTGGTGATATCCCAGCCTTAACAGTAATTTACTAGTTGTCCTAACTTTAATGACCGGTGGTGTACATCAGCGAGTTTTGTTACGTAGTAAAATTTTGTTTAGAAGCCTTGCATATACAAGAAAAATAACGGTATGCTCTTTTCGCAATCTAGGTATGACGTATTTGAGGGCCAAACAATACTACCAATCCAATAATTTAATAGATATCACCAATGTAAAGAAAATTAACTCCCATTTTTTTTTTTTAATCTATCCTCATTAAAATCAATAAAACTGTTTTTTTTCTGTCATTTCCTTCAACCAAATTTGCATTGAAACAAAATTTTAGATAATTCACATTTTTAAATGTAATTTTCAATTGAATGCAAAATCGTTATTGCTTTGTGATGAGTGATTCTGTTGATGTAAAGTATTTTTTGCCTTTAGTATAACGTTTCATGTTTGCTTATTTTAGTGCAACGAAGCAAATAAAGCACTAATAATTACAAGTTTTACCTTAAAATGTTCTACACTTCTTTAGCTCTTACTTGTTTGTACTTACACGTACTAAAATTTCACTAATTGTAAGTGGTTCATTTTTTTTTTTAAATGGCAAATGAAATATCTATTAGTCTGGTACAAACATTAATGCAGAGAGTGTTGGAATAAAAAAAAAATGCAGATAAAAAAAAAGAAAAAATCAATTAATGATTGTGAGTGCAGTGTTTCATTTTTCTTTTTTTACAAATTCATTTATCAATTCTTTTTAATCTACTGTCTCAAACAAATGAAAGTCACTCAAGAATTTCCACTACAACGTTTATAAACAGTTTATCCACACAAAACCTAAAACGAACTTATAACACCTAACTAAAATCACTATACACGTAAATCGAAACTACTACAAGCACAAGCTGACACAAAAGATTAAATAAAAATTAAATAAAGTGCTCTAATCGATTTAAAAATAAACTGAAACTTGTTAAAATAAATATAGTAATTTGGTAAATACATCAACAAGAATGGCGACAGCCGAGTGATGACGTATCTGAGGGCCATGCGCGAAAAAGACGAGCTTTGGTTTTCAGATGAGCATACCTTATTTTCTTGTATCATGGAAGCTTGGAGTTTGCCTTGTAGGGATGGAGATGTAGGGATTTGTAGTAAAATCAGGTTCATTTTTGAAATAGTATATTAGAAAAAAAACGAAAAATAAAGAGGATAATTTTACTTCTCTATTATCGAAAATAAGATAATATTGTAGGTACATAGACTTTCACTTTTCACTACGAAAAAAAAAAAAAAAACTTTAAAACAAATGCGAACTAAAAATATATATATGCATTTCTATATTACTTACAATAATATTAATAATAATAATAATAAGTCTAATAATTACAAGAGAAAACGGTCGCTATCGACCCTTCAATAAATTCACTAGAAATCTCATCTCGTTATTATAATCATCTATGCTCATCTCCAATACGCTCCTGAGCATCGTCACTAGCGGTTCCACCTTAGCCGGCCCGTTCTGTTGATTCAACAGAGTACTGAAGAACATATTCCAACAATCCACCCTCCAATACCTCGAGAATCGCTGCGTTATCGACCAGAGTCCGTCCTTCTTCTGCATCTGAATGTATTTATCGAAAAGCAGGACGTGCGCAGTCGCGGCCACGCAGAACAGGTCCGTGTGATAGCTCCAAGGTCGGCCGTCGTACATCTCGCAGCAGACGAAATCTCCGTCCTGACTCTACGGTGGAAGGTGGTGTCTGGGGGGAACATGGCCATGTCTATGCTGCAACCGAAATCTATCAACTGTAGGATGACGTTGTTGTCGACGAGGTGCACTAGGAAGTTGTCCGGTTTCACGTCGGCGTGGATTATCTTCGCTTGGTGCATGGCGTTGACGATTTCTAACATCTCTATGCAGAAATAGACGCAGAGCATCTCTTTCATCGTTCGGCCGGATTTTAATTTTATCGCGTTCGCTATGTCGAGCAGGGAACCGTTCGGGCTGAACTCCGAGACCAAGATGGATGCTTGGTCGTCTGGAATAACGAAAGAGAATGATTTTTTGAATTAAGAGCATTGAAATAACTCATTCTTTATGCGTTTAAACGACGAAAATATAATCCAATTTCTATTCTATAGTAATAATAATAATAATAATAACGTATTGCTGTGGCAACCCACATTACCGCGTATGTATTTTGTGTTGCATATTTGATTAGCTTAAAACTGTTGAATCACTGTACCGAGAATTTTCATAAATTTAATTTTAGTTTGTTTAAATTTAGGTAAAGAGTTGATTGTTTGATTTAATTTATTTAGTGTTAAGTTTTTTTTTTTAATTAATTCTATTCAATTAGTTGTCTAGCGTTCGCTACTTTGTTTCAACGCCTATTCTGTTAGAGTTTGTCGGAGAT
This sequence comes from Protaetia brevitarsis, assembly GCA_004143645.1. Taxonomy (NCBI): domain Eukaryota; kingdom Metazoa; phylum Arthropoda; class Insecta; order Coleoptera; family Scarabaeidae; genus Protaetia; species Protaetia brevitarsis. The sequence continues at coordinate 1,946,576 of RXPK01000211.1, forward strand.
TTTGTGCAATTGCGTTGTACGCAGCTGTAGCGTTTTGTCAAGCAGTTCCTTGGTTGACTTTACCGTAAGTACATATATTTTTAAATCTTTGCTGCCATATTGTATTTCATTTTGATATCGTAACTTAATCATGATTAAAGTTTAAATTCCCTTGCACCCATTGCTGAACTAATAATTAAATCTTTAATTCGTGATTATCTTTAATCAGTACCAAGGTACGAATTAACTCATAATTAAAGTTGGCGCAAGTGTAGTTACTTTGTTTACGATCGTGTTTATAGGCGATTATAGGTTATGTTATGCGGTTTTTGGTTATAATACAAATATCTGTGACTGTAAATTGAAATAGCTAGCTAATTAAAGTGTTCACTTTGAAAATTAGGACAAGGAATAGCGGCGTGCAGGAAGTGTATATTTGGCAGGGTTTTAGAAAGCCCAAGGTAAATTAAAAATTAATTCCTGAAATAAAAACTAACAATAAATGTATTTGAGGATTACTCCTGGTTTCAGGTGGGAATGAGCCGGAGATATTTCGTAATAGGAAAGGATATCTTTCTATAAATTCACAATTTTTATATGATGCTAATTTAAAAATAATGGATATCGTAGTACGATGGCTAGGGAATACACACTTTAACGATCCATTCTTTTCCATAAGTGACAGTGGATATGCCTCAAAAACAAATTTATTGACCCCACTGTTAAATTCTGAAACAGTTGTGAAAAGTTGTTATAATGAACGCCACATTACAACATGGAATGTCATTGAAAGCATGTTTCTAAGAAGAATATTTTCCAATACTGGCATATGGTTGTCGCCTAAAGCTAGATACCTTTATAGCAGTAATAGTTGGTACCTCAGTATTGCATAATCTAGCCATAAATGTGGGTGAAGAGGAAATCAAGGAAGAAAAATCAAATCAAGAAATTTTAAATGGACAACTTCATGAGATTAATTATGACGCTGTTGATGATGTACATGCTGCGACAAAGGCATTACTAATTAATTATTATTTCAACAATTTGTAATTCATTGCTAGAAATTAACTTTTCAACATTTTTTTTTTGTATTTGTTTTCTTTGGCATTTGTATAAACGAAATATATTTTATTTACTCTAAATGCATTATCACTTTGATTTTTTTAAAAGAAATATTGTGTATGTAATTAGCCATTTATTTATGAAATAAAAGGAACAAAATATATAAGGCAATCATGGTAATAATAAAATAATTCAAACAAGTAGTAGCAGAGGTCAAATAAAGTATCAAAAATTGGAGCATTTGCAGAACAAACAAAGAATTCCATAATGACAAAAAAAAAACCTGCATTCACATATTAATTTCCATTTTAAAACTACTACTCAACTTTTTTTATTTCAATATCTAATTCTGTAGCAATTTCTTCAGCTTAAATTCCAATAACTTTCAAATGCCGCTTAAAATCGCGCATTCGCATAGCGGCAATTTTCAATTATGATGGAACAGTGTTCTCAATATAAATACAATTTTTGACTAAAAACTAAACTTAACGCAATACCAACCTATATTTCTGTCGCAAACTTTTTAATTAACTAATCATTAATGAAATTTGTTCGGTGCAATCCTATTCATATTTAATTCGTAATTAAATTTAATCTTATGTATGTTAATTAAAATGTAATCACAGACGGTGCAAACGGCCGAAATTGTCTTTTTATTCTGTCCATCAAGGATCTGTGTATAATAATGTTAATAATATTGATGTGTGCACATTATAGATATAAGATCATTTATTATTTTCGTACAGGAAGATATATTTTAGTTGTAATTCTCTCATTATAGTTTAAAGTGTTAATTTTTGGTTTTCTATTTTGCTGATTCAGTTTTATTTTATTTATCACCTCGGGTTGGGTGAATAGAAGCATTGTGCTTGCATTTAGTTTTTAATGCTTGTTATTTACTATAAATCGTCCACATTTAATTTATTTTAATTTGTTGAAATCAAGTGGATTGAATTAGTATATTGGTTTATCTTCCTGATCAACCAAAATTTACATTTTTCTAAAAATAACCTTGTTAGTAATTTTTAGAAAAATGTAAATTTTAAAGTAATTTTGAAAATGTTTTGTGTTGTCTTTAAATGTTATAAAAAATTGATTTGTAGTAAAGAATTTCTGAAGAAGACAATAATAAAAAACTTGTCGAAACGTCAAAAGAGAATGCTTGAATTCGTAAAAAAAATTCATATTTAAAAAAAGCCGCTACCTCAAGAAAAAAGAAAAAACATAATTGGAAATAGCATTGTCCTATTATAATTTGGAACCAAATGCAGTTTTTTATTTTTGGCCAGAACCTTCAGTTCATGGTTTTTTTTTTTCTGCTAAAATTGTAATTAATCCTTTTATAAAATAAATTTTGACTGTTAATTATCTTCGTTGGGTTAAAAAAAATTCTGTTCTTTTATTTCAAATTAAACCTTTTCAATTTTTGGGGTAATTAAGAAAGTCTGATTTCATTCACTCACAATTTACTTTTCGTGGTTAGATTCAAGTTTTAATTCACGAGGGCAACTCTGAGGTTAATTGTTCCTTTGCGCCCTTTTAAAATGTTATCCGTTGAGCTAGCTAATTTAATTTTCTTTTTCCTTGTTAAATTCATTTTGCAATTTCATTTAATTCAGTCAGTACACAGCAGTATATTTATCCAAACGACCAAGAGTACAAGAAGATACAGAATAAGTACTATGTGAAAATAAAGAAATGAATCGAAAAGTAATAAAACCTAGTAAATCTCGAACTAACAGGTATAATAATCAGTGTTGCCAACTCGTGGGAAGATTTGAAGTCGAAGGGAAAAAAGGAAATAGCATGGTATATTCGTGGGATTTTTTTTTTTAGCAACGTTGTGTTATTATAAAATAAGACGTATTTACCAGGTACAAATATACAAGCTATGCACTTCCGAAGTCCCAAATACGCTCAAGCTCGCGCAGCTGCTACCAACCGCGTCATCAGCGTGTGTTCACGTTATTCTATGATATTTTCGTTAAAAATTAAGATTCAATTGTGATTTAAAACACTTTGAATGTATACTCCATTTACATGTGGATTTAGTATTTATATTTGTCCATTTCTATGTATTTGGTAATGCGCAATGCTATGGGTTAGCAACCTATATTTGCTGTGTGTATTTTGAGTTGTATATTTTGATTTGCTAAAAACAGCTGTTTCAGTTTACCGAGAATTTTTCACAATAATGTTTATCTTTATATAATTTTAGGTTAAGAGTTAATTGTATGATTTAATTTAATTTCGTGTTAAGTTTTTTTAAATTAATTCCATTAATTTATTTGTCTTTTGAATGTTGGCGTATTTGTACAGCTGCGTTGTACGTTTTTAAGAGAGGGATTTTTGTAAGAAAAACGATTGTAGAATTTTGTCAGGCAGTTCCTTGGTCGACTATTGACGTAAGTAGACGTATTTTTGTAAATCATTATTGCCATTTTGTAATCCATTTTGATTGTAGCAAATTTCGTTTCGTTTCTTTAAAAATTTTGTCCATCAAGGAATTCATTTTATAATAATTGTTAATATATTGATGTGTGCACATTATAGATATAAGATCATTTATTATTTTTGTGCAAGAAGATATTTTTTTAGGTTTAATTCTCTCATTAAAGTTAAAGAGTTAATTTTTCCGTTTTTCTATTTTTCTGATTCATTTTGATTTTATCTATCACCTGGGTGTGGGTGAGTAGAAGCTTTGTTCTTGCATTTGGTTTACGATTTTATAGATTTCTTGAAATTGTCCACGCTTAATTTAATTTGAAACCATTGATTGGATTGATATTGGTATATTTAGGATTATCTTCCTGAACTAACTAATCTTTTGTTTTGCATAGGAAATAGCATTGTCCTATTGTAATTTAGAATCAAGTGCAGTTTTTAATTTAGGCCAGAACCTTCAGTTCACGGTTTTTTTTTTCTGCACGAGCTGTAATTTAACCCTTTTTGAATAATAAATTTTGATTGTTAATTATCTTCGTTGGGTTAAAAATTCTGTTCTAAGCTTTTTCAATTTTTCGGGTATTTAAGATAGTCAAATTTCTTTCACTCGCAATTTACTTATCGTGGTTAGATTAAAGTTTTAATTCGCGAGGGTAACTCTGAGATTTATAGTTCTTTTGCGTTCTTTAAGATTTTATCCATTGGGCTCGCTAATTTAATTTTCTTTTTCCTTATTAATTTCATTTTGCATTTTTCAATAAATTCAATCAGTACACAGCAGTAATTTTATGAAGTTTTATTACTTCAATAGAATGATGCGACTATAATAACTCACTAGTTTATTTTATTGGTAGGACTGGATCCGAACCGCGTCATCACGAGATGCGCAAGATCCATATCTTGTATATTTGTGCCATGATATTTAGTGGCATTTTTGCAACGATAGTTTTCCTGTCGCTTTTAAGTACTGCAAAATTAGTGTTTCTGGACGAAGGCGCCAAAAGGTTATTTTATTTTTGTCGCCTTATATCCATAGCACATTAATGTGTTTCGGAAAATAACATCATTTTCAAAGCATGCTCGATCTTCTTTAAATTTTGCATACTTGCATAATTTATTAACAACTGAACAACTTTTCTTAATAACATTTTGTCGTATCTCCTACAGAAAAAGCCCTTTATTAGTAAAAAGAGTATTTTTTTTGTAAATTTCCAAAGCATGATTAATTTTGTACACTTGCATAATTTATTAATCTGAATAACTTTTCTCAATACCATTTTGTCGTATCTTCTACAAAAAAAGGGCACTTTATTAGTGAGAAAATCTACATTTTTGCAATTTTCCAAGGTATGTTTGATTTTTCAAAATACCTAATGAAGTTCGTTCAATATGTATTAAAATTTTACTGTTGTATCTAAAATTGTAATTTGTCACCAGCATTCTCCTGTAAAATTATAGCAAAAGTACATATTTGTAGCTTGTTTTGGGGTGCCATAAGGTTGATGTTTGAGACCCTTTTTATTTTTATCGAATTAAAAACTTAATTATTAGCAGTTATAGTTTTGCAAATCCTAAAAACCTATTTCCTGCGCCACTATCATTCAATACTACAGACAAATAAATATACTTACTAAAATATCCAATCGAAACGTCCATAAACTTATCCCTCAACGGATGATCGGCCAATCTCGCTTGCAACTCCCTACAGATATAAAACTCCCACTTATTCGCGGGTTTCTGGTACTTCAAAGCGACGATCTCCTTGGTCTGCCAATCCACCGCCTTGAACACCGATCCGTACGTGCCCTTGCCCAATCGTTTCTCGACGACGTACTTATTGTCCCCGATCGCTGTCACCTCCTTCTTCATCGAGTTGGGGGGACTTTTCAATCGGGGCACGTTGAACAGCTTCTTGTAACCGTAGGTGTGCTGTCCGGGGAAATTTATCCGCTCCAGGAGCGTCTTTATGAGGGAGCCTTGGAACGGGTCCGAAGGGGCCGTGGTCAGTGGCGTAATCACGGTAGGCTTGACGGCGGGTATCGCCGGTGGTAATTCCGTGATGGGGCTGCTCTGCGGCGGCGACTGGCAGTCCATGTATTCGCCAAAAGGCTGGAACGGAGGGCGGCGTTGGCTTTGAGGTTTTGCGCGAGGTTGGAAGAGTAGCTGTTGTGTTCCGTCGTCACGTTGGTGTGGTTGATTTTGCGAGAGACTTGGGTGGCCGAGGAGGAGCCGCTGCTCGAAGTGTATCTGGGAGAATTCGATTGTTTTTAAGTGTACAAGAACATTTTGCGAGATTCGGGGATATTAAGTAAAATTTGCGCATTCACAAAAATAAAATAATAAACTATAATATCTGTGTTTTATAACCACAAAAAAAAAAAGTGTTTATAAACAATATTCTAATTACCCCATTATAGAAATTCTCAATATTATACCAAGTCTAAAAATAATATATATCAAAAATAAATATAAAAAAAACCAGTTGATGCATTTAATTATTTTCCACTACCAACAATTGCCACTAGATGGCGATACCCAACATCCAATCACTGAAAGAATCTAGCGGTGGTAGGTCAGATAGACGACAAAATCGTAGCTTGAGAATCTTGGGATTGGCTAATAGATAAGTCTAGTTCAGTTTGTTTATTTAACAAATGATTTTTATGTTGGATGAAACGAAATTTCAGAGATCCAAGTTAGAGAAATATTGGGGAGAGCTCAATAATTTAAAATTAAACATCGCGAAATCAAATATTTTATCTTTTAACATAAGAGACGCCCTGACCTGTGTATAGAAAGGGCAAATTCAATATTCAGATCGTGTGAGACTTCTGGGTACAGTTTCGGATACTTACATTTTTAAAGTAATTTCTTTTTATTTAAACATAGGGGTGGGCACTATCGGTATTTTCAACTATCGATAGTTGACTATCGATAACTATCGATAGTCGACTATCGATAGTTATCGATAGTTTCAACAGGCAACTATACTAATAACTGTAATAATACTTACAACTGTCGATAGTCATCATCGATAATGCCCACCACTCTACTCAACTAATATGTCCTCAGAAGTACATTTTGTTTTGTTTCTTGTTATTTGTTATTGGTGTTTTTTTTTTATTCCACACTAATAAGAATTCTAACACTAGTATTCCATGGTTTTATCAATACCTGCTACTATGGATATTACAAAAGAAAGAATTAGTTCCACTCAACGAATAGTTGATGATTGATAACACAAACGTTTTTAACTAACAAGACAATACATAAATAAACCTTTAAGCTACTCAGAAAGGGAAAATAAATAGCACATAAAAACGATACTTGTCGTATTTACATTGAATTTGAGCATCTTTCTGCGTTGTAAACTATATACAATTATAATACTGGTGGGCATTACCGATATTTTCAACTATCAACAGTTATCGATAGTTATCGATAGTCAACTATCGATACTTATCGATAGTCAGCTATCGATAGTTATCGATAGTCAACTATCGATAGTCGAAACTATCGATAGTCAAAACTATCGATAGTTATCGATAGTCACTATCGATAGTGCCCACCACTATTTAAACAATAAAAAACCTCTATGTATGAAACCAAGATGTGTCTAGTAGTACAACAACCAGACATAGTGAGAATCTTGTTGTTCCAAATAAGACCCAAATTACATGAACAAGGTGCTTATTACAAGTCTCTTAACTGCCTACAACGCATTGTCGGGTGAAATTAAAAGAATTCATGCAAGGATAAAGATTCTTGGTTTGATTTTCAAATCAAATACTTCATGCACAATATATTTTATAGTTTCAATAATTATATACATAGTGTATCACGCGCCTATTTTTGAATTTAGAGTTCCTGCTGCGCTGGCAGCCGCAGATGGCGCCACCGCTTTAGAGCGGAGATCACGAAAACAGTTCATAGAGGGCGTTACTGTTGTAGAAGACGAAGAAGAACCGTTCAGGAGCTGCAAAAGTAAACGTTTCCTCACAAAGGTGGTGTCTTTAGCCGCTTTTGCTCGTCCACGTTGGGATCGATCATACGGAAAATAAGAATGTCGATGGAAAACTTGGTATTTGGTCATTTGTTTTTTCAGAACCTGCTAAACGGAGCAGTAAAAATCGCGCAGCTGGAACGTTTGAAATAAAAGTGATTACTAATGTTACTAGAGAAGAGTACAAAAATATGATTATTGCAAAATTATTACCCGCCATTCAACAAAAATGGTCAAGAAGCGCTTCACGCAAAACAATTTGCATTCAACAAGATAACGCTAAACCACACAGTCTTCCTGATGACATTCGAATTTAATGAAGCTGCGAATAGAACTAGATTTGAAATCAAAATAATATGCCAGCCACCTAATAATCCCGACACCAACGCCTTGGATTTAGGGTTTTTCAATGCAATCCAATCATTGCCGCAACAATCGGCTTGGAAGACTGTTTGAAGAATTGATCCGTACTGTTGAAAACGCTTTTTCTGCATTAAATCCTGATACTTTAAATAAGATTTCTCTTACTCACCAGCAGTGCATGGTAGAAATTATGAAAATAAATGGTGGTAACAACTATAAAGTGCCTCATATGAGAAAAGACTTGATAGGCTTCCAGATTCTATAAATTTCGATTTTGAGCTTTATCAACATGTACAAGGTATTATTAATTAAGCTTAAATAACTTAAGTAACAATATTTGTAGTAAGCTTCAATAAAATACAATTTTAAAAGAAATCGGACACTTATTTCTGGACAAGAAAAAAAATCAAAACGGACACTTATTTCTGGATGGAGAGAGTATAAGTTTAACGTTCTTTGTTCTTATTTATATACAGTCGCGAGCAAATGTTATAGGCGCCCTAAATTTTGGGCGAATATCACAATAAAAAATGAGAAAATAAAAACTTGTAGGTAATACATTATAAATATGTAGTATTTTAAGGGATCTTATTAATTTGTTGCATATTAGAGTGTTTTTAGTACAGCTATAATACTTTTTAGATGGGAGGGGGAAAGTGACATCTCGAAGGCTTGAAAATATATAAAAAAAAAATAATACATTTACAAAAGGTATCTATAAAGACTATTGTAACCATAAAGACGATTATATAAACGTTGAAATATCTGTCAAAAAAAAAAATGCAAGAAACATGAAACCCATTAATTTTGTCAAAGGTGCCTATAACATTTGCTCGCGACTGTAAATGTGTAAAATTACCGGATTTAAATTAATAGATTTGTTGTATATTTACATGTCTTGTTTTCATTAAATTATTTGTCTGTCTTTCCTTGTGTTCATAATTATTTGTGAAAATATATATTAACCACCAGCATCTGTACCCTCTGTAGAAGCATATAAAAAAGGCTGATTAAAATTTGTGCAAAGTAAGTAAAAACTGTTTCAATGCGTTGAGATTTTTGCTCGTATTTTGCTAGGCAGGGATTTGTAATCATTATATTTCATTTATTTCGGTATTTTGCAACGTTTGTCGCGGATATTACGGCAAATTTTTCAAATACCGTGGCGCCCAAGATTTAATTAATCACCAGCATCTGTACCCCCTGCAGAAGCATATAAAAAAAGCTGATAAGAATTTGTGCAAAGTAAGTAAAAACTGTTTTAATGCGTTGAGATTTTTGCTCGTATTTTGCTAGGCAGGGATTATGTAATAATTACATTTCATTTATTTCGGCATTTTTCAACGTTTGTCGCGGATATTACGGCAAATTTTTCAAATACCGTGGCGCCCAAGATTTAATTAATCACCAGCATCTGTACCCCCTGCAGAAGCATATAAAAAAGCTGATAAGAATTTGTGCAAAGTAAGTAAAAACTGTTTTAATGCGTTGAGATTTTTACTCGTATTTTGCTAGGCAGGGATGTGTAATCATTATATTTCATTTATTTCAGTGTTTTTCAACGTTTGTCGCGGATATCACGGGGAATTTTTCAAATACCGTGGCGCCCAAGATTTAATTAATCACCAGCATCTGTACCCCTGCATATAAAAAGCTGATAAGAATTTGTGCAAAGTAAGTAAAAACTGTTTTAATGCGTTGAGATTTTTGCTCGTATTTTGCTATGCAGGGATTTGTAACCATTATATTTCATTTATTTCGGTATTTTGCAACGTTTGTCACGGATATCACGGGAAATTTTTCAAATACCGTGGCGCCCAAGATTTAAACACGTACACGATCACAAGCGCTTATAAAAAAACTGGTTCTATCACACTAGGTGCAAATTGGAAGTCTACGCATCCAATTCTATTAATTACCCCCACCCATTTATAAAAGTGAGTAAACACGACGCCAATACATACCCGGAATTCTTCGTCTCCTCGAATATCGTTGACAACACCTTATTATCCTGGGCGAACAATTGCTTCTTCGTGCTGTCCACCTCGGCCCGATTAACGCCGGCGTTCAACCTATCCTGCGCGGGCGTCGACACCTTCATAGCGGTCAGATTGAAGTTGAACGCTTGCGTGCTGCTCACGTCGAGATTCCCCTGCTCCATCCCGCCCTGGTAGGGCGCGCCGTCCCCGTACGACGAATTCGTATCCTCGTCCAGGTTGATTATGGCGCCATCTACCGGCTGCGCGGCCGCCGCTATATCCAACCCGCCTCTAGACCCAGTCTCCGCCAACTCGTCGTCCGACAGGATCTTGATGGGCGTCTTCATGGCGCTACCTCTGGCGTGCATCTGCATCAGATCCGCGTCCCGGTAGATACTCTCGTTGTGCGATTGATTCTGAGACCGCCAGAGGGCGTCTATAGACATCGAAGGTACGTAAACTTGAGATTGGTGGTGGGGAGACGCTACCATAACCGGCTGCTGTTGCTGGTGCTGGCTGCTGTTGTTGCGGATGCCAGAAATTCTCGTCGGATACCGTCATCTGCGGATGGAACATCTGGTTCTCTTGATCGACGTGCGGGAACACCAACTGATTGTAGTTGTTCGCCGTCGGTTCGTTATAGTGCGGCGACCGTTGCGGGCTATGGTGGCTGATCTCGTGTACCTGCAACGGTAGCGCGTACGTGGATTTGTGTATGGCGCCGACGGATATCGGGGGTTCCTCTAGGATCGACTGTATGGCCTGTTCGGTTTCGCAATAGGGTACGATGAGGCTGTTGTTCGGTCGCGCGATTAAGTACTGTCTGGCTTTTATCTCCTCTAGTGAATACTCGGTGTCCTCCTCGGCGTAGACGAGGGCTTTGGGGTATTTCGATACCATCTTGGGATCCGCCGGTTCCGGATACGAGAGGCTGGATTTCCAGTTCGAGAAGTCCTCGTGCGTCATCGAGTAGAATCCGGGCGGTTTTATCAAACCCATCTGATGGATATCTATCACGTCTTCGTGTACTGTGGAGATAGATTTTTTTATTTTAAAGTAAAAAGTATTTGTAAAGTAAAAAGGAGTGTGAGTGCAGTTTTTTTTCATCTTCTCATATTTGAATCACATACAGATTTGAACACATAAAATTCATATCTGTTTAGTGTAAAATGATTTTCTAGCTTTTATTGCCGCCTATTGTTGACTAAAAATACAAAATATAATAATTTTTTATTATGTTTTTTCTTTCTTGAGATAGCGGCTTTTTTTGACACGATTTAATGAAAAATGTTAACAAATTAAATCATTTTTTGAAGAAAAAAAATGATTTAATTTGTTGTTAAAATTTCGTGTCAAAAAAAAGCCGCTATCTCAAGAAAGAAAAAACATAATAAAAAATTATTATATTTTGTATTTTTAGTCAACAATAGGCGACAATAAAAGCTAAAAAATCATTTTACACTAAAGATATGAATTTTATGTGTTCAAATCTGTCAATTAACTCTTTTTTTTTTATTTAATTTGATAAATTTTAATTTTAATTAATTTAATTTGATAAAAATGATTTAATTTGTTAAAATTTTTCATTAAATCGTGTCAAAAGAAGCCGCTATCTCAAGAAAGAAAAAACATAATTTACACCATCGGTTAAAAAAAAATTGTCATCAATATAATTTTTTATTTGAATATTTTTAGTACATTCACTGCTATTATATTGAACACAGCTGTATATGTTCATTCGCCAAGCTCTGGCCGACAACTGAAATAACCAGTGTTGCCAATTAACAGAAGGCATATTTCATTAGATCGGGATTATTAATTCCACCAGAAAATCACTAGAAATGGGAAAGGAATTACTTAATAAAGTATTTTAAAAAAAGCAAAAAAAAATATTTTATATATTCGTGTAATTAATAATTTTTCTACTATAAATCCCCTTTTATTTAATTTTTTACTTATTATAATTCGCACAATCTTACTTTTAAAAACCTATTACACAAAGTACATTTTATTTTGTATATTATATATGAATTTAATACAACACTTGTTAGGTAGTCGTCAAATATTAATAATTTACAACAATATACAGTGGAACCTCTCGTTAAGTCGGACCCCATCAACCCGGATCTCCAGATAATCCGGATCAATTTTGACGAATATTTTCTTTTAGAAACGGACGTTGTATCAAATAGTATTGTCCTTATTGTTTAAAGATATAACTGTTCGGTTTGTTTTGTGCGTGTATTTGTTTATCTACGAAATAAAGTCATTTTTCTATAGGCACTGTCTAATTTTATTATTTCTTTTACCCAAGTGCCCGTGTAACTAGGATATTCGTTAACCTGGATCAGGGTTGGTCCCAAATGATCCGGGTTAACGAGGTTCCACTGTACAACTATAACCATGTTTTTAAAAATCTTAATAATATCCTTATTTATTTTATTATTTTATTTTGTACTTTTATTTTTTATTTGCATATATAGATAGATAGATAGATAGATAATTTTATTCGTGCGTGACAAAAAAAACCGTATGCACATGTCAGATTTGAATTATAGCAAATAATATTAACATCAACAACAAACAAAGATACAAGTGCAGGTCCGGAGCCAGGGACACACGCTACTTTACACCTACAGTAGTTATATTACTAATGAATTCCTGTATTTCATAGTAAGGAGTAACTATAAATAGTTCAATTATTTTGGCAACATATGTCATTAAGAAAAATCCATTAATAGGAAGTAAATTATATAGTTTTAAAGAATATATCAAATGAGTTATGTTTTGGTTAGTCTAATTGTGGGTTGGATGTAGTTTATTCTGTATCGTCACCGTCCTGGCGATAGTAAGGAGTCCAAGTTTTCCTGCAGTAGATTCGACTTTGTAAAATATCTTGATTAGTAATCGTTAAAATTCGAAATTCTTTGAAAAAAGGTCTGCAAGAAAGTGAAGTTATTTCCGATTGCTCTCTTGTAAAAGCAATATCTCTCCACGAATGTGCGGATCTCCCCCCCCCCCACCCTCACCCTTCCTCAGAAGCGGACACCATAGCTCGCCGGAGTGGAAAAAGAGCATGATAAACTGCCATCAACAAGACATCTTTAGTAATAACACTACTAAATTTCTTAAAGTATATGACAGTTTGATAGGCGAGCAGCTAAGGGCAATCCACAATGTGCTCCCCATCCAATTTTCCCGTCCAAGGCCAACCGAGACCACTTGAACAGGTGCGTTATTAGAGTGATCCATACAAGGATTTTAAGTTAAAGACCAATTTTTGTGTCTGTCTCTGTTGAGGGTACAAATTGATACCTTCAAAATTAAATTCAGCTTGCTTAAGACTTCTTCCGATAGCTCATTNATGTTCGTAAGGTAAAATTTATCGACAGTTTAGACACTTTACAAAACAAGTTTTCGAAAGAATTTAACAGGTTCTTCGGTGGTCGTAGCAAAATCACATCACTATCTCTCTATGGTTTGTAAAATATTATGATTTTTGAAGGAAATAGAAATGACAAAATTTTGGCAAAATCGAGTGTAAAGATTTCAAAAACCGTTGAATTTGAGGGTTATGTATGTATATATAACAAGGGTGATATTACACTGCGACCTAAAAGATCTATTGTGTCCCCTGTTCTTGCTGTTTTACAGCTGGCCTTCCAATCCTATTCCCTTCAGAAAGTGTAGGATATCAGAAGGCCCCAGGTTAGGTAAGTCTTCCTCTCCGATTACACGTGCTCCCAGGTGCAACGCCCTTGAATTGCACAGTGCTACGCAATTTGAGAGGGGATGGATACCATGCTGTTCCCCAATCTGCTCCAGTCGTTTTGATTCTTCTCCTTTATTTCCTTCCTTGTGAGGTACTCTCACTTTGGAAGTGGAAGACTTCTTATGGAGTCCTGCTCCAATTCCTGTTTATTAGCGGTGTCGTTCCGCTAATAAACGTCCTTGCTCCATGGTTGATCCCACTAGTAAATTTGAGGGTTAAGTGCAAGTTGCTTTTAAATATGTGTAAATTTTCTTAAACTAAGAAAAGCAACATCATTTCATTTTAAATAATGATATAAGGAAACGGAAGCTAAAAATATTTTCAAATGATTATATAGATGGGGTTTTGTTACCAAAATGTTTGTTGCATTAATCTAGCTGTAAAGGATCTCGAGAAAATAGCAGTGGACCAGTGGACACCCTGATCAGTCATTGCAGCCATTCAATTCAGTCTACTTTGCGATCCCAAATTTTTAATGAAACAATACTAGAAATCATACAGGAATTCTCGTATTTTTTCAATAAAAGTTTAGGGTCGTAAAGTTTACCCTTTTAAAACTGCAAAACACATAAAAACTGATGGTCCAATATTTACAAAAATGTCACAAATACAATTTTTATTACGATTACTTCAATGCACTCCTAGCTCAAACAAAGATCCGGCTCATTTGAATTATGAAATTGTAAATTCAACATTGCAGAAATGTATTGGATTAAACCACTGAAGTACTCACAATGAATCTCTTAGTGTTTTTAGGCAATGTTCCAATACGTTAATTTAGTTAAATCAGAGGTTAAACTATTTTTGGGGTTTTGTTCTCTAGACACTGAATAATATGTGGGCACCAAATAGTTAATATAGATCTGATTACTTAAAAATATCGTTACCATTTCAAAGTTAATAATTCGATTCTACTAGAGAAAGATTACGGTTAAACGACACTGCCACACTTTTTATTTGCGTGACACACACAAATTCCAAATTTGCTACCATAAATATATTCGGAAGCATTGATTGAAGAATTGCATGTACGAAGGTTTGCTTAGATTTCCAAACTTTCCTTTGCAGTGCTATACAGGATCAATAACCCTGATTCATTTAATGCTGAATAATTGCTTCCTTCTTTTATGCCTACAACGTTTGTCTTTCAATCGGATCCTCTTCGTTCATATCTGTTTACAATTCGAGGATCATCAGAACTATATATATTTCAATTATACAATTACTTTGAATGTTACGGAAATTTCTTGTCAACCGGTTTACGCTTCACATACATTTGCACAATTATCACTACAATGTCTGCTGATTACTTAACAATTCAAATAAAACTCATCAATTCTCTGTTGCGTCCCTTAATTAGAAAGTGTAACACGTGTGTAGTCTAACAGAAATACCCACATACATTTTCGGCACACACAAAGCAATCGAGCTAATAACAAGGAACAACTTGACATTAATTATCATCACGAAGCCAACTCATGTGGCCAACCTATCATCGCAATGCAACAAAGACTTTTAGTTAAAGATCCAAAGCATGTTCACGTATGAACGCATACAAAATGTTTCTGTTAAGCATAAATAAAAAAAAACCTAATTAAAATAGTTGTATTAGAAATATTAGGTACTTATATTTTATATCAACAAAATAATTTTTTCGTTTGTCCGTTTCATTTTGCGAAGAAATAATTTCATGGTTTCATGGTTTCTAGAGTAAAAATATTGGATCCTTCGAACAGGAAATAAACACTATTGCGTGATGGCAAATGTCACAAGGTATTAAACCGGCATTTCGTACTTCAAAAATAATATTTATACATCAACTTCCTCGGTGTACCAGCAACAGGATGCGGATATAGGTGATATTCCCATTGCAAGAATATCTGAGGAGGTGTGGAAAATTCGCCCTCTAACGAAGAGCAATTGCTCTTTGAAGATCAACTTCGGTGAAAAAGGTGGTTGTCAAAGATGGAAATTTCGATTAGACACAGGTCACGAAATTTATTAAGCTCAGGGGTGCTTTACAATATCGCCTTTGATAGATAGATAGATAGATAATTTTATCGGTGCGTGACAAAAAAAATCGTATGCACACGTCAGACTTTATTAACAAGGAACATTAAACATTAACAACAAACAAAGATACAATTACAGGTCCGGAGCCAGGGACACACGCTACTCTACACCTACAGTAGTTATATTACTAATGAAATCCTGTATTTCATAGTAAGGATTATTTATTAAATAAGTTTTAATTACTTTTTGGATTATGTCATTAAGATCTTTCCATTTAATAGGAAGTAAATTATATAGTTTTAAAGAAATATATCTAAATAAGTTTATATTTTTGGTTAGTCTAAACTGTGGGTTAGGATATAGTTTATTCCTGGTATCGTACACCGTCTGGCGATAATAAGAGTCCAAGTTATTCCTGCAGTAGATCAGACATTGTGAAATATATTGATTAGTAATCGTTAAAATTCAAAATTGTTTGAAAAAAAGGTCTGCAAGGACCTCTATTGTTGATGTTTGAAATTATTCTGATTGCTCTCTTTTGTAAAAGCAATATCTCTCCACGATGTGCGGATCCACCCCCCCTCCCTTCCTCCCTCTCCCTCCTGGTAATAACACCTACTAAATTTCTTAAAATGTATATGACAGTTTATAGGCGAGCGGCCAGGGCATCCACATGTGCTCTCCACGTCAATTTTCCGTTAAACTCCGTTAAAACTGACTCAAGTCGTGTAAAGAACTAGCACAAGACTACGTGAAGAAGTCCTGAAGGCAACAGGGCGCCGTGTAGGTGGAAGCAAAAGACCAAGATGTGAGCCGACCTCGGAGCAAACGACTAAGAAGCCGGTCGGAGCCAAATTCGGGAAAATTCAACAGGGGCCAGTCTCATACAAAGTTGCTGCTTCTGGTATGAAAATGGAAATCATTCGAAGGATCAGTTTAACAGCGAAGAGCGGCACACAGAAAAACCTTTTCTATGTCCAAGTATATCTATGTTCTTAAAAAAAAAATACTAAATATAAGATAGTATTTTCTTTATTTTAGAGAATTTATTAGATTCAAGCAAATAGGTGTACTTAAATACAATAAATTATTTTCTTAAAATTGCACTAATTTCAAAGCAAAATTTATTTGTCACCAATGTTTTCCATCTTAAAACAAGTACATAACTGACTTTCCCATGCTTAAGGACATAAAATTTCTTCGCCCGAGAAATTAATTGGGATATTGAGAAACTAATTTTCTTCGCCCAAGAACTTATTTATTTGCTTATATATAAGAACAAGAGGTACTTCGGTTGAGAAATTCTCACTTGCTTTTAGAAATTACTTCTCTGTGTGTGGAGTTAGTTTAATATTCGAGGCATTGAAGTAATGAATTAGAGAACAGAATATTTGCAAGTAAAATTTGAAAATTGCTCATCGGCCATGATGGGTGGTTTCTTATCACCTGCACCGATAAGAAAAGTGCCGAATAGTTGGTAAGTACTGCTGATAACCAAACCATGGAGAGTCGCAAGAATCTAGGTTTTTGGGCAGAATATACCCAAGCCGCGCATAGATATATATTACGGATGAAAGTGATAAAAAATTAACTCTGGAGATGGTCCTAGCACGACTAAGAACCATGAACCACTCACTCTTTACTGGAGAATGGGTGGTATTATATAGATAAGGGTCTAAGAGAGGATAGACTTGGATCTACGCTATCGATGAGGCATCATAGCAAGCTTTGAGGATATTGGGATTTCCATCCATGGACTGGTTCTTTTCGGGCCGAAGACCAGTACTGGAGAAAATCCTTCTGGTCTCAAGGGTGCTGCGAAGGCCACGCCTGGAACTTACACCAAGGGAATCCAGTTTATAGTAGAATTACACAACCCACAGTATCGTCTAGTAGGAGATCTACTCCTAAAGAAAGGAAAGGACATCCTACTGGACTAACCTGAATCTGGAGCTTGAATTTCACTCCTCGCAGGCTGGATCAAGCGGATGAAGCAGATAGGACCAAGAAACAAATGTTCGCAAATTAATTTGCTACGTGCAAAACCTGCAAAAATAGTTCTTGTAAAAAAAAATCGCAAAAAGCATTGTGAGCTTTCCCAGGGCAAGTGGTCTAAGTGAAGTTTTATAAGTGCACTGCTAAAAATTACAATGGAGAGTAGAGAACTGGAGATAATTGGCTGTTCAGGCCACTCGTAAAACAGGAGAACTTCTCTGATGCTGTTGCGTGAACTAATCTCCTACAGCAAAAGCAACACTCATCTGATCGTGGGGTGAGATTCTAACTCCCTCGGTTTGGGACACCATCAACATCAACCTACGAAATGAGTTATCTTATGATTACATTTTAGGGGAAGGATAAATTGTAAATAACATTAGCTCTGAACCAAGCTTCTTTACCTGTATTCAGCTTCAACATAACGAGCACGAAAAATATATAAGCGCAATTCTACCTAGTTATACACATAAAATCAGGTGTATAGTATCAACCGTTTTTGAAAAAAATTTGAAGATTAGAAGTTTGCAAGCAAGCAAGTAACCAGCTCGTTGGAATATTTTTGAGCTGTTAGTAGCAATATGATTTTGAAATTCGCAGTGTAGTTAGGGCCGTTAATAATAAATAATAAGTTTAGTTATTTAATCCTGCATGAATGCACAGTGATGGTCTTAATTAATGTCTTCCCCTATGATGAAGAATTAGTAAGAAATTGGTAGTATTTGTAAATGATCGTAAGCTTCAATATATGCTCTCTAAGTAAGATTTATACCTCTGCAAACCGATAGGAGTCGAACTCTCCATGACCTCCAGAGATTTCAGTTGTGATATCCTTTCTGTCACAAGCATATACCATCTTTAGCAAATTAAATGTGAATCTAAGTTCCACAAATCTTCGATTATTAATGCAATTGAAGCTGCAGCACACTGAAATAGTATTTAAAAACGATTTGCAAACAATTTAAATTATGCATTGGTTGGTACGCAGTATTGTAAGTTTCGGTTGCATAAATAATCGATGATTTGCGGAGCTTTAATTCGCATTTAATTTATTAAAGATGGTACATTAATTAAGACCCTATATAATGTTTAATAATAATGATAATAGTGTAATAATAGTATTCATAACCTAATATAAAACTAACACAAGAAAAAATTTCAGAAAGTAACTTGACTTAAGCAATTAAGCAACTACATAAAATGCCTATTTCAACTTCATCTAATTCTCCATGTAAGTCAATGTGGGTTATAAATCAATGAAGTAAAAATCATGTACATATTCCCATAGATATTTCGTATTGCTGTTTCAAAAGTAACAAATGATACCTTTCCAACTTAATTTTTTTAAGAGATAACGATTTCATGAAACTAGGCAGAGCGTTATATATTTTACTGATGTATGAATATAAACTCTCGAAATTAACGGTGCTGTTCTGGGGTGGAGTAATTAAACTTCTACTCTAATATTTAAATTAATCTCTTTAAGGAAATACTACTATTACAACTTCGTAACAACACTTTCGGTATACAGGGTGGTGGTATCAACATTCTTCTTTTAAATTAAATGCTACAGTTTTCATAAATCCAATAAATTTATCGCATCATTTGCAGCCAATTTAAATCAGAGTTCCTTAACCTTGATTTATTAACATTTTACTTTTTTCGTCTAGAAAAAATCTAAACTAGATTGTATACTAGTTTCAGCTAGAATTTCCCGCTTCTATTTAAACAGAAGTAGATCCTCTCCGCATGCCCAAACAGTGAAGGGTAACGTGTATACCAACAATTAAAAAATAGCGGTTTCGTTTTTGAGGTTAGCGATCGTGTAAGTTGTAAACAAAAACAATATTGATTGTATTTGGTAGTTCAGAAAGTTTTTCTAGTGCGCATGTCTAGAATGAAAAAATGGGATGGGATCTAGTTTGAAAATTGATTTCTAGTATACAAACTTGGACGAAATTTTCTGATTTATATTATCCAAGTCGATCTAGTTTAGAAAATAGTCATACATTTATAGACGAAAAAAGTATAATGTAAATCAAGTTTTATACCTAAACTCAACCACTTTTGCAATATTTACAATTTTGTTGAATTTTTGATGCTTGCACTTTCTTCGCTCATACTTTACGCTATTACTACTTCTTACTACTTCTTCGTCTTTCCCTTTATTCTTTTGGGTCCTACATGGTTCTACTTTGAGCCCCTTATTATTCACTATATACGCTTTCAACGTATTTTATGATATTGCGTCAAATTATGACCTTCATGCTGACGTCCTTCTTTCTTACTGATATATGCTACTCAGCAACTTAATGATACCCATTTGATTGATTTGCATCTAAGGCATTGCCTACAATTTAATCCTCAGGAATATACACTTTAGCTGCTTAACAAAGAAAGTGTAACATCGTCGGTTAATGATATGATTGATATTACAGTCATGGACCAATATCTTAAGCCAGCACAAATTGCAAAAAAAAATTGGATAGGTTAATCACCACCAAATTAAGATTAAGGTATAAATAAGGAATTCACGTTATTGAAATGATTAGAACTGCGTAAGCGAAGTCCTTATAGTTCTATTAACGTTGGTAGTAATACATAAATGTATAATATCCTATAAAATATTTGATTTTATTCGAAAGAATACAAACGTTGGAAATTCTATATAAAAGTACAAATATCTCAAAAACGTTAGAGTTTAAAGATAGGGAACCCTAATACAAACTGGCCACAAACGATGCCATAAATTCACTAGATCAATAAAAATTGTTTATTAATATTATTAAAAATAAGAAAGTTATTAAATATTTTCCTTAAAATAGATCGTAATCGCCCATGATTATTCTAAACTAGTGGTGGGCACTATCGATATTTTCAACTATCGATAGTTGATTATTGATAACTATCGACAGTTGACTATCGATAACTGTTGATAGTTGAAAATATCGATAATGCTCACCAGTATTATCGATAGTCGACTATCGATAACTATAGATAGCCGCCATCGATAATGTTCACCACTTTACTCAACTAATATGTCCTCAGAAATACATTTTGTTTTGTTTCTTGTTATTTATTATTTGTGTTTTTCTTATTTCATGCTAATAAGAACTCTGACACTAGTATTTCATGGTTTTATCAATACCACCTACTATAGATATTACAAAAGAAAGAATTAGTTCCACTCAATGAATAGTTGATGATTGATAACACAAACGTTTCTAACTAACAAGAGAATACATAAATAAACCTTTAAGCTACTCAGAAAGGGAAAATAAATAGCACATTAAAATGATACTTGTCGTATTTACATCGAATTTGAGCATATCTCTGCGTTGTAAACTATTTATAAATATAATACTGGTGAGCATTATCGATATTTTCAATTAACAGTTATCGATAGTCAACTATCGATAGTTATCGATAGTCACTATCGATAGTGCCCACCACTACTCTAAACTAAATTCCTACTAGAAGATCGAAAAAAATATCTAATTAGCTATTTCCATGGAACAACAGCACATCATCAAATCCCCTTGCAAGGAAAGATATGAAACGTGTGCGTCAGTATACCACCGTTGGCATCTTTATGAAATATAGTCAATGCAGATTTATTCGGACTTCATCAAAAGTGTGTACAGTGTAATGGAAGAATTTTCGAGAGTGTTTGTTTTTAATTTAACGATCATTTTTAAGCATCCTTTTTACATGCTTACATCTTTTTTAAAACTTTTAATGAGATTAATTTAAACTTTCTCTATAGCATTTGTTTGTTATTCATCTAAAGCACACTTTACTAATTTATTCACATTTATGTAGATTATGTTTCTTCGAACAATAAAATTAATTAAATAAATTAATGTAAAGATACACCGGATGTTCTATTTAAAATAACAAAGTTAGGGACGGATGAAATTCACAAAGTTTGTTTGCCAAAAACTAAATCATATCAGTTCTCTGCAACGAGTATGCTTCCATGGTGCTGACGGGATGCACGTCAAATTGACACTTTAAAAGAAATCACCAGCTACCTATATTAAATTAAGGTAATGACAATTTACTTAGATCAGCCAAAGGATCTGCTATTTACGGTTTTCATTTCACTTCTCTAAATGTATTCATTTTCGAGATACTAGACTTTTTTGCAAGATTGCATTTTTAAACAAATTGAAATATCTCATAAGCTATAAAAATTAGGTATACGGAACCTTAAACAACTTTGTTCTAGTTTTTAGTGTACATTTCAAAAATGCTATAAAATACAGGGCGTTTCATTAAGAAAAAACAACTTTGATATACTGCTAAGTTTTGGAACACCGTGCATATTGCATATATTTTTTTTAAATTGTAGATTTAATCCTCTTACATATATCCTAAGATACAATATTTCAAAAATTGTTACCATTTGACCACCAGAGACCACGGCGTTACCGCTGTTACACCCTGTATACGCGGCTGTAAGGTAACTTACCTTCTGGGTAGCCTTAAATTTACAATAACTACCATTACTTACAAAAATGCAACAAATAAGTCAGACATGCATTCCTAGCACTGATGCAATTATAATTTTAAAGAAGGACTACCATAATAAACGGAAAACGAAGAAGAAGTAAAGCTTTTAGAATATTAAAACTTCATTCATACATTCCAGCAATATCGTACTGACGCAACACCCTTACAGTCCGCTCATTTTCCTTTTTATTGCAATTTCTGCCTTTACAGCACAGGATGTCCTGCAGACGGGTGAATTTAATTTATAGATATGTCCTTATTCTTACATCTTTGAATTAACTGAACATTATATATATACTAAAAAGAAAAGATACAAGTCCTCATAAAATGATGGAAATAGATGATAAATATTTAAAATATTCTTACATTCTAACTATATCTTCGTGTAGGTTCCCATATAGTTGCAATAAATAGTTACACTATTACATTAAAATTGTAGCTTACTACTTGACTATGTGTTGTTATATATGGTTTTGCTTTCACTGCATTAATTAAAACATCACCTGAAGGCTGCGTATCTAACATAATTATACGCATAGATTGTTATTGTTAGTGCTGTGTACATTAATAATTATCAAAACACGATAAATTAGATCCAATATTGTAATTATGAACTTCTTCATGCATATCCTCTAACAGGTTAAACACGTAGACCAAAAGTTAAGGTTATGTTGCAAGCTGCAAATAAATACTTGCAACTGCAGTTGGCGTTTTGAATAAAAAATCCCTAAAAGACTTAAGTAGAAAAGTAACTAAGTATCAAGATAATAATTAAAAAAATATGCAATACAATGGTCAAAAGAACACACCACTAACATAAGTATGCAACATGTTCAAATTAGAATGTGAGTTCAATGATAATGAAGGTACAAAAGAGGATTTAATTTACAGAGACTGCTGGTAATATTCTTAATTAGTAGTTGTGAAAGTAAATATAACTAATTAGTAACATTTAAAATTATTTTAGTTGACTACAATAACTATACAATAATCGGATTATCGTTAATTCATTCTGTCAAAATAAATGACTAAATACTGCTGTTATCAAAAAATGTACATGGCATAAAATGATTGTTTTGAAGGGTAGAACATGAATATATAATCATATTTTTTATAAAGATAATAGTTATTTGTATCACTCGGCCAGAAACTACAGTTTTTCGAGTATGAGTACGGTTTGAAAAGAGTTTCTGGCCGTGTGATACACAATGTTTTTTGGGCCGACAAATCTTAATTTTGAATTGAAAATAAGAAAGAAATTTTGACACTAGGCAGTTGACAGTACAAGTTGGCACACATGTTACATACCTTAGTATTTTGATGTTTCCGAGAATAAACCTTTTTTGTAATTTTCTTTCTGGTTTAATATCTATTTATCAATAATAAGTGCGATGAAGACACCCATCTTAGCATGGTTGAACAGTAGCTTAATGACAATCTTAGTTTGTTCGCGTCGCATGAACTATTTGCACTATTATGCACTTTTGTGTGCAAAAGTGCATAATAGTGCAAATAGTTCATGCGACGCGAACAAACTTTTTATTACACGTCTGTCATGTGGAATCTAGTGTGGCCAACCTTTAGTGACATTTTTGCCTGCCTAGGCAAGTACTGCAAAATGAGTGTTTCTGGACGGAGGCGCGAAAAAATATTTGACTGCCTAAAGTTTTACGCCATAGCTGTTTAAATATTGAGTTTACAAAAAAAAAAGTTCATGACATAAAATTAACGCTTCAATTAGTAGAATATGAATACAGCGACCAGTCTTCCCATATTTTGGGAGCCCACTGTGCGAGAGTGCGGTTAGTGCTCTCTCCACGTGCGGCTTCGACGGCGTTCAAACCAGCGATCGGAAATAAACGTTAGGAAACAGTCCTTAGTGTTTCGTACGGTAGGATTGCGAGAACCGTACGCAAACGCAAACGAAAGAGAAAACATATCAATTTCTTTTTCTGTATAAAGTTTGTGTACCTGTACGCAAACGATATTCGTACGTTTAAAACGCAGCGACTGAGAACGAAACACAATGGTTTCGTACCGTACTTTATAAAAATACGTTATCTCCATTTAAATCGTTTGTGTAAATAAACCTAATAAGTACATTACGTTTAATGTACCTAGGAAATGTTGGAATTTTCATACCATTATACTGTCGTAAATTAAAGCACCTCCTTATGTACTTAGCACAGATGGCACAGATGTTTGTAAATGCCAGCAAACATTCTTTTGTAGTTGTAATGTGCTCACAAAGTGATTAATTAAATATCTAGTTCTTATAATTTACTTGATGTTTATTCGATTGATAGAATGCAAATGGTTCACCCAATCTTAAATAAATAGGGAAGTAAGGGAATAAGGAGTGGTTAATGATGCATATAATCCTTATGTAAATCTTCTTAATTATCCGTGAATCCATAATTTGCAGGCAAGTTATATTCACAATTTTAATAAGGGATCCCATATTTCCAAACAAATATTATTAAGAATGAAACCAAAAGATCTTTCTCGCATTATGGCATAACTGCATATTTAGACATAGATTTAATAATATAATATACATTTAAATATAAGAAACAAAACATAGATAGGTTTAGTAAGTGCTCTATTCTGTTACCAGACACATATAAGTGACATTCTTATATTATAACAAGTGCCAGTCAAAAAAAAATGCCGCGACTAAAGAATATCGTTTTGCGTGTTTTTTTCGGGACGAATAACGTAAATGGAACGATATGCGAAAATGGAATTAATTCGTGGTGGTAAAGTTTTAAAAGAACACGATGGCAATTTAGATAATACGATTCATATTTTTGTTTATTTTTTATTACTATTATTATTATTCAATTTAAAATGTTTATTTTTCTCAATTATTTTTTTTCTCATTTATTTCTACCTTGTACTTATTTCATTATATACAACAGAAATGCAAGAAACCAATATAAAACACACTTGTTTACTTTTCATCCAATATTAGTGCGGTAGTTCAACTTAACACTAAACTAAATAGTAAAATCGCAAGTACGTTAAACGTAGCGTACGGTTTGCGTACTTTCTTTTTGTATTCTGTATTCGGTAAACGTTCGCATACATAAACGATTCAAGGCCACCTAAAACTTATGTACTTAGTACAGTACGATATCGTTTTGTTTCGTTCTCAGTACATTTTAATGTACTGTATAACGTTTGCGCTCGCGTACACAAACTTTATAAAGAGCGGAATAGTTTGCGTTCTTCCTAGGTACGGTACGTAAACGTACTGTTTGTTTTCGATCGCTGGTTCAAACCTTGCTGCTGCTGGCGGACTAGCTGCTGGGGATCGGTTAATGTCCGGTGACGATCTCGCCATCCGTAGAAGTTTCCACCCGCTTGTAAATTCACACAGTGCCGCATGTTACGCCTTTAAGGTGCCACACGCGCTACGCAATTTCCTCGCATTATCACAATAATTATTAGAAATAAAAATATGTCTTTAAATGTTCTTAACACTACCCAAGCGGCTGCTTATTTACAACAGAGATGGCATCTTAATGAGTGTGTGTAGTTGATGATGGTATACATACAGACTTATTTCTCCGACACCAATGACCACAAACTATACTCCCCAGTAAACTTTTCTACTACAGTGCACAGACTAAAGCATACAGCCTGATCTCTATCTTAAACATTATCAGTAACGAAAAACGACTCGTCTTTACTGTATACAGCAATTTCTACGAATTCGTGCCATTTAAATAGATTATCACAGTTAGTGTCGCGGTTTCGTTACTATACTTAACAATGTAAGCTATATTTCTAGGGCATCATCAGAAAAAACGCAGACTTGCAGACTATTATCATCTACAATCCACACCATATAAGCAACTTCAGAGCTTTGTTTGATTAAGAAACTTTTATATTGCTTTTAACCCCATTAAATGCTCTCTGTCTCAATGCGCTGGTCATTTGAATGTATTTTAACAAACATTTCAGTAAAATTTGTTTTTGTTTGTGCCTTGACCATTAATGGGTTAAAAGTATATAAGTACTCTAGACTATATTTTATTGTTAAAAAAAGGGTAGTCTTCTGGACATCAAATTTTTTATTAGTATAGGGTGATAAAATCAAACATATGGAAACAATTCCCTCAGAAAGGCAAGTTTTTGTCCAAGGGGTAACGACCGGGCCAAAAAATCGATTTGGAAATAAGAAGATGATGGCTTTATAGAAAACGGGTTGCTCTATTGTGAATGTGGATGAGAAGTATTCTACCCTTTTCAGAACCAAATTGTATTATTGCAATTGCACCGTATCATTCTCTCAAGACAGAAAAACTGTCAACGACTGCATAGAAACAGGATGCTTTATTTAATTGGATTGTTTCAAAGGGAATTGCCTACGATAACTTGCAATTAAAAGATTAACTTCTCAAATTTGCTAAAAACTGTTCAAATAATAATCTAATCAGATACCTCATGCAATCGATGAGATGGTAGCAGAAACTGGTTATACACTTATAAGGTTGAAATTACATCGATGCAATTTAAATCCGATTGAACTAATACAGGCTCAAAAGAAGGAATATCAACTCGCAAATAACAAATTTAAGTTACCAGAGGTAAAAGAATTATTAGTAGGTCTACTACTTGTAACTGTTAACGAATAGAAAAATTGCATCCATCTAAGAAAATAATATATATGAACTGCAAGATACGGAAGAATTTATTTTTAGCGCTAGTTCTGGATCATCATACTGAGCAAAGGATTTCTTTGTCGTTAATAAGTATGCATGAATCCAAATAAATTATTCTTTTAAGCAGTGGCAAAGAAATATTATTTAGGTGCTAAAAAAGATTATTGGAAACAAACAGTGGTTTAACAAGCATCTTCCTTCCTTATGAAATAATACAGTTTTGGCTTGATAACAAAATAAGATATTTATCAGAAAAATTCAAATAAATAAATCAATCAATCGATATGAATTAATAAATAATGAAAATTGTCGCACAACACACAAGAAGCCTAATTAAAAGAGGAGATTTTCGATGTAATTTCTATTTTATCTAACGCACACTTGCAGTCTATTTTCAAAAACTGCATTTACATTTCTTCCTGGACACTATCAAACGCATTTCTAATTAATAATTTTCATTTGGTTATCTGTAGGCTATCTGTAGACAAACCCCTTTACATCCCCACAAAAAAAATCAAGTTTACTCAGGTCTGCGTAGTATAAAGTGCTTCTAGATAACCATAAAAAAGTGCCGACCTAAAAGTATGTTGTCAATAAGGCCTCCTCATACATTAATCGACCATGGTCCTTATGATTTACATTGCTAATAATAGGCCGATTAATTGTGTGATAATAGTGAAAATTGAGAACTTGCCGATGATTTTGGTATAAGTTCTTCCCATGCAAGCAAAATATTTTCAAAGCATGTACCAGTTATAGCTAATATCTAAAATGCGTCGTATTTTGGCCCAAACCAGAAAGTACTGTTAAAAATTTACCAGTTGCACTTAGAGCTCAATACAGCAAGGTGCAATCTATAATTGATGCACTGAAAATTGAAATTCAAAAGCCAAGTGATCCAATAAAACATACTGAGACATGCGTGAAATATAAAAAAAAATGCAATATAATAAAGTATTTAATATCATCTACTCCTGATGGAATAATTAATTATATACGCAAAGTTTCTCCGGAAGAATAATTGATACTCTGTTGACAGAAGAATGTGGTTATTTAAAAGTGCTTCCACCTGGTGCATCGGTTATAGCTGATAGGGGTTTTAAACATGTGGAACACTTATTAGCACGGCTAGGACGCAAATTGAGTAGGCGTCCAAGTGTTGAAATAAACGAAAACTTTCTAAGAAAGAAGTTATCGAGACAAAAAGAATTGCCAGTTTACGTATCCACAGAATTTAAATTTTTAAAACCTCATTCTGGTATACATAATAAATAAATTAACATAATGTGGTAATTTCTTGTCAGTTTGATTAAATTAATCGTCTTGGTGTTCTAGGTGGTAGCGGACGGAATGAATTACAAAATTGTTTCAATTTTAAACGTTTATTAACTACAAAATAAACAGTTACATATTGGTCGAAATTCAAAATTAAATTGCTAGAGAAAAAAAATTAAGATTAAATAGATTAAAGTAACAATTTCTCTCTAAATTTCTGCGACAAAAATTTTTACTTTACATCTAATTAATCGTGAAAAATTTTGTCTTTTACAATTTAATTTTGAATTTCGACCAATATATGACAATTGATTTTGGATACATCGAATCATGTTTTAAGTTAGAAAAAGGCTGTGTATATACTGGGTGCGTTTTTTTATCTTGAGACAACGGAATATCTCTAAAGCACTGCATCAAATCAAAAAAAGATCTTAATAAGATTTGTTTTAATGTAAGGGGCTCACTGAATGGTGCCGAACTCGATCCCCACCTCACCTTCCCAGAGTGGGAGGGGGGACAACTTTGAAATCTTAAATCGGAACCCCCATTTTGTATTGCAGATTCGGATTCTACGCCATCAAGTATATAGTTTTTGTTTGAAACTTTTTTTTCGATTCGTAACAGATTGCTGTAATCGCAAAAAACATGATTGTGAACGTCTAGAAAAAATACACAAAAAAGAGAAGCAAGCAAACATGATTTTGTGTTTTTTTATGTTAACATTAAATAACATTTCAAAAAGCCTATATGGTTTAGGATAAATACTTGCTTTCCAAAACTTTTCTGCTATATTCATTATATCATTTCCGTAATTTTTGTCGTAATTTGTATCTAAAACTGCAATTTTATTGTTTTTTTTTTTTCAAATTTAGGAAATGCAACACAAAATAAACATTTCCTTTTATTGGCAACATACATGAATTTGAATTTTGGCTCCTATTTTTTGACCTGACAGTATTGTCACTTAGAATATAATTTTTGAAAATTTTTAGGACATTTAGTTTTCTATTTGTTTTTCTAGTTGTGCTAAAACTCCACCTTCTAGTTTAGTATCTAATGGATGCATATTCCCTATTCCCCCCAATAAAACAACCTCTATAGGTAGATTGTACAGCAAGAGAAAAAAGTTTCCTGGATATATTCTAACGTCCGGCTCTACTCAATAAAATAAATGAAAAGAATTTAGATATTTCTTTTAGGCTCCGGCAATAGACACCGACAGCTGTTATGTTTGTTTGCGGTTTTGAGGTAAGATGGTAAAGAGATGTAAACACCCGACTATCAAAAATGTTAAAATATATTTATTTACCACTACTTGTTCGAAATATTTTTACATACTGGATTATGAAATGTTAAGTTAAATTACCTATATAAAGAAGAGGAAAAGAAAATAAATAAAAGGTCTGATTCGTCACAAATTTTCTACAGTAATTTGGCGAGTTAAGATTATAATAAATTAAAATAAAATTTAATAAACAATAAAACTTAAATAACTTCATATTTAATTTAAATATCTACAAACAGAAAAAAATGTCTCTAAAATCAATATCTTACTGTCTTTGTCTATTGGTAAAAAGATAAACTTTCAAAAAAAACTTTGTATGAAATTGAACTATTCAATAGTTAAATGTAGAAATATTAAATGAGAATAAAAAGTATTTCATTAGTGTTTATGTGTTTATAAGAGAAATTAAAAAAATTACGACATTTTCATTGGGGAAGTTTGGCAAAATTTTACACAACGCGGCAAACTCACTACTCACTGCTATGACTTCTAAATATAGTGATTTTGATAACAATACCAATAATTCAATTTATGTCTTCTCTACTAATTGAAGCTACAGATATTAAATGCAGACGTAATATTTGCTGATAATTCTTGTTTTATTACGCCGTCCTACTTGCCTACTTCTGTTTGAATTTATTCATCAAGAGTAGAACCCTTTTAGCTCATATTCAATAGAGTAAATATTTTTAATATGTCCCGTAAACATTGCTATTATTATATTTCATATATTTTTTTTGAAAGCGTGTCGTTTTACCAATTGATAATGACAGTGAGGTTGATTTTAGAAACTTTTTTTTTCTGTTGTAGATATTTAAATTGAATGCAAAGTGATTTAAGTAATCACAACAATTATATTTTACTTTAATTTATGAAAATCTTAAGTCGCCAAACATTAGTTAAGAATTTGTGACGAATCAGACCTTTCATTTGTTTGAAATATCTAAATTCTTTTCATTTATTTTATTATTATATATTGTAACATCCGGCTCTAGACGTTACAATATATCCAGTAAAAATTGTGTTTACGTCATATTTTTCTTTACTACCAAGTTACGCGAAAACTTTTTTCTCTTGCTGTACATTTTACAATATTATAGGGTTTTATTTAGTAAATATGGTTACAATTACTTCTACTTTTGTGGTATTAATTAGAAATACATTGTGTATGTGACTATGTTTGTAAGTGCTTTCTACCATATCCCGATAGTTGCCTTTATAATAACTATCGTTTATAGCAATTTTTATAGTTAGCAACCAACCACAATAGAGGTATATATTACTACACCATTGCCTCTGTATGTAAAAACGAAAATGTACTTTGCAAGAAACATTTCAGTTATTTAATTAAACGTAAAGCAAACAGAAACTCAAACTTGCTTGCTTAAAACACGCTCAAGTTTTTAATATAATCCACCTGAATTGGGCGCGTATAACGAAGTTACAAGAACATCGTTTGATCGATTATACAGATGTCGATTAAACCGGAAAGGTACAAACTTGATTCGTAAGATTTACACCGTTTACAAAGGAAATAATTTTTTTACTAATAGTCATTGTATTGAAGTAAATAAATATTCAAAAAGTGCGATTTTGTGCCTTTACTGAAATTAAAACTCGTACCGTACGGCGCAACAGTTAGGCATGCGTTAACTCTACAGGTATCACCAGTAAAGCGCCAAGAAAGTTATGAATAAGCTCACTCAGACATCGCCGACCGACGTTCTGAAACGGCACCGGGGAGCTTTCGCCGTCGCGACGGCACGCGCACCGTTCGTCCGTACGAAAATATGATGTGAACTCGCGACGCTATGAATACGACCATCACGTCCAATTCCACCACGGATCAAGTCGAAGGCCTACGCGCTATCAAAGCGGATGTGATTCTCGACCTGTTTGAATTGTATTACACGCCTTGTTTGGTCACCCTGGGAATACTCGGGAATAGTCTATCGGTGCTGGTCTTCTTCAAAACAAAGCTGCGGAAACTCTCTTCCTCCTATTATTTGGCCGCCTTAGCCGTCAGCGATACCTTTTTCCTGCTGTCCCTCTTCATGACTTGGCTAACGTTAATCGGTTTGGACGTGTACGATAAACCAGTCGCGTGCGAAGTGATAATATACACCTCAAGTGTGAGCGCATTTTTATCGGTGTGGTTGGTGTTGGCGTTTACCGCTGAGAGATTCCTTGCGGTCGGATATCCTTTCCAACGACAAACTGTATGGAAACTCTCGCACACCAAGCGGGCCAAAACCGTCATCTTCATCCTGCTGGTGTTAGCGTTAATATTGTACATCCCTTATTTTCTCTTCGCCGGTGTTAGAGTGGTGGAACCCAGAGGACCAACGTGCACCATGATCAAGAGGTGGGAGAAGGAGATGCACATCTTCAACATTTTCGACACTATAGTCACTTACGTCATACCGGTTGTCGGTATCGCCGTTCTCAACGTATTCATCACAGGAAGATGTGGGTGATGGCTAAAGTGCGTCGCAGGTTGACGAATCAGGGATCATTACCTTCGCGCGAAGACGCCGTCCTCAAATATAAGAAGAAGTCGACGCCGGTGCATCAGTATAAGATAACAAAGATGCTATTGGTCGTCTCCACTACTTGCTTGTGCTTAGACTTGCCCAGCTATATCATGAGGCTATTAGCTGGCTTTATCGAAGTAAGTTATATGTGGTAGTAAACGTAATGAGGCCATATCCTTCTGATTATTACGATCACATTATTATTTTGAAATCGCGGCAAACCTTCGGTGATGTCGATAATTTTACACACTCCTCCTATAAACATTGCGGCGAAATCCGAGTAAATTCTGTTATAAATCGGATCCAGGAATATAGATTTTATATTGTTTATCTGACTAATTAATGGAAACCGTACCTCGGTTTGGCGTTTTATGTGTGTAATAACGTCGCCAATAAAATTGCATAACGAACTTTAACGGGCCGCGTTAATATACAAATTACGCCTTTAAATATTTTCGTAATTAAATGCCGAGAATATAAAAGCCGCCGAATAGATAAAATAAATTTTGGTAGCGCAAAAAAGCGGATTAGAAGCACACGCGCGCAACCAAAACAAACTTTTATTGAATGAATTGCATAGCGAAAGGAAAATAATAGAAAAATTCGGTGCCCACCCAGAATATTGAAAGGGACAAAAATCCTGCCTAAATACATAATTTTGCACGTAGAAAAGGGGCCGTAAACGTTTATGCAACGTGTGTTAGAACAGTACCATATGAGATTTTGTTTTTGTTATAGACTTTATAAAAGGATATTAATGCAGAAAGTTTGAGCATCTTTCAAAATCAACTTGAGACCCACTGAAAGCAATTTGTCTTCTACTGCATATAGAGCAGGCATTTTAAACTGAAACAAGTTCAAGAGTAACTTCTTCATCAAAAGAAGGGAAAGTGGAATTAAGGAAAGTTTTTTTTATTAATAGCTAAATCCAAATATGAAATGAAATAAAACCAAAAAAATGGCTTTTTTTCTGGATTATTCTTTATACTTTCCAACTTTACAACATCTAATCTGCTTAAAAATAAATTAATATACTGCTTAAATGTTTTAAATTGTTATCAAAAATCGATTTTTGATTGATTCAGTGATTCGACAGACTGAAAGAAATAAAAATGCATTTATATATTAATATAATAACCATTAATTGCTAAAACTAATGCAACACGTATGGTTAAAATAAGTATTGGCTTTATGTTAAAGTCTCGCTATTCGAACCAACAATATTGGTGTTTTCATAAAGACTCTAACACTCCCTTGGTTGATCTAAAATTATATAGAATTTTCTTTACATGCTTGAAAGTTGTCCCGTATATGCATGGTGTATGCCAATCTAAAACGATGCAAAATAAAAATTACAGCAATAAAGACATTATGTCATTATTAGTGTTAGCTAATTATGTTATATCAGCTATAAGACAGAAAAAAGATTCTTCAAATCAAAGAAATATTTCTTTGCCATTATTTAAAAGAAACATTTCTTAGAGTTAATACATATTTCTTTCATTGAAATAATATTATTTTCAGTATAAGTAATACGTTTTAACTGACAGAAATGGTATTTTGATTTAAGGAATCTTTTTTCTCACTGTACGTTTGTATAGACAGTGGTTTCATTGTTTATTTATCCAATAAGACGGGCAAAACCACACATATTGATAAAAATATATGTATGTGCAACTAGTAGCATACTTATCTCCATTATCGACTTGAAATATATAACACTATTGAAATATAGATGATGCTCGATATTTTTCATTCGTATTAAATATACATTTGGCTATTGAGTGCTTCATAGTAGATGAGTGAAATATCGCATTTGGAAACCAACGCTTTCCCAACGCATAAAAAATGTGGCATCATTATCCTGCAATAGAGATTCTCCTATATTTGGAGCCCTCCAACTAGCAGTCCAGTAAGAGGATATTAGTTACATTTAGATTAAACCAGACAGTAATAACATATGATTATTCACTGCAAAGGAAATATTTCCATGATTTATTTTAAAATAATAAGAAATAAAACAGTGTTAAGGTAACACTAGAGATTTTTGATTGGATAATATCTATTTCTGTTAATTCCTCTTCGAATGTATTATTCAAGCAACTTCGATTTATATTTCACCAACCACAAGGAAGAAGCCTTGCAGAAGTAAATATTATTGAATGAAATGAATGTCAAAAATTGTATTAAATATTTTGGGGATTTTGAATCAACAGTAAAATTCCAACAACTTCCTTTTATGTTAATTCAGTCTTTAGAACTTTTTATTGGTACATATATAAAACGCAAGTTAACTGGAAAACGGTTAATTAAATAGTTTTTTTTTTTTCTCCCAGCCTGTTTCCAAACCAGCTTTAATAATTTGACAATGTATTTACCAAACGTAATAAACCAAATAAGTGTCGCTTATTTCCAAACAATTATACTTTTAACGAAAAATAGTCCTAATTTAAAATATCACTTTTCTTAAAGTTCAATTCATGTTCTAATTTACCACCAAACATATGAACAGAATACGTCAAAATACGGGAAATTTTCACCTAAATTTTAATACACAATCGTGATAACAACTCCAACTAATTTACGCTTATTGCTAGTTATACAAATTATGATTACTTTTAGAAGATTATATGTTTTAAGTGTGAAATACATAAAGTATGAATCGAAAAATGTATTTTTTTTTTGTGAGATAGGAGGCTATGGTTTTCATATTTTGTATTTAATAAGACCCAGGTTGATTTTAAAAAGTGATCAAACATGCTGTATTATTGCAATTTTATAAAAGTCATGAAGAAAACCTCGTGTGGTGAGTACTTTTTAACACAATTTGCACATACATGTTATGTCATAACATAAAACACGAAACAGGACGACAATTATCATAAAACTTTATTCGCAAACATAATAGTAATCCAACTTGCATGAGATTGGATACGTTATTACTGGATGAATAGTGCTTCTGTTGGGTGGAAAGTGAGGTTTCTGTTAATAATCAAAAACATGACAGTTCAATGTTTGGGTATCTACATACAGGGTATATCAGATATAGAGGTAAATATAATAATATGTAGCAGCTGTAATCATATACAATCAAAAAGTCTTAATAATAGGGGGTCTATCTGTAAGCATTAACGAGAAAAAAAATATTTTACAAATGCCGTGGGCTAGAGCCGCACCTGTGCCTAACCTAAATGCTGTCCCGAGTATACCCCCACATACCACTATCATTCAGCCATTACCGCTGTTAGTTTTGTGTGGATCGCCGCTTGGAGTGCAAGCCACTTCAAACATTTTATTTAAATTCTTCCCGTCTCGAAAAAACGATCCTTTTCAGGGCCATCATGATTTCATATAAAGAAAATCGAAGCTTGATGCATCGGCAAAGCGCGGGAATGTATAGATTCATTTTCGCGCGACATCATAGTAAAAAGGCGTGTTTGCAAATTTTCTGTATCTACATTTATTTCTGTGTAATTTGATTCAATTCATTTTGCGTTATATGATTAAATAAATCCAAAAGAAATAACTCAGATTCATGTGGTACCGTTTATTAACAACTAACTCTCGATTCGACAAAGCAAAAGAAAAATATTTACGTTTTTTGTAACTACTGAAGTCGCATATTCGATGAAACTCGAACGTCTTATCAGGATATTAAAAATAATACTTTATAGACTTACGTAGAATGCTCTTAACAAAAAGGAATGTTTATTTTATAAAAAGAGGAAATTTAAAATGCCTCAGTTTTGCTATTTTGACAAGGACACACTGGCCTAATGGCCTATATTTATTCGAAATGACGTTAAATGAATTTACAGCATACCATTAAGAATAAGACTAAATGAGTGCAATGTATTTATACATAATACCACGTTTAGCGGGTGCTTAACATGACGTTTCCTTGCATCAGGCCCGCACTAAAGAATTTTTGGCTCTAAATTTTACTTTTTTTTATTCTTTAATAATGAAATCCGGTTTCGGTGGGTTTGTGCTTTATATGTCGTGTAGTTAACACCCAAGCAAAATTTACTTTTTTATTTGATACACCCTGTATACTACGTGACAAAAAAATTGCAACACCTCGAAGGAGGTCAGTCATCTGTCAGTACTGCATGCACGAAGAGGAAGCTGTCGTTCTCCCCTGGCCTGCTCGTTCTCCGGATTTAAACCCAATCGAGCATGTGTGATATGATGAGTCGCTACATAAAGAGTTTACCACAAGCAGCAAACACCTTGAAGGAAGTTCGTCGTCATATACAGCAAGCCTGGGATGAGTTACCAGAAGATGCCATTGATCATGTCATTCATAACATGCCTCGCAGAGTTAGACAGTGCATTGACATTTCTCGGGATGTGACATTTTATTGATAAGTTTTTGCTGATTGTTGGAATTTTTTGCCAATTATTATGATTTACTACTTGAAACTTGCCAAAATTTCAACTCTGCGACTTAGCTCCTTCAAGGTGTTGCAATCTTTTCGGCACGCAATTTTTTTGCCACGCAGTTATTAATAATTTGAGGGCTTGTATTAGCCGAACGCCTTAAGGGGTGTCGATTTGTGCGAGAGGCCGCGGGTTCGAATCTCACTCTGGTCAGTTACGGTAGCCGGTTCTTTTTTCCGAGGCCGTAATGATGATGAGGAGGGAAATTTGGCTTGCCTAAACATTATCTATCCCGGAAAAAAGTCAACATGATTTTTAACAAATATAGATCGACATATGCGCAGTTGGACTGGGCTGTTCCGGGATGGGAGAAGCTAACCGCAGACATAGTTGCCAATTCATGCTTCCTATACGTGTGAGGCTGCCCTATCCAGCGCATCTGCGATGTAACAATTTGGCAAATTTTATGCGTAAAGCAGGGATAGCGGTATCCTGGATGTAGGGTTCATTCGATACCAATACATCTTTGCACTATTGATTTGAGTACTCAATTAAAGGTATCGATACTTACGAGTGCTCATATTTAAATCCATTCGATACTGGGTCTATAGAATACATGAGAAAAATAGGTTAATTTATATTACATTTTAACTTATTGCGTAATCATTCGACAGATATCTTAAAATTTTGCTTTTAACTTTTACGCATAGATCTTTAATTGTAAATTTCCAAAGGCTTTATGCTCAGATATTATAAAAGCAAATAAAAATAGCCGCCAGAAATATTGATTTATGAAATTTAACCTAATCTGCAATTGAAAGCTAAGTCTTTTAACAGATATGAATGTTGTTGTTGTAGTTAGGAGTATTTCTTTATATTCAACCAATTAAGAAGTACCATTACATATTTAACTATGCAGGTACCCAGATGACGTACGGTGTCAACGTCGTGCGCCACCTATGAGACACCCAAACATTCCTCCAAACGGTTCGCGAAATCTGTCTGCATATCGTATGCATGTCGCCTAACAATTTTCCCTTCTTCGATACCATTTGATACTTTTGGCTTGTCTGTCAGTCTATATTTTACTTGGTATCGAATTTATTATTACGCTGCAATAAATAGTAGTGTCGAATGAAAAAGTATTGCGAGTACTCGCAAGTATTGAATGAACCCTACGTGGATAGTCTACGTATAACTCTGGATAAACAAAGCACCTACTATATTCGACATAACATACATATGAATAATATCAAGTGTGTATAATTCAATATTATAGAACAATAGTATTTCAATTTAACATAATTGCGAATAAAATAGTTCACTATTCTCGGTGGAAATTTCATGCCACCTCGAAGGTAATAAAACAGCAAGAATAGAATATTTATTCAGGAATACCAAGGGCGTTGAACAAGTCAGAAGCATAAACCAATACAAGGAAAAGATCAGTAAATATAAGGTCTCAAAACACATTGTATATACTTATTAGACAAACAAATAGTTAAATACGACGTTGAAAAACATTTTCGTCAATTTTATTGATAGTTGAAAGCTAACTGGTATAAATAAAAGTAGAAATAATTAAAATTTGCAATTAAAGGATTTATCCAGGGAGAAAAAGACATGAGAACTTGAACTGTATTAAACAGTCTCACCAGCGCCAAGTTTGGTGCCGTACATTGAGAAAAAAAATGTGTTTAGTCAACGTAAAATGCGTTAATTTAACACACTTTTTGAGTTGCATATAAACAACACAACCATTGGATTTATTCAACCCATAAAACAGTGTTAGCATAAAATGTTGGTTGGACACTAAACACAAAAAGAGAAGTAATGTCAACGCAAAATATGCTTTCACTGCACCAAGTTTATATTTCAAACAAACCAACATTGTGTTAGCTGTAGTATATAATTTGTTTGAAATAACGTTATTTTCGTTTGACTCAACAAGCAAAAAGTTTCATAACCTCTTATTGTAATGGTGCAGTGAACATTATTTTGATTTATATTAATACAACAATATATGTTGAGTAAACAATAAAAGTAATTTAAAATAAAATTATTTTTTCATGTGTTGTATACAAAAATTATAGTTTTGAATAAATATAATTTTATTTAATTGATCCCAAAATATTGCTTTCCAGGAACTGGGTTCCTATTAGATGTTTATCTGGTAAATATACCAAATTAATGTTTAATAATCGCATTTACCTTGGTGTTTGTGGTAAATACGTTCGGTTATTGGCATGAAATAGAAGAAGCGCCATCTATGTGACAGTTTCTGTAATATATATAAGTATTTAACGTATTTGCTGTATAGTAAAGGGGGGAAAACTATTACAAAATAGATGTGATGCTACTGTCGTACTCATATTCTTCAAGTTCAAAGCGTAAATTTATTTAATGCTCCAGGTCCGCTTATCTAACCGCATTTTTAGTTGAATGGGAAAGACAATATGTTAACTTTCTAGTAATATTAAAGGAACCATTTTCATTGTTAATTAGAATAAGTTGAAACTGGAACATTATTTCATATTTTCGTCCAAGGTTGACACGGCGAATCCAAATTGTTCTCGGACGTACGATGTGATTTTTCAAGCATATGCGCAGAGCATATTAAAATTTACCACTAAAATTTTTGATTTCACTGTGGTTTATGGTTACGTGAAAATATTAATATTGTTTCAACACTTTCTATGTATTAAAGCAATGCAAATTTATAAGTTTGTGTTAACGTTGCACTTTATTTTAAAAGAACATAAGTAAAGTAGTCACCCATAAATCAACACTAAATGTCGTTAATCCAAAACAAAAATGTTAACGCAACATATATGTTTTAGTCAAACGCAATAGCGGATTTCTTTAACATTATTTTATTTCGGGCTAACATAAAAATGGTAACAAAAATCTTATGTTGGATTAAACAAACCGTTTTTCTCAGTGTATAGGATTTTCTCAATCTATTTAGCGGAACTGAAAGATCATTCCCACCCTGCATCATACATCCATGGCCATTACAATTTTTAGAAAATTTAGGCTTGTTTTGGTATAGCACACAATATCCAGTATGTGTAGAGTGGGCAAAGGCAAAATACGAAAATGTATTGCGCGAAATAGCACGAAAAGGTATGATTTATGCTGTTTAATATTGGCCATGTACCGAAAAAATCCTGATGTGATGCATATGCAGGATCCCCAAAAACAAAAACTTAGACGCAAATAGATAGATAAATGGATAGATTATAGACAACTAGCAAGATGTCTAATTAAATTTTTATTTATACAGTGATACATAAATTTAATTAAAAATTATTATTCAATGTTTTAAACAATTTCTGCGACAAAAACTTGGACACTGTTTTAAATAAATAAAAAAAAACAAATAATGATCAGTAGTGTGTAGATTCCCCGTTATTCTTAATTACCTCGAACAGTCTATTATAAGGAGATTTATATAAATTTAACACATAATTGTGGCAGAAATTTTTTAAAGCATTGAATAATAATTTGTATTATTTTATGTATGACTGTAAAATGTATTTTTTAAAATATACTATTAATTATAGAGATTAAATTGCAATTAATACAACAGTGAGTGCCTTCTGTATCAACCTTTTTACTTAAAAAACTTGAAACATACTAACATATATCGCCTCCAAATCGACTAACTCTCCTTATAACAAAAAGTTACTTCCATAAAAATTTCTTTTTGGAAGTCACTGTTTCAAAAACATTCGGCCACGCAGTGTAATTACGTTACATCTCCAGGTAACTACAAAATGATGTTTCAAAAAGTTTTCTTGTCAGGAAACATCGCGTTCTTTATGCGCGTTTTATCCTACGAGGAGGTTGATAGATCACTTCATACGGTAATGGTTTCACTAATTTATCAATCTCTGTCGTTTCAGGTTTACCTATACGTTGACTGCCACTCCTACAGACAAAATGACTTTGATATTCTATAAAACTTAAAACATCCTAAACTAGGTAAAAAAACAGCAAAAACAAATCCCTCAAGTCTTATTTCAATATTATGCCGAAATGTAACCACCGCATGCGAAATGTGCATGAAAAATTAATCTCAGAAACAAGAAAAAAGGAATTTTCATTACGCGAAAACGAAAGAATATATATTCTCTGAATTGCTTTCACTCTTCGAAGTTTTGTCGATATAATGGTAAACTTGAATAAAGTACGCCATTTCATTTAGAAGAATTAATTGCCTTCTATATTTTTTTTTCAAAAGGCACTGGTCGCCACTGTATTGCATATTTCCTTATTGTTAGTTACTTTCTTGTTACTTGGTTAGTTTTCGATTTAAGTCTTTCAGAGGTTTCTTAGTTTTAATGATTAACTTCAGTTGTAATGTAAAATGTAAATTGTAATATCACGTCGTACACTGAGAAAAAATTCTTTGACGTTAATAATTAATGACTATTCTTTTAAACAGTAGCAAAGAAATATTAGGTTCTAAGAAAAGAATTATTTGAAACAAATA
This sequence comes from Protaetia brevitarsis, assembly GCA_004143645.1. Taxonomy (NCBI): domain Eukaryota; kingdom Metazoa; phylum Arthropoda; class Insecta; order Coleoptera; family Scarabaeidae; genus Protaetia; species Protaetia brevitarsis. The sequence goes on from RXPK01000211.1 coordinate 1,987,347, forward strand.
GTGATATTGTTTCCTCATGAAAAGGTATATCTTTGACCTGAAGATAATCGATATCAGTTGCAAAGTAAAATTTCTTTGTTTGGAATAGTAGAGCATATTGGTTGAATAACTCTGCAATTGATATTCAAATAAATATTTATTTGATTGTAAGAAAGGAAATTATTTGGAATTGTTAGTTACTTTCCTGTTACTTGGTTAGTTTTCGATTTAAGTCTTTCAGAGGTTTCTTAGTTTTAATGATTAACTTCAGTTGTAATTTAAAATGTAAATTGTAATATCACGTCGTACACTGAGAAAAAATTCTTTGACGTTAATAATTAATGACTATTCTTTTAAACAGTAGCAAAGAAATATTAGGTTCTAAGAAAAGAATTATTTGAAACAAATAGTGATATTGTTTCCTCATGAAAAGGTATATCTTTGACCTGAAGATAATCGATATCAGTTGCAAAGTAAAATTTCTTTGTTTGGAATAGTAGAGCATATTGGTTGAATAACTCTGCAATTGATATTCAAATAAATATTTATTTGATTGTAAGAAAGGAAATTATTTGAAATCAATAAAAGATATTTTTAGTTTAATAATTTGCTTATTTGACCAAACTAAATTATTTCATTAAGCATATTACATGGAGATGCCAGCTGTTGTCCATGGTATCGTTTCGTCCTCATAGATTTTCCGTAAATATGTAATTACAGGTGTTAACAAATTGACCAAACGAACAGTCAAAACCATTGCACAGCAGTTGCCCGTTGTCCCTTCACATCGGAGGTTGATTCACGAAAATCAGGGGCCACCGTATGCAAAGGGGAAACTGTTTTGATAACAGTTAAACGAGAAATATATATCTGGCAAGTAATAGATAAATATTTGATAGTTATGTCTGCCCTGTAGAAAATTTATATCGAATACAGAGAGTTAGTGTAATGAAATAGGAGAACTGCCATCTTCACGACAATTTCTGTACTCGTAGAATATATTTAACGTATTTGCCGCTATAGGTCAGAAAACTTTGGTATTACATATTTAGAACATCATGACGTGATGATTTAAATAATACAATTTTGACGTAAGTTTACACTACTTTGTCTATAACTGTACTGACTTGTATATAAATGCATAATTTGCTCAAGAAAATATCATACTTAATGTCATACATCAAACAAATATTTTTTTTGTTGTTAAACTAATTTATTTGAATAAAAGATATTATTTTAAAACATGATTTGATCGCTTAATTAACATCAATTTTAAGTTACTATATCTAATTCAAATAAAGTTTTTGCCCTTCCGTCCAAAAAGCGGCAGGAAAACTTCCGTTTTTCTAATGTCACTTGGCCATACTAGATTCCGCATGACAGACGTGTAATAAATTGTCCAATTATCCAAACAATTATTTGTTTGGCATCAAAGAAATTAGTTATTTAATTTTAATATTTTGATAAAAGATATTCTTTTAAAGAAATAATTTAGTCGTTTTAAAGAAGAAAGCAGCAACATCAGCCTTAAGTTATTGTATTTAATTCAAATAAGACTTTCTTACTGCGAAATAATTTTTATTAAAGGAACGTATTTCTTTGCGGGAAATAATCTTTCTTCTCAGTATATTAGTTCAAGTGTTTTAATTAGTTAATAAATAAGCGAGTTTGTAATATATTAGAATGTCAATTTTAATGTGTTAAAATTCAAATTTAACTATTATGCATTTCCTAAGCCGCACGTTTTAGTAAACTTCACACTTTTGCTGGTTTTTAATATTATTTTTAGAGGTTAGTACCTTATGTACTACCTCATTTTGTATTTCTCTGAAGAAGCGAATAAATTTGGCGAAAGCGAACAAATAGGATAAAAAGTTTCATTCAATTTTAACTGCTTTGCCCGGTAGCCTGGATTTTTTTTACACAGATAAGCTAGCTTTCCTCATTACTTTTCCCCATATTATTACCTTCAAAATGTCAGTGCTGTAAAAAAAACACTGGGGTGTTTAAACCTAAAGATAGATTCGTAATGTATTTATTTTGCACGAGCCCCATTAAGGATTAATAGGTAGTATAAAACAGTTAAGCATTATGTTCGATCTTCTTCTAAAAAAAAGTGAGAATTTTCCTTGCTTGGTATAATATGTGATAGGTATTATAAGTAGGGACGGATTCAAATTGCTTTTATGCTAATTCTAAGTAGAAACAGAATGAAATGTGAATATACAAATTCAGAGCAAAAAAACTGTGCTAGGATTTATGATTCCACGGGGATGCAAAAGCTTTTATAGGTTCCATTATAAATAAATTCGTATTTACAATACTACTAGTAAACTTGGTATAAAAGGTATATACGTATTATACATATTTGAACTGCGAGAGAATATAAATAATTTTATTTCAAATTTCTCTCATTATAAAACACAATGAGTTATTTTTTACTGTTGTTACTTTCCGTGTAAATATTTGTTGCCAAGAAAATTAAAAAGAGAATTTTTCAAAACCTTTCACTGAATATTCGCATTAATCAATTAGCTGGTAATCACAAACGATTAAAAGAGATGTCACACCATTAGTATTTTCACGTCTGCACGATTGGTTGTTGATTGTGTGGATATATCTGTATAATAGGTTTATTTCTATCATGACTTCAATTTATATGGATACATTGGAAAGCGCGATTTTCTAAAACTCTAGAAAAGTATGAAAAAAGGGCTATCTATTTGAAATTCGGAGGCTGCTCCTCTTGACTTACGCTTAAAAGAATTTGAAAAGCATTTTAAAATACTGAAAAAAAAACGTTGAACCATTTCATTAGAGGAAGTTCATTGTATGCATAATATAGCATACTCCAGCAGTAATGTAACTTAAACATATTACAAAGGAAAAATTAGGTTAGTGCAACTAAACCATGCGTACATAAACGATTTCTTACTAACAAAACAGTTTTAATTTTCTCTCCATCTCCTCACATGACTAGTTACGACAATCTGATGGGGTGTATTACAGTACTCTTTGTGATGTATTGTAGGTATATTGTGCGACAGATCGATTTTTCTTTTAAAACGACATATACAACGATATCCAGATTGTTTAAAATAACTTTACTTTAAAACAGTTTACATTAATGACAAACGAAATAATCGAAAATAATTATATGAGTTATCTAAGTAGTTGATAGATATTCTTTTTACTTTAACTCCTTAAGCGGTGATATCGTATATATTCGTCTTACGACCATATAGTAACGTGTATCAAGCCACTTAAGGGATTAATATGTATAAAGTGGCTGAACAGCTCATTCGAAATGCTTCAAAGGGATATCTGTTTAGACGACATATCTGTAGTTGCAGTTACGTCCTGGCAACCAAATAAATTACTTTATGGTGCTAATAAAATAGTATTCGTTACGTTATTCTTACTTGTTGAGTCACTCTAAAGTTAATTCGTGCACATAGTTACAGATTAAAAGTCGGCGTTACTAACATATGTTACCAAAATCTAACCTTATTGTAATCACGACCCGCTAGTAATGTATTCAGTAGAGTTGAGCTGACCAGCACGTAGATATTACCTACCAAAGTTATAGACATTTTTTTGTGTTACAAGTACGTAATCATTACTTCCTAGGGTGACTATATATACCTTTATCCAAAAAGTTACATTTGACTACCACCTAAAAGTAACCATTCCAAATAGATACAACTTTATAGGAAATTTAACTATAAAGTAGTAGAATTTAAAGGTATGCAGATGAGCAGTGCTTTTGCTAGGTGTAATATATAATGTATGCTATATGTAATATAGCTTATTGAGGCTTCGATACACTTCGCATACGTCATCGAGGCTCATTGAGATCTCGGTGACGTATAACAGGTACGATTTCCCGAAATCTGTATTCAAACCTCATCCACCGCGCTGGGCAACTATTAACCATTTTTTCTATAATAATGTTAAAACACAATGAATGATTTTAGAGTTTTTTTTAACACAATCCATGATTTTAGAGTTCGAACATTACAGATCCCTATTTAATACCGCTGTATTACCGCAACAATTTGAAAATAAAAGACGTTTGCTGTGTCATGGTTAAGCGAAAACTGAAAACCGCATCTTTCTAACTTTCGTATTTCCGGAGATATTTCCAAACACCGAAGACACTAGATACAAATGCCATTTTTTTCGAGAAACGTCATGTAATTCGGAAACGGTTCAACTTAGCCCCAATGTATGCCTAATGTATTGTTATTTAAATTTAACAAGGAATCCAAAAGTGTAATAACATACAGGGTGTTCCGTTTGTAATAATAAAGTTAGTATCTACTTCCGGTACAACCGGAAGTTCGCCATTACTGAAACTAATTTTAGCATATGTAGAATATGATTTGAGGCAACATTTATTTGAAATATTTTTTTCAAAGAAACAATAATAAAACGGCTATGGACCGTTGTATCTTAGGCTGGACGCCCGGTATATACCCTATTATAACTGAAATAAAACAATTTAAACTAAAACTATCTACAAAAATAAATTATTGTTCAAATATGTTTATTATAAATACTAATATAAGGCACCTAGGTAACTAAAGAGAAGTAAAGTTAATGATAATTCAAATATAAGAAAGAAAATAGGAACTGTTGATTAAAATAAAATTTCGATTTTCAATCAGAATTATTGTATAAAATCCTTTGGCGGCAGCTACAAAGGTTTTAATCCTGCGCCGCATCTTTGTCGCGCACCGGGAGGGGGAGGGGAGGTATTATCTTTCGAGACGATAGCCCTCTCCGTCGCAGATTACCATGGCATTGCATTTAAAGTAAATATGTTAGAATTATGTCTACGAATTCATTTTACGAACCTGGGTCATAATTTTTTGAGCTAATTGTACCTATAAATCATAATGCGAAACCAATTTGCAGCATTTTCTCCTCTAAACGATGACAGATTTCCGCTTTGCCAGCGTTAGCTAATGATATTCTGCAAGAAAATAAAATTATTTAATGCAACCTTGTGACTACCCACCAGTCTATTACGCACTTCTAAAAAATATAAATAACGTATTTTATATTTAGGTTACATTTTGTAGTGATATGTAAATATGAACGAATAAATCAATAATTCAATATCATACGCATCTCGAACGAATATGATCCATTTCCAACAACGATCCAACTTTAAAATCCAAGTTTTTTTATTTCGTGGAATATCTAAGTTGGCGGTGGAAAAACAAACATTTAATTTTTTACTGTTGAGTTATGAATCATTTTTGGGTGGAAACGTCAAATATCATAGCCATATTTGTAAGAGTAGTCTCGCGGCAGTTAAAGATTAAGTGAAAACATCAATTCTTTTGACAAAATATGTTTTGCGCGGTTATTAAATCTCTCACGAAGCAGGGAAAAGCGTAAATATTATTTCAAAAGATATGACAGCTGTTTATGAAAATAAAACTGCTAAACTACGATATGTAAATGGTCGCGGTTATTTAAGCAGCGCCAGGAAGATAAGATTATAAACGCTGTGAAAGACCAAGCGGTGTAACAACATACGAAATTGTGCTGAAAGTTGAATTTGTCATTATGGAAAATGATCGACCGAAACTGAAGAAGATCGCAAAAATTGTCAACTTTTACGAAACAACTGCTTCAGAATTTTCCATGGATACCTTGGAATGGCAAAGAAAATTGCATATAGGATTTCGAGTCTGGAATCGATTCTACATATCCGAGTCTGAAATCGAGTACTCAAAACTAAGAACTCGAGTACGTAGCGATTGGTATTCGAGTATAACGAGTACTTTCAAAAATCGAGTATGTTGAGTTGAGAACTAGACCCGTCGCATCACTAGTCGAGGATATTACATTGAAAATAAATTAAAAAAAAAAAAACTAAAACATATACTACTATTATTCGGTGATTTTCAAAAACATCCCTCGTATATTCGTAATTACTTCCAAAGACGAATAAATTATAATATGTTGCTTTCAATGAAAGATTTTCTCGGATGCATATTTACAACATCACTGTCCTTATTGTCAACTTATTCTATCGAATCTTTCACAGCACGTGTGTGTGACAGAAAAAGAAAAAACTGCAACGTGATTTCCAAGATTGCATAACCTCCGCTATCCAAATACCCCAGGGCGTTTTGACAAAATTGAATAAGAAACCGTAATAAACATCAAGGGAAATAACGTTACAAGCTACATACGATTACAAAGCAACAGCATTTTATTGAAATGTAAAAATTACCCCGCGGAGGAATGATTATTTTCCTTCCTTGAAGGAGTGTAAATGGGCGGTAAGCTAAATAAATCAACGTGGGCGCCAACTGATTTAAACCGTTGAAGGTAAATTTCCTAACATCCATATTTTTATCAAAATATGTGACTAGTAAATCTTTCTACTATTTTCTCTTTTGTAAATATGTTTATTATTGAGTAGAATAAATAATTCTTACCCTGTAACTATTTTAAAATGGAAATATGTACGCGCACACTTATAAAATAATAATCAATGTATTTACGTAATTTGCTTTGGAAGTAAACATAAAATGTGTGGACGTTGGTCAGTGTGGTTATTATGTTTATGTAATCGTAAACAGGGGTTAAGTAAATACGTTTATTATTATTATTGTTATTCCATTTATACTTCTGACCTTTTCATATTTTTCATTAGCTACGTTACACCCAGAAAACTAATAAAGAAATAAGAAATGTTTAATAAAAGTTAAAATTGGTGAATGAATTCACTACACGTATAAATTTTTTCAAGCTTATACATTGATGATCTTTTGCCAAGTTTCTAAATTCCGCTTGCCGGAAATTATTAATTTTATATCTAATTAAACTGCCATAGTAACATGTGCGCGATAGAGGTTTTCAATCGTTACGTATAGTTCTCTTGTATATGCTACGATTAAACATCGAAATCGCGAATTGAGTGATTGTTTATTACTACTTTTACAATTCACCATAATTTTTATTAGCTGGTTGACGATGAACAGTTCCTGCACTGTTGACTTGATTCCATAAATGTTGGTATTTATTCAAATACTACTAGAAAAAAATACCCATTTTTTAAAGTAAATATCAATAATACATTTACAAGGTGCCATGCAAAATATCTAAGTTTATATTCATACCTTATTTAAGCAGCAGAAATGCTATAGGATTCTCGGATGAAGTTAAGTACCTAGGCATCACTTTTTACAGAAAATTGAGCTGGAGCAAACATGTCAAAACAAAAGTCGAGAAAGCATGTAAGGCCTTTTGGCAGTGTCGTCGCGTGCTGGGTAGGACTTGTGGGCTCTCCCTGACAATTACCTTGCGGCTGTACCCTGCCATAATTAGGCCCATGCTAACTTATGGTGCCCTCGTCAGGTCGCAGTCACGTGAGCATCATCCACGAGAGCGTCGCTAAAGCGCCTTTTCTTGGTGCAGTGAAGGAATGTGTGCCTCCCGTGTTTGCTTTCGGCAGACACTACCGCGTTCATGTCGACACCTGCGTCGAATCACTACCTTCGATTGCTGTCTATACAGACGGATCAAAGACAAAAACAGGAACAGGTGCGGGAGTTTTCTCTCCAGACCTCAAGCTCAACGTAGAGTTGGCACAAGGTAAGTTCGCTACGGTTTCCCAAGCGGAGGTTTTGGCGGTCTTGCATGGTGCTGAAGAAATTTTAGCAAGGGCATTAAGAGACGACGTGTTGTCCTTTACAGTGATAGCCAAGCTGCCCTTAAAGCCCTTAGCAGTTATAAGATCGCTTCAGACCTAGTACTTCAGTGTCACAATGCCTTGGAAGCGATCGCTATTGATAATGACTTGATACTCAGATGGGTTAAAGGTCATAAAGATAATCTGGGAAACGAGGCTACCGATAGGTTGGCGAGACGGGGTTCCTGTTCTCCTTACATGGGACCGGAGCCTGTTCTTCCCATTACTTCGGCTACACTCAATACCCTAATAAACCAGTGGACCACTACTCTACACGACGAGAGATGGGCATCCATAACTACCTGCTGTCAAGCACGCAAAGCCATACCCAGGCTGTCGTCTAGAACAGCAATATATTGTCTGCAGCTTTCTCGCAGTAAACTACGTCAAGTTGTAGGGCTATTGACTGGTCACTGCAAACTTAATAAACACATGCACCGCATAGGACTGACTAACAGCCCACTCCGCCGTGCATGTTACCTAGAGGACGAGACATCGGAGCACATCTTATGTGACTGTCCGGCGCTTGCCCAACTTAGAGGTTCCATCCTGGGAGAGTTCTGGCCGAGTATGGCCAGCTTTGGCGGCGCCTCACATGCTACACTGCTCGAGTTCATTCTTCGCTTGGGTTGGCTCGAGTAGGCTACGGGTAAGTGACCCCGCCTAGGAAAAGTAGCACAATGGGCCCGGTTAGAGTGGCCTAAGTGCGCGTGACTAGCCACCCTTCCCAACCAACAATCCAGAATCCAGAATGCTATAGGATTGCTGAAAATTTTGTAGCATTAAGAGTTTCAAGATTTTTCTCACTCAACCGCTTTCGTCGTAATGATAAAACATGCTTATATTTTGAAAAAGGCCGTTCAATATCTACGGATGTAACACACGCATAATTAAAATAATCTTTATAGGTAGATAACGGAGCATATGCACCACCACCAATATGTAGTCGGATTTGTGCCAACACAATAACTGTTTATCGCACACTGCACAAACTATTTTGGCACCACCATAATGTAAATCTTAGAATTCACCGAAGTACTTTTCTACATTATGAAACAATGGTCGTTTTCTACGCCCGACATTGTATTACATTTACAATGCGTAAAACGTTAACGGAGAATTGTACTATCTCGTATCAAGACTGGACCAACATTGATACTAGATACACGAATCGGAGAGTGTGATTTATTGCCTTGAAGATATACTATATAAAAATGTGAAAAAGGTTTGTTTTGTTTAAATGAATTGTCTTATATGTTAATGATTCTACTTTTCGTGGTTTTAAGCATATTCAGTTTCATTGAAATGGAATGATTAGAAAAATAATTTAAATATCATTCTGAGAATGTGGGTTTAGTGTACCAATCCAACAATATCCGCTAATCAGGTTCCAAACCGTCAAGAAAAAGCACTGAGTTCCTTTTCTATAGTGAATTATATTTTTTATTCATGAAATTAATTAAATGTATTTAAGATGACCTCAGTTTCATTCGTTTGCATTGCTGTGAAGATATCGTCAATATATTTATATACGAAGGGTAAATTAAAGTTTAACTTGGGTATGCAAATATGTTATGTTATCTATGTTCTTTTAGGCAATAGAATTAAATCGAATAGGAGGAGATACAATAAAAGAAATTACTAGGAGGTTTTGTATCACACATTGAAAAACAAAGGAGATACCATTCGTTTTAATGGAAGAACCGAAATAGCTGTAAATGATGAAACTTCCAAAGTGATTACAGGGATCTTTTACAGGGCTAAGGATTGAAAGCGTTAAGCAATTTGGAATCCATAAGAAACATTTTGATGTTCAGTAGATATTAATGTTAGTAAAATTACGATTTCTCCTAAAATTGATTACTTTCGCAATTTTCACTTTAATTCTACTTTTAGATATACAATGGGACAAAAGCTCTCTCGGATCGTTATGTAATCGATCAAAAATGGTGTAAACCACCAGATCCGTATAAGTTAGCAGGTACTATAGAGTTATAGGACTATACACGAGCTGCTATTGGTAACGATTTTGTTACTGCTACTATTAAGGTTTAAATTGGAGAAACTGTTACTACTAACAATAAGTCAAGGCATTCAACAATTACCTTGACAAACTTTCAGTCTCAGTTTTTTATTACAGTACGAAAACGATTTCTTGAAGTTGTAGTAGTTCTTCAACCCTGTTCTTTAATGGTGCCTTAAGCAAGCCCTTTCCATCTATTAGCTTGCTTACATAATTCCAGTTTCTTGGGTTTTCTTTGACCCAGTCCCTTATCCGTTCTCGTGCTGTGCTTTGGATACCCCTAGAACAGGTTCTGCACTTATATATGAAACCAACGAAAGGCCATTCAGTTTTCGAACACATTCCCAAACCAGTATTATGCACTTTGGGGTTTGCTAGTGTCCCCAGTATCGCCTAGTTGTCTGTGGCCTTTGTATAAACTGATCTCCCTTTAATCTCCCTTCATGCATAAAGTCTGTCCACCTGCGAATTGTCTCATCGATTGCTGCTATTCTTAGTGCTTTAGAGATAGATGATGCGCAAGTACTAGCAAATGTTTCCTTTGTGCTTAAGAAGATGCACAAAAGTAGTTTATAAGGCATCCCAAATTATGCCGATCGGCAAAGCCATGGAAGTATATACGTGTCACCCGACCTTGGGGATGCACCTTAAGGTGGTCTCTCTCTTCGCACATGTACTTGACTTAGTGAATAGGCTATAGGTAATACATCTAGATTTCAAATAAAGTAAGCAATCCTTTTAATACAACACAAATAATTTTTTGCAAACTTTTCTTTTGCTTTAAGTGTGTCGTGGTTTTATCGAAACAGGTTTATGAAACAATTATGTATATTATTATATTTATTATTACGACTTAAAATTTTTCTATTCAATGCGTATTTAATTAAACACACGACATGTCAGATATATTTCATTAAACAAGCACAGTAAACAAAAGAGATATAAAGCTATTGGACTGAGCAAACGAAATACGAAATCAGGATCAACCTTTGTTTCCTCAGACCTGCTTTCAATCTGCTCGAAAAAAAAAACAATTCGTTTCATAAATAAAAGTAAATAAAACAAAGCATTTTCAGCTGGCTGCTACTCTACTAGGATGAAATGTATTCTTTTAAACGTACAAAAGTCTTTTTGTTTATAGCTATACCGAATGATTTGGTCATTCTGTATAGCTACAGAATGACCAAAAAAGTAACGCAAAGCAGTTATAACTTTTTAAATACCGATGGCGAGGCAAAATGTCCGAAATAAAGGCAGTTTTATTTAATTATTTTCTTGGGCTCCTATTCCTTCATACTACTCAACATTACATTGTTAATTCATGTTTTTTTTTCTTTACGTCGTGAAAGATTCTTCTGTAAGAAGAGATACATATTTTCTCCTTTAATGTCAGTTATCCATAACATTCTCCTGAAATATCGGTTTTATAAGTACTAAGTTAATTGATCAATTCAGGAATTATTTTAGCATTCCCCGAAATGTCGAAAATAAATCGATTCCAATTTATTAATTTAATACTTAAGATTGCGTTCAGCACTAAATGTCATAACATGAACCAAACATCTTTCTATAAAGAAATCATATCAAATGGCATATGTTACTTTTACTTTAGAACTGATGTTTAAATCAGTTTTTACATACAATCACTGCTGCGCGGGATTACCTAATAAGCAGATCATGAGTAAAAAACTTGTTGGTAAAAAATAATTATACATATTTTTTAGTTTTTCGTTCGTAAAGTTTCGGTATAATTTTCGTTTTTCGGGGAATATTCCGTTTTTTTTTTTATTATTTTGGGGAGCAAAAACAATATTTTTACAATAAAAATGATTGGAGAGCTATGCCGGTCTCTTTCCAATAGGTATGTAATTTCCTTTTTTTATGGAATAATATTATATACATATCCATTTCCGGGACGAGTAAACAAGAGTATGTAGGTTCGAATCCTGCATGAGATAATTGTTTCTTGAGAGAAATTCCTCTTAATTATTACAGCTATTAGCAGAAACACATTAATTCCTTAACTTGACTAACTTCACTAAATTAACTAACTTGAAATATTAAATTCGAATTACATCTGCAAAACTGCTGCTTTATTTCAAATTTTTCGGTAAAAGTTCGTTTATCGAACGGATCCGCTATTAAACTTTACACTGACTACTGAATTCATCGTTATTCAAAATTAAAAAAGAAAAGTAGAAACACCTTTAAGACACAAATATACATTCATTAGGTTGTAAAACTTAACGCAGTCCCTTTAAGGGGGTCGATGCTCGTTATTTACTAGGAAAAATTGTATTTATGTTTATTAAATTTTTATTAAATTATTAATTTATTTACATTTTGCGTACTTGTTATTTGATATTAAAGATAATTTATAGCTGACGATTTAAAAAAAAACTCTTGACCAACTTACAAAATCTGAAAAATAGATTTTTTTCTTTTTCAAATTCTTTTTCTGGCTCTGCCGAATAAAATTTTGAAAAGTTGTCAGTTTTGAATAAATCTGATGTGCTTATATACATATTAAAAAAAGAAAAATGGCAATAGGTTAATTAACAGCTGGGAAAAAGGAACATAAAGAACACAATGTTCCCTAGTAAATAACAATGAGCACCGATATTTATACATGGGTTGCATGCGCGCTGCAAACCAAGCGCGTTTTCTTTTTATTTATTTAAGGTATCCAACCCGATATCCAACATTTGGTAACGTTATATGTTTAGAAACCAAAAGGAAATAGTATAAAGAAGAATTTATTTATTGTTTCTACAAGTTCTATAAAACGGAGAGTAGCTCAATTAATAATATATTGCACATGTATATTATTTTAATTTCGTATTTTACCTAGTGATAGGCACTATCGATAGCGGCTATCAATAACTATCGATAGTATTGACGCCATCGATAGTGCCCGCCACTATACTGAACTAATACGTCCTCATAATTATATTGTGTTTTGTTTCTTGCTATTTTATTATCGATAGTCAACTATCGATATTCAACTAACGATAATTATCGATAGTGAACTATCGATAGTTATCGGTAGTCAACTATTGATAATCTTGACTATCTATAGTGCTCACCACTTGGTAAAATACAACATTAAAATAATATAAATATGTAATAAATTATAAGTAAGCCACTTTCCATTTTATGGAACTCGCAGAAACAATACGATATTGATAGTTGACTATCGATAGTTATCGATAGTACTATCGATAGTTGAAAATATCGATAGTGCCCACCACTAATTTTACCATAATTTAACTTAAAATCTAATTAGTTAGTGTTAGTTAGTGCGCTTACACCTTTATTAACAATAGCGATAGAATAATGAAAGACTAAATACTTTCAGAAAATAATGTAGATGTCCTATTCTTTATACAAAAACTCAACATTCTGATATCAATCGCTACTTCCCTAATATACCTATAATTACAAAGCAAATATAATTTAACATCTAAACTCATTACTTCCGTAATGCATTACAAACAAAAATGCACAACGTTGCTGTAAAAAGGTTCCATCAAATCTACAAATCATTTTAACTAATCGATCATAAAAACATTATATTATACTTCAATTATAAAAGACATTAACTGGATCAATAAGAGCAATTCATTTTAATGAACATGTCATATTCCTAAATATAAATTGCCTTAGATAGTTTTTTTATGCTGTACCACTTCTGCAGGCGTCTTTTAATTGTTCGTCTCATCTACAAATATTCCAATTATTTAATAATAATTAAATCTACGACTTTGCAGTGTCGTCGGGTTGAAAAAGAAGTGGGGATCACGACTCAGTTTTCACTCAATCCCCTCAATAGATTGACGTTAGTTGGGATCGCAGTAGTTCAATTGAAGTGTTACAGATGCGCTGTACATCTTTATAGCATTATTTTTACGTAGCTAGAGATTAATTAATTATGTCAATAGAATTAGCGTAGAAAACGTCCACTTGATCAAGCACATACGTAAAGTTGTAAATATAATATGTAATGTCTTGTTATAATTTTTTTTTAATTATTATTTCTATTTCGCGGACGTAACTCCTCTAATACACCACTGAAAGATGTAGCTCCAATTATAGTTTATTATCTATGTGTTTATGTTACTCAAACTTTGCACTTATATTACTGACAGTTGCGATGCCAAAACAATAAAATTATATCTACCTAGGTATCTTAACAACAGACATACAAGCATATGAACCTCTTTGATCAATTTATTAACGTGCTTAATTTTATAGTACAAAAGCATACCTGAAACATCTACATAACATGTGCATATATGCGCTTGTTCTTGTTAAAGGAGGATACCTCCTTTGATTAAATTACAAGTCTCATTTAATTTGCATATTAAGGAGAATACTGGCGCCAGGAATATAGAAGGCGTAAACGGGTGTATTCTTTTTTCGATCGGCTTTATTTAAACTTGTCTGTTAATTATTTGCGGTAGATGGAAAGCATGCATCTAGGGGTTGTGTTAATTTTTGTCTCTGGTTGGATAATGGCATGTTTATTTATTTATTTTACATAAGATACTCAATGTTTGTCTTATTATTAAACCCATAAATTACATAAATACATATACGCATATGTAAATACTGGACTTAACGTGAGTCACCTGTAGTATTTTTTGTGTATATTATTAAATAAAAAGTATTTATAAAAACACTAAAACTGGGATCATTAAGAGAAATGGAATTATTTTTCAACATTTCCGAGTAGAAAAAAAAGATTTTTTTTTAATAATCCCCTTATTGATTGCGGTTGTCATTCGGAAAAGATTATTTAAAATTCCTATAGGGTTGCATCATTCCAGTGTATTTAAATGAAGAATAAATGATCCCTGTTCGGACGCTTACGTCAATATGACGCTAATATTTTATAAAAATATACCCTAAAGAAAAAAAACAACGGAATTGACAAGTATACAATACAACTTGGCCGTCCCTAAGATTTCTGTACACATCACCATTCGTGACGGAATCTATTTTCGAATTTCTTTACAAACTTAAACTGTTATTTTACCCACTCAATTCACACACTTTGCCCGCAGGATTTGAGAAATTTCAATCGCGAATTCGTATTCTTCGGACAATATTTACATATCATTAGGTGATAGGAAACAAAAAAAAAACCATCTACGCAAAAAAATTTGGCAATTTGAAGCGACGTGTGTCTGGATATTTCGGTTCTAAATTCATACAGCTTTGATGTCTGCGCATTAGTATTACAAAGTATTTGTTTTATCTTAGACAAAACAAGTTTATTATCAGGATATCAGCTCGAATTTAACAAAAGCTAAAAGCAGCCTCGCAAGACGATTATTGTTTCCGTATGACAATAAATTCCTATTCAGTTTACATTCCCGAGGCTTATTCATAATAAAACTGTAGGTCAGCTTAATTATAAATATAGTGGATTTATGATATTTTAGTTAGAAAGTTTTCAAATATATATTTCATTCACAATATCGAAAAATGTTATGACAAATCATTCTTCGTCACATTATCGTGATTGATTTCGTAAACTCACGCCAATTATATTTCCATACTAGTGCAAGGAAATTGTAAAGACAGGTATCGTGTGTTACTTTTGTTTTTAAGGAAATATGTAAATTAATAGCACAATAATTGAAATAAATTTCTAGGATTAGTATATTGAACAAATTCTAGTTCACGATCTGTGCCATTGCGATGGGCTGGCAAGGAGAAGCTTTCTAGTACTGGGCTCAAAGAAACCCAGAGCAAACAGCTACGTAAGGAAGCCGCGTTCACACGTTTAGATTGGGTTAGATACATAGATTTTTCAAATCTATTGCGATCCTCTTTGTCCTAGAAGGCGATGTCTAATTAAACCTGCCAGCTTTGAGAGCGGCTCCTTTATGTAGCTGTTAGCCGGCCAGTACTAGAAACCTTGTCCGTGCCCAGCCATTGCATTGACACAGCACGTGAACTGGTGTTTCTACTTCTTCTTAGCAAAATCCACAAAGTGTCATCTGCCAGACCTATGTCAGACGTCTATTAAGTCTACAGTAACAGTCAGCAGAACCACTATCCTTTTGGCAGCCTTCCTGTCCTTACTCCTTAGTAAATTGAGGTCTCTGTGCTTTTAGGAATTCTATTGCCTGTCTCTGTCCTGATGACTTTTGCTACCGCTCCGTCGAACTCACAGACGATAGGTCTAATAATTAATAACACAAAGTTAATGAGTGCGTTTTGGAATAAAGGGATAACAACAGATCTGAAAAGGTCGTAGCGAAAGAGGCTTTCTACGCCTCCGTTCAAAAACAATAATTTTACATTATTCTAAATGATTCGGAAACATTATTTTCCTTCTCAGGCCGGCAAAGTACAAAATAATTCTTTCCAACAACTATGTGAAATTTACGGGTAATAAACTATCAGTTGAAATTTCAATAACTGAGTGTACATTCCATGCCAGATTTCACCTTCGCAAATATATGACTGTTTTGTCGATTTCTGTTGAAATATGGAGATGCGAATCAAAATTGCTCTGCAAACTGGTATAATATGAAAGCTAACATACAATACCATTAAGCAATAGCGAAGAAAATGAACAATTACAACAAATTAACTCCCAAGATGAATTCTTAGTGAAAATTAACATTAACAGGGCAATGTTGTAAATTGGATATATGTATTTACATTGGCTGAACTATTGTCGTTCAGTCGTTCACTTCAAGATATTGATTAGATGTATTTGTGTTAAGGTTTTGTCGAATGTGCATGCATCTTTTGTAAAAGCGATTGTTGATGGCTGTGGGGATAAGGATAAGAATCACCACCTCTGACTGTGTTCGTGTATACAGGATGTATCAGATATAGAGGTAAATATAAGAATATGTAGCAGCTAGAATCATATACGATCAAAAAGTCTTAATGCACAGGGGGTCTATCTCTAAGCATTAACGAGAAAAAAATATTTTGTAAATGCCGTGGGCTAGAGCCGCACCTATGCGCAACCTAAATGCTGTCCCGAGTATACCCCCACATATCAGTATCATTCAGCCATTACCGCTGTTAGTTTTGTGTGGATCGCCGCTTGGAGTGCAAGCCACTTCGAACATTTTATTTGAATTCTTCCCGTCTCGAAAAAACGATCCTTTTCAGGACCATCATAATTTCATATAAAGAAAATCGAAATTTGCATCGGCAAAAGCGCGGAAATGTATAGATTAAAAGGCGTGTTTGCAAATTTTCTGTATCTACATTTATTTCTGTGTAATTCGATTCAATTCATTTTGCGTTATTTGATTAAATAAATCCAAAAGAAATAACTCAGATTCATGTGGTACCGTTTATTATTAACAGCTAACTCTCGATTCGACAAAGCAAAAGAAAAATATTTACGTTTTTTGTAACTACTGAAGTCGCATATCGGGTGAAACTCGAACGTCTTATCAGGATATTAAAAATAATATTTTGTAGACTTACGTAGAATGCTCTTAACAAATAAGGAATGTTTATTTTATAAAAAGAAGAAATTTAAAGTGCCTCAGTTTTGCTATTTTTACGAGGGCACACTGGCCGATTGGCCTTTATTTATTCAGAATGACGTTAAATGAACTTACGGCATACCATTAACAATAATACTAAATGAGTGCAATGTATTTATGCATAGTACCACATTTAGCGGGTGCTTAAGACGACGTTTCCTTGCATCAGGCTCGGACTAAAGAATTTTTGGCTCTAAATTTTACTTTTTTTTTTATTTTTTAATGATGAAATCCGGTTTCGGCGGGTTTGTGCTTTATATGTCATGTAGTCAGCATCCAAGCAAAATTTACTTTTTTATTTGATACACCCTGTATATTCAATTTAACTGTAACCTGTAGGTATGCGTGCTTATTAGGTGCATACGGAATTTTGCTTTAAATCAAGGACGCCCCTATATAACCCCTATAATTAGCAAAAGTTGTTGGTGGATGTAAAAGCATGAATTGTTATTATTAATAAAAGAGTGGAACCTCTTAAAGGCTCTAAGTAGCATACTTTCAGAAAGATTAATTTTGTCTAAAAAATGATCTAAATGCATGCAAAATTAGGTACTTATGGAATTATGAGAAGGTAGTGTTACTGACGTCACAGCACAGATAATAATATTGGGATACGAAAAAGAAAGATGAATAAAAAAAATAGAAACTATATCAACTAAGTGCTAATTTGTTTTTTAGAATATAAATAGGACCAGAAATATTTCATGCTCTTTCATTTTGACGGTCTCTGTATAAATAAATAAAAATATTTTAATAACTTATTTATCTACATTTCATATTAAATCGAAGGAAGTAACTTCATTGCACGAGCAGGTTTTGCTTATAACGAAGCTTATCGAGTACTAGTTTAGGTGTAAACTTTGCAGTATATTCCTCGTATATATAATCAACAATTCAGATTCTCGTTGAGTAACTTACCGAAGTTAGTAATCGACATCGTTTGTGTTGCACTACATCATTTTAAGTTTGATATTCCTTTAATACGAATAGTTGGTTTTATTGTTTGCTCATAATAAAGTAGTTTACACAAAGTATATAGGTACATAAATTCAATGCGTTCTTCTGAAAACTTTTTGATGTTTTCTAAATTAATTACGTAATTCCGGTTTTAACGAACAATAAATACCTATTTTTTTAATTTTTTCTTTATACTTATATTTACAGGAAAAACTAAAGATGGAATACAACATTCCTAAATGTAAAAAAGGTGTAATCATTGTTAATTAAAAAAAAATTAATTAAGACCGGCTAAATAAAAAATACAAAATAATAATTAGAGAACCCTGTGCAGAAATAAGAGAAAACATGAACACATATAAAAAGGATCGAAAGATTAAACTACAAATATAATAATGCAGGAATGGAAGCATATTAGCAAAATTGGAGATTCAGCTAAGTTTATAGAAAAATAATATAAAAAAAAAATTATAAGAGATGCATTAGCAGTGAAAAATATTTTTTCCCCGCAGGAAGGGCAGTGGACACTTCATTTGAGGGAGGAAAGTTATACTTTTCCTCCCTATGGAGGAACGTTGTACTTTACCTCCCTAGAGAGGAAAAGTAAGTGACATTGACATGATGAAACTGTACATCTTATAATACATATGTGTAATAGATGACATTAGTCATTCGACCCAGTCTCAGCCCATTTATGAGATAATTGCTAAGTTATTAGGTATTAAATTTCAATTTAACTATTATTAAACACTTTTAAAACGACGCTAACTTTCCTCCCTTGGTTTGAAATATACTATTATACCTTTCCAAAAAACATCTAGCAGTTTCATTAACTGGTTTATAGAACATCAGAAGCACATCGCTTAACCCAAGATGTGGATGAGATAATTACATACATTTTGTACGTGCAAGTTATTGGTAGTGAATTACGCTTCTAAAATTCACCATGTCGATATTAGATCTTGAACGGAAGGATATAGGTTCGAATCCTGCATGAGGAGAAACATTTTTCTTGGGAAAAAAATAAAGTTAAAGCAGAAATACATTAATTTGTAAATCATAATTATTTACTATGCAAATGATATTGTTGAAAGTTCTGAAGTTGTAGCATTTGCTGTCTTTGTTGATAATTTTGATACACTTAGGTCTTTATTTGCTTCATGTAATGTTTGATATATGTTCAACATATTTTCATTATGAAGGGCTTTAAAAAGGCATGAAACAATAGATGGCGCTGTAGGTTAAATTTACAAACAACATAACTTGTTGGAATATATCGAAATCTATACGAACGATTGTAGGCATGTTCTAAGCAATAAAGGATTTTCGGCTTTTAATTTTACTTAATAAAGCGTACAAACCGAGATGTAAGTGCGGAAAAAATATACCCTTTCTAAGTTTTCACTGTTAAACAGCTAAGTATCTCGTTCTGCTGAATTACGTATTTTAATTATCAATAATAACGATAGAGTGTTAAATTATTTTAGTATGAATCTGTAACGGCCTGTTCATAACCTAACATTGTGGCGAATTGTCTTGACAGGCAGGTTACAGTTTCCTTTGTTGAATCTTTGAAATGAGTATATAAACAAAGGTTGTTTCCACTGTTGCCAGATTCTTTACTTACTTGGCTTGGTGAACCAGATGCTGTGTTGTATCATAAATGGAATAAAAAAATAACACTTTTCCTTCAAGCGAATTCTGTGTTTCTATTGTGTAATCCGTAGTTGTGTGCTACATTGACAGCTATTGTAAAATTTACATCTTTTGGATAATGTTAAATAAGAACGACTGGTAATCAATTATATATGATATATGTATAAATATATACTCGCATAAATTGCCTTTTTGAAAGGTTTCGAATTGAGCCAATAACAAAACAAGTACGTGATTTTTTTTACTCCATGAAAAAACAGACTATGGCAAAGATATCCTTACTTATATAAGGATTCTTTTTCTTCGGATTTTCTAGAAAAGAACTTGAAATTAAGTTATTTCTTAAATATGCTGAATCTAGATAAAGGTATAAGGCCGTAAATGGAAAGGTTATAAAAAAAAATGTTAGCTGAGTTAAGTACCGTATGTGTAGAAAAATGTTTTAGGAACGTACTTCACCCTGAATAGCTTGCACATACAAAATTAACTCCGATTCATGGTCATCTGTATACTTTCGTATATCACCTAGAGACGCTCATATGTATGTAGTAACCGTTCGATTGGATTTGGATTGAATGCATTTAAAGACTTTTTCAAATTTCGATCTGCATATGTATACACATATCTAACGGAATACCAACGCAGAATGAAAATGATGCATCGAGTGTGAGGTAGCTATGTATAAAATCTTGATATTTTAGCAACTCTAAACATTTTTTTATCTTTAAAATCACGAATACAATACATACCAAGGTTGTTCAATTACCACGTTGACAGTCTATATGTCAATTCCTTGTTAAAAATTAATCATGAATACCTCAATCATATACCATTTTGTATTTCATATGTATATATATCAAGGGCTTTTAGTCCACATTGTTACTAAGCATATTGATATATCACTTACTGCCTTACCGTATTTGAGTTGGTCTTTTCTAGAAAACATATCCGAAAACTGCCCTATCAGCACTGTGTCTGCTTTAGCGGTTTGTAAATATTGACATCCTAATCACTCATCTGTAAATGGTTCTTAATTATCCAAGCACTAATATATCAACTATCCAGTTATTTTCAATTAAAGTTACACGAACAATATATTCTATATATCTAACAACGAAAATCAATCTTTTCTAACAACAACTTACATTAATTTCACTTCAATGAAGTAGACATTAGTGTGCCGAAAATAGATTGTGCCTTATAAAGATATTTTAGAGGGATAATTATACATTTCTGTCACTTTGCATTTCCCTACTACTTTGCATGTAAATACTTCTTCAATAATAATAATCGCTATGATGGGATAAATAAATTAGAAGCAAGGGTTTACCGCCCTAGAAGTTTCACGGGGGTGTGAGATTCTATAAAGTTGCGGTACTAATTTTGCTGTTAAGAGCATGAATCAGTTGATAAATGGAAGTGGGTAATCGCCAAACACGGGATGCTACTAAACGTTGCACTATGTACTGTTTACGCTGTACAAACTTCAGTAATTAAGTTTCCGTTATTCAGTTTTGTTTGATCCACACTCTCAAGGCGGTTTCCTATCAAACTGAGTAGTCGAGTTGTGTTTTTTTTAGAACTTGGAAAACAAAACCGAGACATACCCTAAAGTTTTATTTGTTTTCAATCGATTTAAATTTGTTAAAGAAACAGTGGGTAGAAACAGTCCCACATAAATGGTGTTATTTCAAAATTAAATCCTGCAATTTATGTAGTAATTAATATAAAAAAGGTGATCATCCTTCATCATTAAAAATGTTATCTCATGCCTAACTTTGGTACACATTTAAATTATGGTTTACTGTTTTGAGGAGCTGATGTAAACACTAAACAAATCCTATTATTGTAGCTTGGATTGAATTAATAATTGAAGATACATTCGCATTTATTTTGCTAAAGATGGTACATAATATTTATTACTTAAGAAAAAAAAGCAGTATTATTAGTAATAGTTTTATTTTGTATAGGACAAACACAGTGACCACCTGATATGAATGTTTAGGCTACATAATAACAACAAAACTAACCGAATGCACTGAAAAGACGTTTCAAAACAAGCTTTAAAAGGATAACAATTACTCCTGATTGAATGGAATCCTTATACAACTTGCCGATACTCTTAAATGTTTAATACATTATAATATATTGTTTATGATTATGAAGGGTGCATATCAAAAGATGATCTACGTATGTACCTCTGTAAAATTCATTTAAGTAGTGGAGTTGAAGCCCCAAGATGAAAGCAATTCTTCCATTTTGAACTTCTAACACAAATATTATCGAGTATTAATAAGCAAACACCTTTATTAAGCACGGGAGATTTATCCGTCTATCGCGTGTACGTGATTCAACACTAGTTATGACGGTTAACCACACGAGATGCAGCAAAACTCAAATAATCATAGTTGTGGCAAGTTGCTACTTATGTATTTATGAACTACACGAGTTTAATAGCAATTAGTATTATTTTTCTTGTACTAAGTATATGCTGTAGTTAGATACAGTACTAATAGTCACAGGTAATACGTTACTTACCACATATCAACAGTTTGATTACGATTATTAACAAGAATTTGTCAGGTACGCTGTACAATAGCGTTAATAAAAACACTATTTACAGTAACAACTTGCATTCAGGAAACTGGGTTAGTTGCAGGTATTAATTGGGGAGAATAGTTGCAAGTAAGACTTTACCTATTGTAAATGATTTTTTATCAAGTAAACACTTTACTTAACCCATTTTTCTCAGTGAAGAGATCGTGATAGGCAAATGAGTTAAATGAACATTAGATCATTATCTTTTGTACT
This sequence comes from Protaetia brevitarsis, assembly GCA_004143645.1. Taxonomy (NCBI): domain Eukaryota; kingdom Metazoa; phylum Arthropoda; class Insecta; order Coleoptera; family Scarabaeidae; genus Protaetia; species Protaetia brevitarsis. The sequence goes on from RXPK01000211.1 coordinate 2,010,019, forward strand.
GTTTAGAATACAAGCAACTCTACGAATATTACTAGCTACATAGAGCTGAAATAACGTTCAAAAGTTTTTACCTTTACTTAATGGAGGACAATTTATTAATAGTAAAAAATCAATGAAGGAATTCAAAACGAAAACAACCTGCAGGAAGAAACTCGTAAATTCGTCTAAACACTGGTGGGTAGTTCCTATCTCAAGCTAATAGTAACGAGAAAAAACTAACACTAAGATAATATACAATTCCTCGACTGTACCTACTCTTAAGAGTAAATATTTAAATATCCTTATAATTTATGATCCGACTCCTCTACGAACTTGCAGTTTTCTTTTGATTAAATAAAAATATGGTACATCTAACGCTCCGACACGCTAATTTAATAGTAGCCAATCTTTTTACTATTCCTACTTGATTACTAAATTTAATTATGGAAAAAATCTTTGTATAAAAGAACGTCGGTATGAAATTGTAAATAAAATCCTCATTATTCTAAAAACAGATAGTACAGAATTTATTTATAGCACAATTTTTCTTTTGTTGATTTCTATAATTAGTATTAAGGTATTTGCAATTTTTTCACTGGGAGTAATCTGATAATAAGTAGTAATTTGAGTAATTTAAGGCTTATACAGGTTATTTCACGTAAGTGGTTCATTAAAAATTATGTTCTACTACTTACTTATATTTGAGATTTTGGCATTATCTGTTCGATTGGAACTATATATGCGAAATGCTTTAAGCAAAATATCGCTTCCGTCAACTTTATTATTTTAAAGATATTTTTTTTGGATTTTATGACCATAAATACGTCAGCCTTTATCAGCTATTCCTATAGCTACATGTTGCCGTTCTTGAGTTATTTAACATTTTCTTTTTTTTTTTTACTAATAATCATTAGATCATTCAAAAATTAATATCTCGGTTAATACTGCAAATAGGTGAGACGAGTGGTAGCCAGGAATGACCTGATGCATGTGCAGCGCATAGCATGTCTTAGCATTACAGGGGCAATGCGCACTACGCCAACGGCGGCAATGGAAGCCCTCCTATGTGTCCCTCCCCTGGATCTGTTCGTGGAGGAGACTGCTTTTAGAGCGGCTATAAGGTTGCGGTCCCGGGGTCTTCTGATTGGGGAGTGGGGGTCGCGGCCACGTGCGCATCATCCATGAGGGCGTCGCCAAAGCGCCTCTTCTTGGTGCCGCGAAGGACTGTGTGCCTCCCGTGTTTGCTTTCGGCAGACACTACCGCGTTCATGTCGACCCCTGCGTCGAATCACTGCCTTCGATTGCTGCCTATACAGACGGATCAAAGACAAAAACAGGGACAGGTGCGGGAGTTTTCTCTCCAGACCTCAAGCTCAACTTAGAGTTGGCACTAGGTAGGGTCGCTACGGTTTTCCAAGCGGAAGTTTTGGCGATCCTGCATGGTGCCGAAGAAATTTTAGCAAGGGGCATTAAGGGACGACGCATTGTCCTTTACAGTGATAGTCAAGCTGCCCTTAAAGCCCTTAGTAGTTATAAGATCGCTTCGGGCCTAGTACTTCAGTGTCATAGTACCTTGGAAGCGATCGCCATTGATAATGACTTGGTACTCAGATGGGTTAAAGGTCATAAAGGTAATCTGGGAAACGAGGCTGCCGATAGGTTGACGAGACGGGGTTCGTGTTCTCCTTACGTGGGACCGGAGCCTGTTCTTCCCATTTCTTCGGCTACACTCAATACCCTAATAAACCAGTGGACCACTACTCTACACGAAGAGAGATGGGCATCCATAAACACCTGCTGTCAGGCGCGCAAAGCCATACCCAGACTGTCGCCTAGGACAGCGAGATACTGTCTGCAGCTTTCGTCAAGTTGTACCCTTGTACCTGTACAGAGGGCACCGTAGGTGTAGACAATCCTTTCCCTACTACTCGTGGGAACTGTATGGACCAGAATAATGAACTTTTAAAAAGCAGAACGGAGGGCTCAGGAGAGGGAATCGGAAACCTCTTCTAGCGGGACTGCGGAAACCGATGACACCATCTTGGAGGTGCGAACCAGATAGGACAGTGATACTGCCGAAAACATTGTTGCAAGAGTACAATAGCTCAGATTGCAGCAACAGAAAAGACTATCTAGCCCCCAGTGTAGGAAACTGAAAAGGCAAAGAATAATGCAGGAGGATACGTGGACCGAATAGAGACCACATCGCCGTGACTCTAAAAAATCCAAGACGGAAACTACAAACCAGGCCACTAAACCAAAGGTAAGAGGCGGAAGTCAGATCACTAAGGGTAAAAAGAAGACCGTCGAGGGCAGCAAGAAAAGACCTCGGCAGGACTCTAAAACGCCACCGCTGACCTCGAAGAGACCCACGGGTACCTATAGCAAGGCGGCGTCAGACTGCGGATGGCAGTAATTGAGTAATGTGTTACGGAAAAACTCCTGAATCAAGAGCAAGCGAATTTGCCCCAGGAAAAAGGGAAACGTAAAGCATACTGGGATAAAATAACTAGGCAAATTTATTTTGCCTAGTTATTTTAGCCGCTCAGCAGGAATCATCTGCACACCGTTACAGCTCTGCTTCCAGGGACACACTGAATTGATACTTACAGAAAATTGGGATCAATACTGCAGATACCAGTTGCAGACTTGTAATGGGATGACAGAGGACGCTTACCACATTCTGTCTGACTGTGAGGCTCTAGATGCAAAAAGACCAGCAATTTTTGGCAAGCCAAAAATAAACCCAGAGGATTACTTCGATCAATCAGCCACAGACCTGTTCAGATTAGCACAGAGTACTACGATACTGCAATGGTTGATATAATTTAATGGGTAAGAGAAATGAGAGACCAAATACAAAAAGCCAAGAGGCTGCAGTGTTTCCGGAGACTTCAAGTCAGAGGAGCCCCGCAAAAAAAAGTACTGCAAGTAGACACTCCAAATTTGCTGTATTGTTATTGCTGTGTTAATGTAGATATAACTCTAACAAGTGGTACGAACATTTTACATTCCAACATACAGAGCGTTCAAAATTGAGAAACAAAGTGACATATTTTCGAATGCGGATAAGTCTTTTTTTTAATAGAATACCCTGTATTTTAATTCGAAATTAGGATGTAAATATCGTTTTATATCAGCATTCCCTATACCTACCGACTTTTTGTTAGACAAACCAACTAGCCCTATCTTTAAATGTTTGTGGCTGACCTGGAGTGAGATTTAGACATTCATCCCACTCCAGGCCATTCATGTGTTATTCCTTTAGTAACCATGAAAATTATTCGTTTCTATTCATATTGCGTTGTACAAAAGTGTAATTACGATCACATACACAGTCAATGAATTTCTGACCTTAATCCCATTCAGAGCTACAAACATCTAAACCTAGAGCTACTTAGATTGTTTAACAAAAACTCGCCATAACTCAAAATCTCTTTAATTCTTCTATTAAAAAAAAGATTTTTCTGCATTGGAAAATATGTCACTTTGTTTCTCAGTTTTGAACGCCCTGTAAGTGTGTGTACCGTTTCCTAGAGTTATATCTAAATACATTCATAACGTAGGAAATGGGGAGTCTTTCTTTGCAATATTAATCCAGATATTAATTTCTGAATAAAGCATTGATTATTACTAAAAAAAAAAAAGAAAATCTTAAATAACTCAAAAACGGCACTATAGGAATAGCTAATAAAGGCTGACGTATTTATGATTATATCCAAAAATGTAAAAAAAAAAATATATTTAAATTAACAAAATTCTTTTGTGGAATTTATGGCTATATTGATTTATTTGTTAATTAGTATTTACATAATTAACATGTCATTAAACGTTTCGACTAGCATATAGTCATCTTCAGTGAAGAAAACGGAAATCAGTAGTTTAAAACTAAAAACGGGGGATAATTACAAATACATAACAATATTTTTTTTTTGAAAACCACCATATTCCCATTTGAAAAATTAGAATCAAAATTTAAGAACTAAAATTTTTATTCATCCTTTAATTTCCAAATGCTGTTTCTCAAACGCTAATATTTTATAAGTTATAGTGGCACCTCCTAAAAACTTCCGTTATATCGGTATCAGACCAGTACAGCTACGATAAACAGCTCCGAAATTTATTGCTCACACTCAGGACGTCATAAAATTGTAAATAGCCGACCGTGCAAAAGTTTATAAATCCGGTAACAATACTTACGAGTGAAAAACTTCCGAGTTTACATACAGGAATTGTCTGTTGTTGGAGGTGGCATAATATGGCATTTACTCGGAGAGTAGAGAAAGACTGAATGACTGAATATTTCAATACATACAAGCGCAGAAAATAAAAAAGGGAACTGGAAGTTTATTATATCGTAAATACATCAGCAACGGTCTTTTTCTCGGTACAAAGATATTTAATACTTTAAGAAGCTGTCCTTTGGAAGTCACGTCGTACAATTTACTCCTCCTCTGCCTCTAAACCTCATAAAGTGAAGCGTCATGAAAACATGTCCGCTTCTGTCAGAAACTCCGAGTCGGATTTCACGTTAATGCTGTTTAATTCAAATCATGGATTTCGTCAAAATTTTAATGATGAATTTTTTGATAAGCTCTTCAATTTTTTCCCTTTGTTCTTCTAACTTTCAGATATATTTTTTTTAAGGAGTGAGACTTTATTTAAAAAAACAAAAGTCTTTGTTCAATATGTTCGATTATCGATAAGTCAAATAAATTGTGGCAATTGCAAAAGCAGACAACACAAAAAAAATAATCTAATTCTCTGATATTTGTTTTTGAAGATCATGTACAATTGCACCAATTTATTAACAACTGATGTCTTCGATTATACGTTAACGAATCTGTGAGCTAATAGATCTGTTTCTGACAATAATTTTATTCATAAAAAACGAAAATTCAATCAAATGATAATGTACCTTATGAGGTCACATAACACAAAAATATGAAGAAGAATAATACGAAATACATATTTAATTCCAGTGAAGACATACATAAACAGACGAGTAATAGAAAGACTAAAAGGACAAAGACCAATAAAGTTCTTCTGAGTCTACATGTCATGGCCATTGCAGTGCGTGTACAGAAAGAGAGGGGGTGATTAGAAGAAGGAAATACCTTAAATTCAAGATAAATGATAAGTTCCCTATTGGCGATTAGGCAATAATATAATTTTTGCAAAAACAAAGTCTTAGAATTAATACAATCCACCCCTGTGAGTGCCCGGACATTTGGCAATCGAAGGAAACGAAAAACCCAATGAGTTAACAAGGAAGGGATTATCGGCTTCATATATGTATAAGCCCACGACCTGTTCTAGGAGTGTCCAAAACACGAGAATAGGTAAGGGGCTGAGTAAAAGAAAAACAGTTTTATTAAGGGTCTATCAAAGAAGAAGATTTAAGAGCTACTGCAGCTTAGTAGGGATCATCTTCGTATCGTAACAGGTTTTCTTACAGGGAACTACGCACTGAAAGGACTCCTACAGAAAATTGGGGTCAATACTGGAAATACCATCTGTAGACTGTGTAATGAGAGGACAGAGGATGCTACCACATTCTATGTGAATGCGAGGCTCTAGACGCAAGAGGACAGGCAATTTTTGGCAAGCCAAAAATGAACCCAGAGGATTACTTCGTTCAACCAGCCAGAAACGTGTATAGATTAGTACATAGTACTAGGATACTGAAATGGCTGTAGAAGAAATGGGAGACCAAATACAAAAAGTCAAGAGGTCACAGTCGCGAGACTTCAGGTCAGACGGCTCTCAAAACAAAAAAAATATATATAACCCACTGTGACTCCGTGTGTGTAGATATAATAATCAAATATGGATGAAATAAAAGGGAACATCATCAGGCCAGTTAAGAGCATTATAAACAAGATCCATAATGGCGCTACCTTTCACCTTCCTTATGAATGTGAATTTTGTTAATTTAAAAAAGTAATCTTGCTTATAACAAAAACTGAGATACATTACGAAGCTATAAGGACAAGAACACCACAAGAATGTGATTGCCAAATTTATCTCAACCATTTTATTTCTGAAATAACACCCACACAAAACTCCTACATGTCTTATGGGGCAGTGCAATAGATTTTAATTTTTATTATATTTCCCAGCCAGACAATCTTCATTTAAAATTCATGAATTGAAATTGAATAGTGTTGCGACCAGGATTAAAATCAACATAATGTATGTCAATAGTTGCTACGTGATTTATCAAGCGATAATCTTATGGAAACTATAACTTTAAAAACATATATTATCGCAAGTTCGCTTGAAAGAAATATTGATAGAGCGCTGCGCTTTCCATAATATTAATATTAATGGTGTATGCCAGTGGTCAATGCACACTCTTCTTTCACGACATATTTAGACCTTTTACTCTAGATATTGTAAACCCTTATTGAGTGATAGACATTTTATGGAGGTAACCCATCAATATGGGTTACATTTAATACAATTATTAAATACAGAAAACGGAGAGATATATATTTAATATTTAATAAATGTGGAGAATCTACTTTGTGTTCTATTAATCCGATTATAATACAGCTTCCTTATGAACATCTAAGTCAGTATTAATATATAGACATTGGATTTTGAATAATGCCAGTTTCCCGACATTCATATAAGCATTAGAATACTTAATATTATAGCTTAAGATTATAATTTAGTGAAAAATATCATCTCTTTAGGAATTTTTTATACGACTAAAGTATTTAAAATATGACTAATTAGATAAGTGTCCAATATTTTCATAAAAAAATCAAACCACGGCTTGCACTACCAACCTCACATTAAATGTCACTAAAAATAGTCACAAAGTGGAAAAACAGTATTACAAAGTGGAACTTTGTGGCACTGTTTTTCTCCTACACAAAGTGCTCATTGTATATGCAAAATAAAAAAAGCTTTTTTTGTGTTCCTTATCCCCTTAAGGAGCATAATACCTAAAAATATTCGCTTTTTTCTTAGTTCGTCATGATTCAGAGCGGCAATAATACACTTTTGCGCCTTCGCCCAGAAACACTCACTTTGCAGTACTTCAAAGCGGGCAGGCAAAAATGTCACTAAAGGTTGGCCACACCAGATTCCACATGACAGACGTGCAATAAATTGTCATTAAGCTACTGTTTAACCATGCTTATTATTGATTAATAGATATTAAACTAGAAAGAAAATTACAGAAAAAGATTTATTCTCGGAAACGTCAAAATACTAAGGTATTTAACATGTGTGCCAACTTGTACTGTCAACTCCCTAGTATTAAAATTTCTTTTCTATTTTCAATTCAAAATCAAGATTTGTCGGCCCAAGAAACATTGTGCATCACACGGCCAAAAACTCTTTTGCGAGTATTCGTACTTGTTACACAAACCGTACTTATACTCACAAAACGGTAGTTTCTGGCCTAGTGATAGAAATAACTATTTATTTATGAAATTATACCATCATGTTTCTACCATACAATGTCCCACCAAACCAGTTCATTTAAGTCTTTTTCGGAATTCTAATAGGAAATTAATTTTGAAACTTGTAAAGTAATCATGGCCAACTGCAACCTATTTAAGGAAACTATTTTCAGCTTTATAGCACAACTGGTATACAAAATATCGGGCAAAACTTTCTTATTTCAAATAGAATGGTACAGTTTTATCAATCTAGTGAATTTATCGCATCATTTGCGGCTAGTTTATATCGGCGTTTGCTATCTCTAAATTCAACTATTTCTGAAATATTTACAATTTTGCTAAATTTTTGACGTTGGCATTCTTTTGTACAATGTTAAATATTTCATAAGATTTTGGAGATTACGGTATTCTATTCATGTGAATGGAAGTACAAGAAAGTAGGGGTACAGTACTGAAGCATCCATCACCAAATTATATACAGGTGTTAAAAAACTTTTCAATCTGGGTACTTTAACGTTAACATGGCATTGTTACAGCATTAGCATTGATAGCAGTGCAAAATTCTACATCGATTAATCTAAGAATTCGATACTGTGTTGATAGTTCCTGAAATGTTAGTATCTTATAGTATAAAATAAGTAAAAACCCTTAATTTTAAACCAGTAAAACAAATTTTCTCTCATAGATAACACTCTGTGTATTAGTTGAACGTCGTGTATTTAATTGCAACTAAGATTTTTGACAATTTTTTTTTTTAACGGGATAATACCTAAGCCAAAACTTGACAGGCCTCGCAGAGCCAAATCTCCCTCCTAATCAATATTACGACCCCGGAAAAAAATTCGATTATCGTAACTGACCAGAATGGAGAACTCCGGACTCCGCACTGATAGGTGAGCGTGCAAGCCACTCGACTATCAGCCAGGCAAAAAGCTTTAAGCAATTTTACGCAAGTGCACATATTTCATGAACTATCAAGAATGAGTATACCAAACCCTTATATCAATCGATGTAGACTTTTACATTGCAAACAGTACTATAGTAAAAAATACCATATTCCACTTGGCAAAAAGGTTATGTTGGTTTAAAGGTATCCGCATTGAACCTGTGTTTTTGAATACCCTGTGAGTAATTTAGTGATTACTGCTATAACATTAAATACGTACGACTTTATAGTTGCATGAACACTAGCAGACCAATTAACTATCTAAGTATCATTTCAAGGAACCCTAATACGAAATGGCTACAAATGATGAGATAAAGTCACTAGATCGATCAAAATTGTACTATTCCGTTTGGATAAGCAACTTTATCATAGCAACACCTTGTATACCGACAGTGCTATAAATTTAAAAATGTTTCGCTTAAATACATAGTTGACGGAATAGTTGGTCAAGTCTATATTAAATATTCCTCAATAAAATCAACAAACATTTTCAATTGCCGGTATTAAACAAATTGCTTTATATTTGTACTATGTAGGGACCATTAACTGCATTAATAAATATTAAGAAATTAATTATAATCGGTATTATAATTTTCCTATAATCTAGTGTATATTAGACAGTTTTCTTCGTGTGGGAGAAACTGGTATTTCCTTATCGAAGGTAGAACACGTTTTAAGTATCCAACTAGCCGAACTATAAAACTCCTTATATTATTAGTAAAAGAAACGTTTAACTTGTTTAGAAGACCGAAAAGATATGGTTAATATCTGGTGGCCGTAAATAATTGCTAGCTTACGCTTCTCTGATCATAAACATTTAAAACGATTAAAATGCCCAGTACAGTATTAAGGTATACCTATCTATTAATGTAAGTATCATTTATTTTTAGATTGTTTGTTTGCTTAGAAAAGGTTTGATTGTCTGATGAAAACTATTTTCTGTCCATAAAAAAGGCAAAACTATTACCTCGTAATTTAACCATAGTTATCTGTTTTCAAGTGATTGATTTGAAATTTCGTTTGGCGAAGCTATAAAATCGCGAAGGATATGTTTATAAAATAAATTATAGACTGAGTATTGTTAATGCTGTTGTCTTACAGACTATATTAAAACTCTGGAGAAGTAAAACATTGAAAAAATCGGAAGATTTTGAGTCACTTGCATTAGTTTTTATTTAATATAAATATTTACACGGCCATTCACGTAATATATCCGACGAAATTTGTAATAGGTGTGATATTCTTTCTCATTTTGCAAGTACCGTTTCCCAGTTTATTCATGACATAACACGCTACATGTGTACATGTTGTTTATTACCTGTTTAAGGTAGAGAATTGTAAAAAGTGTTTCTTGCACTGGAAGATGTTGTTAAGACTATAATCATGGCTTTGAATATACAAGGTGATTCTCAATATATGCGACAAACTTTAAGAGCTGATTCTTGAGGTTATTTTGATCATAAAAGTTCATATGAGTATATGTCCAAAACGGTTTGGTTTTAAAGTTATTGAATGTTTAATAATAAATTATGAAGTATGACTAACACGATATAGTATCACAGTTGGTTCTTCAAAAACTATTGTGTTGAGAGGAAATCGTTTATTTGTCATTTCAATATTTGTCAATAGTTGTCAGAGTATTCGTTCAGTTTATTGCTTCTCCATAGGATGAGTAGCGTGCAGATACTCAATAGTTCATATACTTAAATAAAATTACTCAGAAATACCCTTACTTTTTCAGAGTTGATAGCCCCCTCTATTCCAAACATAGATGGCATCTCTAAATTACTGCTCATGCTTTTGTAACTTACGCTTTACATCGAAATTAGAAATTTACTACTTCAATATTCAGGAAGTATTTGATACCAGAATTTATTGTGTGAAATGTATGAATTCTTACTTGCAATTTTCAAATATTTATTGGCACTACAAGGCTATGTAGAAATCGATGGAGTAAAATCTGATCTAACACACAATGAAAATCAAAACAAATTAAATGAACATTATTCAAAAAATGAATTAATAAAATTAACGCATTAAATAGTCAAAAAATGATTAAATGCAAATGGCTGCAACAATCACTTTTTTTTGGAAAATCTAACATGATTTTTACAGTTTGCTAGTTAATATTTTTTCGTAAACCCACAATTTTAAATTAACAGCTTAGTATATAATAAGAAATAAATTCATTAAAGTTTATTTTAATTGATATGTTTTACTGGTAATAAACTTTGGCTAAAACATGCATAGGAAAAGAAAACTAATACCATATATCTTTCTGTTCCTTGAAAAGAAACTTAATAAGGTATTTTCTTTTTCCATTACAGTCAAATTACTTAATCATTCCGGATTTGGCAACATTCTTAAACGCCCAGCAGTATTGCCAGCAATTATTCAACACTAACTTCGGCATAGACTTCGTGCTGTACTGCATCAGTGGACAAAACTTTAGGAAGGCAGTCAAGTCTCTTTTTTGCCGGAGGCCATTCAAACGCAGAGATACTTCAGCAACAACAGGTGCGTATTCCCCTTCATGTTCTAGATTATACTATCAGAGTGCGTTTAGATCGTTAATGTAATGGGACGTACACATTATGACCAACAACAAAATAGAATGTAAATGTGATTAGTGCTCGGGAAATGTATCCTACTTGTTAAATAAATAGAGTTGGGCAGTTGTCCGGCGGAGCAGATACGTATCGCGATGCGGGCCTCAAATAATGTAATATAAATAAAACAGATCAATCGTATTATTGTAATTTAGTATGTATTTATAAAACATAAGTCATATTAATAGAGTTGTGCAAATTTTCTTTGGGGACAAAATCGGACAAAACGGGCGAATAAACGGGCCACCTTGCGATGCATTCGCATTTCATATCACTACATACTTGATAAAATAAAAAATTTAACATTTTATAAGAAAAACAGGCAGTCTGCGCCGGAAAATTTGCCCAACTCTATAAATAAATTTTCCTTGCCCGTATTCAATTTAATAATACAGTAAGGAAATTTCGTTAATTCGCTTTAGAAATAAATGTTTATCGGATTGATATCTTTGAAAATCATCATATTATGCAGTTATATCATACTCATTCATGCAAAACGTTATAGCTTAAAACTTTGAAGTTCTAAAGACGAAGTAATGATGACAGCCATACACAAAATTGAAAACCAGATATTACGATTTACGAGATCGGTGCCCATAACCATAACATAAACACAGGATATACAGGTAGTTTATTTATTTGGAATAACGTCATTTAATTTGGGAGCACATTAGAAGAAAAGATTTGCATGCCAAAACCAATCTTGATTATGAATTCACTAATACCCTCAGCGTCGCCTGGCTTTCTGTTGCAATTCGCTTGATCCAATTTTATTGCTGACAAAGCTCACACATCAACATGAATTCATAATCGTCAATGTCCATAACAGGACATGACTACTGAGTCCTTGTTTTACGACTAGATATGAACACCCATCCTGGAAGTTTTTCGAAACGCAAGGAACAAGATTCAGCATAAACATACATCTGACTGTGGAAGAGTTTACTAAACTAAAGGCCGTAGCCGAGTAAGTATGGCTTGCCGGCCTCAGGCGATTTTTGTCTGAAAATTGGGGCATATATTTTTCCCTCTTGAAGGAGCCTACAGTAAAATTTTCAGTTCTAAATATTGAGCGATCTTCGAATAAAATAATAAGAACAATTTTTTTTGGGAAAAATTTTATTTCGCGATTGGGTTGTCCGTTCGGAACGTAAAAAGTTTTTTGGAAGCTATTTTTTTTTTTTTAGTTTCTATTTTTCAATATATATATTTTTTAACGTTAGTAGCCGTTTTGGTACAATCACCATTTTTTTTGTAAATCTTTTTTACCATTCTCCTACTATCTCATTTTTCTAGACTTTTTCTTTTTTGAAGTTAGGGTTGGCAGCTATAGTCCAGGCACTTGAGCAAGGTGCTCATTGTACCGTCCCTATTAAATCTCTTACTTCCACTCGAGCAGCTTAGTGTTCTCTATGAAGCTCAGTATCTTGCCCAGTGGAAACTTGAGAATCTTCTAGGGCTCCAATAGATCCTTCCCGAAATGTTTCTGCCTGAGTACTTTCAATTCCTCAAATGTGCAGATTACATGTAAACTTGCCTCCTTGTAGTTCGTATCTTCTGCACCACAGTTCGCTTACTCGACCTATGTTGTATAGATGCTTTTTCAGGGGACAGTGTCCAGTTACCAACCCAGTAGTGGTTTTAACTTCTTTCTTGCTGCGTCTGAGTAGGTTACCAGAGAATTTAGCGTCCCCGTCCCCTATTAGCGCTTTAGTATGGAGTTGACCTTCAGTCGACCTCTATTTCTTTGTACTTTCTTTATCTAACCAGGTCAAAATCTCCCGTTTAGCAGAGTCCTTGATAATTCCACATACGGCCTCTGGTCCTATGAAGTATCTTGTAGAGCACTCCTTGGCTAGTTCGTCGGCTATTATATCGCCCTTTATATTCTCATGTCCTGGCACCGAAATCAGAGACACCATGTAGTTTCGTGCCAGTATATCGAGAGATTGTTTGCCGTCTCTAACTAGTTTTTGACCTACTTACAGGGTTCAAGACTGCTTTGGTAGTAGCCTGGCTGTCAGTCATCATATTTATTTTCCCCCTCATATAGCCCCCTTTGCAATCATTTCTGCACAGGCTGCAAGGGCGAATACCTCTGTCTAGAAGACCGTCACATGCTTTCCCAGGCTTATGGATATCTTTTGATTAGGATTCGGTCCACAAATACCGGCTCCTATGCCCTGGCTAGATTTGGATCCGTCCACCAACCAGTCATCAAAAGCAGAGATGCCACTACGTGATTGGTCTCTGTCCGGTATGGAGATTCTCATCTTTTCAGTGAAGATAATCTCGCGTGCCATACTGTCCGTGGGCATTTGCAGCAATGGCCGTCCAGTATCGTAACCGTAGTATCAGTGTGCCCTCCAACCCTAGTGTTAGGATGCCACAAGTTGTTGGTTTTCAGTCTAAGGATCGCATTCACAGCCTCCGCTTTCACATAAAACTCCAGCGGGGGTAGGCCCACAACGGTCTCCAAAGAAGCGGTCCCGGTGCTGTTGATTGCGCCAGTGATTCCCAGCAATGTCTGTCTCTGGTTTTACCAGCAACTCTCCTGCAGCGCCAGAATAGTTGCGTAGCCCTGGTCGTTATTTTGACTGAGTGATTCTTTCAGCTCAGTTTCGCATCCAGTGTAACACCCAGATACTTTACTTCTCCGGTTAATTGTAGCTCCTGCTCCAAACAGTCTAATGTCACCTAGGTCATTGAGTTTCCTTATGTTGGTGCAAGCAACCAACTTGGTTTTTTGTGGTTTAACTGAAAGTCTTTGTGAAAGGCACCATTCGTCCACCACTGAATGGACCTGAGTGTATTAGAAGAGTCCTCTTTCAGAATCCTGTTAATTCTGACCATGTCAGGACACCTTCTATGTCCTCACAGAAGCTTCTGCAGGCCTTCTTCGTTGATTCTTTTGTTATAGGTATTTAGTTTAGCCTTATAAGCTACCCATTTTTTTCGGCTTTTTAAATAACTAGCGTGTTTCTCTTCTGAGAGTGTTCAACTGTTTATTCCACCAAGCAACCTTTCTTGGCGAGCGACGCGTCCTCAGTCGACAGTTGATTTCATAACTCGAGAGAATGGTTGCAACCATAAGGCCAACTCTAGTTCCTCGCTATTCCCGATCTTTACAGGATAGTTACGGACTACTGCAGAGATATCTTCCCCGTAGGACTCCCAATCGGTCCTTCTAGGATCCCTTTTTTGTCTAGACTATCCAAGCGGTACGCCGTAGTGGAAAAAAAGAATTCAATTTTTATCGATTTTTTTTGTAGAATATCTTTCTTGGGAAAAAGCCAAAGGGGTTATCCCTATACTTTGTTATTGTAAATTATTAATTATCTTATGATGTTTGTTGAATATTTTTGATAAACATTATTATCCGTTTAATCTATGGCTATTACTTCTATTATGTATTCAATCATTTAGTATTTGTAATCAGCTCATTATCTACTTATTACTACTTTTTCGGTGCGGTTTAGAGATAATATTCTCCTTAAAACCATACCACCACTTCTTGTAAAAGTACTGCATGATGCCAGTAACAAGCTTAATTTGTGATGATACATATTCAAGTCATACAACAAATTTCAACGAAAATCATTTTCTCGGTAAAAAAAGTGCCTCTATCTAAACCATTTACCGTATGCACGACTGATGGTTACATGCTTGATATGCTAGGACTATATCCTCCTGAAGAGATCATGTTCAAGCTTTAGCTCAAGAACCCTCAGTTACATTCTTAGATCTTTCCTAAACAAACAGAGTTGTAAAAATGAGTTTCTAAGGTATTAATTAGTTCTTTATTTTTTGAATTAAACATTGAGAATAGTTTAAACGGTATGCGCCTATTGCAAAGCATCATTATTTTACCTGAAATAATGTACATACAACGTATATACTTACAATTAAAATACAGAGAATAAAACTTCAACATTTGCAAATCAGAATTTCTTTTCTTTTCATGCTGTAAGTGCCCTGTTAAACATTTAAGAAAATATATCAACGTTACTTTCATGGATAAATAAAAATGGATAACATGTTAGCATATAATAATATATGCCATCTTCAGAGTAAAAGGAAATCGAACTAAATGTAAGAAAATTGAATTTAAGTATATAATATCTACGAGTTTGTATTTACAAAAAAAAATCTATAAACGTTAATATAAATGCCTAAAAATGTATTCAATACGCTTCAAAAAGTCCATAAATGGCAAAAAAGCGTATTTTGTTCTGACAAAGTATATGTTTTATTAAGAATTTTAATATTAAATTACAAAGATTATGTATAAAAATTGGAGGGAGTTTATATACATATAACTTCCCTTTGAAAACATTACTTCTGATGACTTGAGTGATTTCCCCGAAATGACAGACTGGGAGATGAAGATTTTATTTACTGGTTCATATCAGTATAAGCAAGTGATCTCATTTTAACTGAAATGATGACTGATTCGGGCTCAACTGAGCTGCAGTTTGTCAAGGATCGAACGCACCTATTGAAGCTCAAGTTCAATCTCGTCATATCAACAGCAAGATATAATAGATGTTTTATTCACTGTGTGTCTTACGGTGTTGGGTATTCTACTATTCGGAGATATGTGTGTAAGGCCGTCCGTCCATCGAGAAAATCAAAGTGAGGCAACCAATCTCACAAGCGACCGTTACATTTAAAACTGTATTCGCTCGTCCGCCATCGTGCAATAGGGCGTAGTTGCCACGGTGGACGAGCAAATACAGTTTTAGATGTAAAGTTCCCCATACATTTCGGTCTTTTTCATCGGGTTTGCCCGTCGTGTTTAACCGACGTTCAAAACCGATGACCGATGCTGTTGATGAAAGCACGATGGGTAAGTCCATTACGGGCGGCCATCCATTGGTCCACTGGTTTCGACCGAACGGTTTGGCACGACGAGCAAAAAACATCCGTCCGTTTTGACCGACGGGTTGCACGTCGGTTAAGCAC
Source organism: Protaetia brevitarsis (assembly GCA_004143645.1). Taxonomy (NCBI): domain Eukaryota; kingdom Metazoa; phylum Arthropoda; class Insecta; order Coleoptera; family Scarabaeidae; genus Protaetia; species Protaetia brevitarsis. Next base: position 2,025,936 of record RXPK01000211.1, read on the forward strand.
GATGGAAAAAACCGTGTGTATGGGGTCCTTAACGGTCGCTTGTGAGATTAGTTGCTTGGTCGTAAGCGATGGGTTGCCCCATTTTGGCTTTCTCGGTGGACGAACGGCCTAAGTGTGCTAACGGGCAAAAAACTATTAGGTGCTGTAAACTTGTAGGGGAAATTATTTACTATTTGTCATTTGCAAGATACCTTTTAAAAATTTCAGGACCTGCTCAAATATGGAATGAATTATTTAGGTACGATAGCAAAAGCATTGCAATCTTATTTGTTGAATAAATAGTTCATTAAAAATCGACTAATTTATTTTTCATATGATCTTTAGACGATCGCTACCAACAGCTTAAAATTGTTTTGATATCTATACAAATAACTTTTCTTGCAACAATTTATAGATTTATTTTAATTATTATAAGAACATATAAAGTTGTCACAACACTCTGATTGTTTTTTAGAATGGCAAGGAGAAGATTTACAAAAATTTTGGTGACTGTACCATAAAGACTACTTTGTCACAAAAAAAATGAAAAATAAAAACTATAACAAAATAATTGATCACGTGATCGACGCAAACCGAATAGCCTCCAAAAAATGCATATTTACTTTTTTTTACGTTTAGATCGGACAACCCAATCGCGAAATAAAAATTTTCCAAAAGAATGGGTTTTTATTTTTTTATTCGAAAACCGTTCAATATTCAGAGCTGAAAATTTGGCTGTAGGCCACTTCTAAGGAGTATATGCCCCAATTTTCAGCCAAAAATCGCCATTCTCACCCAGCTACGCCCTTTGGTCAAGGGATTAATATATCCAAACGTTTTGGAAGTAAAACTTTTTTCTCATTAATAATGTTCATAATATTTCTTTAGCCGTGATAAATCTGATATTCTTCTGCCTGTGAATATTCAAGCTACATAGCATACGTAAAATATAATAGAATCTGTTCAAATAACATTTCCAATCTCCAAGTTATAAGATTAACTATTCCACCTGCATTATTATTTCAAGGTTGCTTGTATAAGTATACTGATATTTCCCCAATAAAAAGTGTTCTGCGAGTTTTTTACATATTATAAACATTATGTTTGTTATTTCTTTTTTTATAAACAGTTTACGCCTACATCCTTTATTTATTTGTCTTAATATGAAATAAATATTATATAAAAAAGAAAGCTACAATTCTAGGAATATTATGAATCATCAATTTACTTTTAAAGAAAATTTTATTATAAATCAACATCAACCTACATTGAGAGATATCTTAATATCGTACGGGTGAAAAAATTAAATATGCTTACATAATAATTTCGGTTAAAGCGCATTCTATTTGCGATTTTATTAATAATTAAAATATAATTAGAAAAGTTTTACTGTAACTTAACCGTAGGGCATTGGCGTAGTAAAAGTGGACATGATTCCAAATGTTTATATGATGAACGTTTCATATTTCTAATTTTTAAAAAAACATTGTAAACAACTTCAAAGAAGTTTGTAGTTTTATACGAGTTGTTTATGAAATACCATTATTTAGTGAATAAGTGATATAACTTCGAATATCTTAAATTATAGTACAAAGAGGTTTTGTAATATTAAACAAAAAGACTTACGTACTAATGTGTACATACATATTCCAAAATTGTTATTTCAGTATGTAGGAGTCTAGTGAAGTTTCCATCTAATGAAAAAGTTCCCCTCAAGAGCAGCGCAAAACTTCAATTATTTATTCAAAGCACATAAGCTAAATACGACGGGATCAGAAAACGATCTAGGCTGCAGTTAATGAAACAGCGTACCAGCAAGAAAAAACCGAAGTTAATAAAAAACCTATTCTATTAGTTTTGAGCTCGTTAAACTGTTCGGCATGGGTTAATCCGAAAATAGGCTCCATCCCATCCTTAAATACACAAAAACAGCTTTATACCGAAACTTGACGCATTAAAATTCGAACAGTGTTACGAATAAATGATGAAATGGTGGGATTGAAATAACTTTCGTGACGGTTGTATGTACGAATGAGACAAAGGTCTAACTGATTAATTTTAATTTCAAATTTCTGACACTAAATCTAAACTAATTATGCGGACTGTTCAGAGCACATTCAACCCCTTTTCACAAGTTAATTTTAGGGAAACGTTTATATAGTGGTTTCAAAGTTGTTATTGGAAACTAATTAAGAAGGAAGAGGTAATATAGTGGACGTTGTAAAATGTGCTGATGAATACATGGAATTAATATTGTTCTTATTGTAGCATATACTTCTGACAAACAATTGGTGATAAATTAAAATAGGGAAATCTGATCTTCAACATTGGAAAATTTATGAAAAAATTGATGAATAAATATATTAAAAAATCGCAGGCTGCAAATACAAAACTAGTTTAGAGGAATAGAACACAACAAAAAAAATCTGTCAACTAGGTTCAGTAAAAATGGTACTTAAAGATATCAACATTTTGCCATGTTATTAGCGCAGTTATAGTCCCCAGTAAAAATTGATTACTTCATTAAAATTGCAGTAAATACCTACACGGAAAACATTCCTGCATAAAAGGAGAATAACAAAAAGAAAATCCATCGAATAGAACCGCTTATATATTACACATTATTTATTATATATAATAAATAAGAAGCTAAAAAAAGAAATTTAGTTGACGGCAGCAAAACGGTAGTGACTCCCTTAAAAGGAGTATTTTTTGACAAAACTAACTTCCAAAAATTTTCTATTTTGAAAGAAAAGCCTATTGGCAGCTAGATACACATCGCAAAGTTTGTAATTGAGATTTTCATATTTATCGTCAGGGGTTAGATTTTTTATTTTTATTTTTAATTTTCTGTTATCACATTAACTTTTTATTATCATCTCCAATGAAAAAATTCCTTTATAACTATTTAACCAGAATATCATAGAAGTTATTTTGGTGATTTCAAATTTAAAACTTAAAAAATATTCATACGAATCAATAACTCAATCAACACCAAAATAATGAAAATACTGAAATCTTAACTCCACACTCAGAAAAATAAATAAACAACAAAAATATAAAATCAATATAAAATTTGTATTAAAATTTTAATGTCGCCGCAACATAAAAATTAAAAAGAAATAGAAGAACTGTTGGAGCAAATAATATTTTGTACAGGATGTATGTTAAAACAACATATTTTTTGTTCCCCCTAACATTAAAATTATGTTAAATTTTTAGGGAACAGGAAGAGGGAATAGGAATAGGGAAAGGGGACGGAAATGAGAAAAAGGAAATAGAGAAAAATTGAAAAATAAACAAATATAAAAGGAGTTTGAATATTTGGAAAAATACTAATAAAAAACTTAAAACAAATGTTCAAAACGAAAACCACACAGTATAAAAACAAACGAAAACTACTTAAAGCCTATTGCACATTCTAAAAGTGGAAACTTTTCGAGTGAAAAAACCACCTTCTTCAAGGACTGCATTCTAGGAGAATGCCCGACTTCTAGTAATAATATAATAAGCTTAAAATTTGCTACCTGTCAGGTTGACATGTTCCTTTATCACACTGTTATTCGCTTGAATGTACATATGTTTATAGATAAGAAAAACCTCGAAAACTGCCAAATGATTAGATTTGACAGTTTTCGAGGTGATAAGAGGCGAGCTGGGAAGTTTAACTTCCTATTGGCTAAAGAAAAACTCAAAAAAGATGGCGGTTCGCGTTAACAAAATTTGCTTAGTGTCCGTTCTTGGTTACATGTTCCTTGACTCTGGTTCATAATAGGTTTGTTTTGGTTCGTAAATCTTAACGTGTTATAAAACTGCGCCGGACAGAATGCGTAGATGTAAAACGTCTTGAATTGTTGCGGGTATTTACGGACTTGCAAAAACCAGAACGTGTATTTGCTTGATTGTAGTGTCACCTGTGGGGAAATATTCAATTGAATTATACGGAAACCGACTGACACCGACATTACCACTTAGTACTTAACAAAAATCTATTTCAGAATACCCAGATTTATCAAACCTTTTAAAAATAAATGTGAATATTACTCTTGGAACTGCAAAGATGATGATAGCACATGCGCTGCTAAACCAATCAGACGTTGTCCGCACCAGTCTACACTATAGTATGAACGATCTGTGACAGTTTAAAATAATTATGGATACTTGTTAGTACGAAATCAGAACAGATAACTGACAAATCCAAATCAGTGCGGGAAGAACCAGAACGTTTTTCATCAACTGCGCCCAAGAATCTTTATTATTCGAAACCAGAACAAACCTAATTTTTGGTAGTCGGTGGTGTGATAATTACCAAAGATTTTCATTTAATGCAACATGTTCAGTTTGATGGTATTTTAGGATGCATCGATAATTGTATTCATTTGGAAGTATATTGAAAAATTAAATAAAATACATATTTAGAATGAATAAAATAATTTTTGCTTGATTTAAGTAAAATATTATTAATATCTAACAATTTTAAGTTTTGCATCAAATTGTATTTGTATTAACACAAATTGTTTTGTTCAACTAAATTTTAACCAAAAAAATTACTTAACTTTAATATTTACGTTTGTTCAAACAAAAAAAGTCCCTTCGCTGTATTTAAACGATTTTTTTTTATTGAATTTATCATTTTTTGGTTGAATCAACGCATGTATTTTTCTGGGTACAATAAGTACCAACAATAACTAAACATCAATAGATAAAAATGCAAGCATAATTACTAATACTAATTTTACTTTCGATCGCGAAGTTTGCTGCAAACATTAACTGTAAAATTTACTTGTTATGTTTGTCTTCGTGTTTGATGGCAACTCGCGTGGATTACAAACGAGGCGTCTATGGCACGAGCGTAAAAAAGAGCTCTTTTTGCGACAAAAACCCACCACCTACGGTATTTTTACTAAGTAAACGGGCTGTAACTGAATACTGGGTATTAAGTATTCATTAATGTAAATGTATAGGCATAAATAGATTTTGCCCCATTACAATAGTATGATAACAGTAACTAAATGTGTTTAGATCAATATTAATACAATCTTTCTTTTTCAGAGAGCAGGACTCAATCGATTGGCTCATCCAGCATGTCTCGCAAGAGGAGAACTCCCCTATCCAGCGACAATCAAGAAAGCATAAGCACCCAGATAATAGCCATGAAAGTATTATAACGGGTTAAATCGATTTATTTTCTCTATGCGTACTACACAAATGCGTTTCGATTAGCAATTTAAATATTAACAGTGTCTACTCAGATGTTTATACAACTATATCATACAGAAAACTATTCGTTATTCATGAGTATTCGGACAATTAGTAATTAGAATTTTCATAGTCCACATTTTTTTATTTATTCAGCTTTTGGATTTTCTCCGAATTTATGAAGATACCAATCATGGATCTAAATACTCTTTATTATAACAATTTTATTCCTGAATAACGATTAAAATATTTTTTTTAACTCTATTTAATAGTGGTGAACAGATTTGTTAGTTTTAATACATGCAAACTGGTGAGCATTACTGTTTATTGTAGTTATATTATATAAATAGATATATTATTAATAAATATTTTTGATGAAGTTCTTATGTTACCACGCGTAATTCAGTTTAATTTTTTATTTAGTCGAGGAAGTTTGCACATCTCTGTTGTGTAGTGATATTATATATTTATACGTAAGTATTCACTATGTTAATACAATGTATTTAGGTGCAAAGATGTAGATATTTTTGTTTTTATATCGTCTCATAATTATTATAACGGCTATAATTACATGTTTGAAAATATTTATAAGAAATAGTGTAATTTATTAAAAAAAATAAATACAAACTCTGAATAAGATATGCACATAGCATTTTGATAGAATAATTATTTTCTTTTTTTTTAATTTAACATAGAGCGAACAATTCGGTTGACGGCAACTTGAAATATAGGACAGCTATAGAAAGGGTTTATATTTTGCGAAATAACATTAAAAAATAGTTGAAAGCTTTCCAAGTTTTTACTTAGGTCTAGTCAAACTCGCAAATAATTATAGTTATTCAATTATTTGTTAATACCTAATTTTATTAAAAATGACTGATAGCGATAAAAAAAGCTCTGAGAATACTCTTTCACTGTTAGTGATACTGCAAATAGTTATGTACTACCTATTTTACTTGTGCAGGAATATATACTGATACACACGCACATAAATAGCCCATTCACAAATATACACATTGTTTCACATGCGAAATACGCACACAACCTAAAAAAATCTCTCAGTATGACACGTAAGATATATACCTTGAATTTTTAAGTGAAAAATACAGCCCACTAAAAGAAAAATTGTAGTTTTGTTTTTTTTAACCCATCATGACAACCTAAATATCAAAGTTTGTTTAAAAAATAAGATTAATTCGTGTGTAGTGCTTAACCAACCAAGCAACCAAGTCGGCAAGTACCTGGTGAGTGCGTTTAAATGGTTTGCCACCAATTCTATTTCCTTCCTAAATAGGCATCCTCTGCATGCGTGGATTTGGAATCCGTAAAGAGATCCGTGGAATGTATGAACTGGACTCTTATCAAAACCGAATTATAAATTTGAAACAGTCATTCAGTTGTGGACACTTTCTGGCCACACATCGAACAAAGCTTATACCAAAAAATTTTTAATTCATATCCCTTCTTAACTAACAAATTTCATTTCCCCAGTAAGTAATACTATAGAAATGATAAAGGCGAAGAACTTTTTAGACACTCAGTATATTATTGAAGCGTTTTGAAGTAAACAAATATTTCACTTACAAAAACACAAAAATAAATACTACAAGAAGATGAATCGTACAGAAAATTACAAGTGAAACCAAGTTTATTTAGAAGAATTATATTGCTTAAATAAAAACCCTGCGACTGCCGTAAAATCGTTGAGCAATCCAATTGATTAACCTCTATTTACAATGGGCGATAATGTGATGATAGTCATAAAACAAGAACGAAATCGTGTGCCGTAATTTTCTTAAGTAATACGACTTGGTGAAACATAACGGTTGCACAAATTATACGATAAATTTACACATTCTCATTTAAATTTGAAACCGTAAACCTTTTTATTTCAGAAGTTTAAAATTACTTATCGATGATGAGAACTACACTCATGTACTTAAAGGCTGGTATTACACTATCAAAGATTTGATAAAAAATCTTTTATAAAATATCTTTGTCAAACAAATTTCACAATGTAATGGGCTGTATTTTATTATAGATTTCTTTTATAAAATATCTTTTATCAAAGTTAGTTACATACGACCAGATTTGATAAAAGATTTGACAATCACTTTATAAAATGGCGTCAACTAAGTTCACGCGGTCACTTGATGCTCCTAAAACTTTAATTTCTGAATATGAAAGTTATGAATTTTTGTATAATGTTCAACACGAAGATTACAGAAATAATATAAAATAAATAAAAGATTAGAGGCGTATCAAGGAATTTCCAATGTGATCGGCATCAGTACATGCATATACACTGATGTAAAAAAAAAGTTAAATGGGCTGAGAAGCCAATATTTAGTAGAAAAAATTAAGGTGAGTACATACTGCAAATATTTTTTTTAGTATGAATATCAGATTAGGCCCTTGAATAAACTTTATTCAACGTAGCATCATCCATTCTTAAATAATTTTTATAACATGAATATATCTTCAACTTTGAGCTTCTTCAATAAGTTTTGAAGTATACCCAAATCGTCACGTCTCAAAACCCATGATTTAGTCCACTCACATCTTTCTTGCTGTTTACTCTCAATTATTTCGTTTTTGTTTAATATTGCACAAATTATGACAACTGAATTGAAGCCATACAAACACAGAGCTGTTGTTCATCCATCAAGACAACTGTGATAAAATATTTTATGTAGTGTACTATACACTTATACTAGCTTTCAAATCTTTTTTTTTTAATCTTTGAATCAAAGAATATTTTATAAAATCTTTTATAAGAGATCTTTTATCAAATCTATGATAATGTAATACCAACCTAAGTCAAAAATCGTAAGTATTTTTTGATATATCAATTTCTGATCTAAAGTTCTCTGCGAAAACCACATATATCAGACATCAAAAAGAGAAAAAAGAGTGAAATAGAAGTTACATTTGAAATGTATTGCCATCGTAATACGCGAAGGAGAGTTAAATTTAAAAACAATTTTTAAAATCTGCGCATGCGCACTTATGGATAGTTCTTTTTTATTCGCTTATTTACGTTGGAATTATATTCCGATCACTACCACGCACGGCATTAATGGCTGCCTTTCATATCTACGTATAATTGCCAACAAAAGTTAAAGGAGACGTTTTTTTGTGTTTTCTTACCGCGCGAGTGAAGAATTGCTTTATCGAATTTTAGTATTTCACGTAATATTTGTGTACCTACTCCAATTGAATTAACGTTGTATAACACTCACTTCTCGCCGACATATTTCTTAATAAAGCGCATTCTGGGTGGGTAAAGGTAATTCTAAGAATGGATTATTATATACACGGAGCAGAAATCGTTTTTGACAAAGCAATTTTCCGGTGGAGATTTCGCGAAACTAACTAGAGATTTGCAATTACCTCGAGTCATACTTAGCAGTAGTAGTAATACTATTCGTAAGACAGTTCTTCGTTCCGAAACAATCTTTTCTTTAATAAATACCAAAACTGTGTCGAATAAGAATATAAGCAATTTAGAAAAATTAACATGTGTCTTGGTAGAATTGAATTCTATCATCTCATCTCGACAAATTGCTTGCAAATTTGAACAACAGTTTAAACGATTTTGCGTAATAATAAATACTAAATACCAGTCTAACGAATTTGTGAATTCATGCGAACTTTACCAGGCGATTATTAACGGTCTATGGAGTTTTGAGAAATAATGATTAATAAATATCAAATCAATGGGTTATTTTTTCAATAACGTACTGTTTACAGACCAGAAAATATTTCAGGTAAATGAGCAACAAAACGGCTCAATTTATCGACATATTAAGCGTGGGTTTTCACGACCGTAATCCATAGTAAATATGTCTTTCGGCTTTTGTCGCGTTGTTGATTTTTGGCTTGACATTTCGGTTATGCCTCTTGCTCCTTGCTATATAATCATAATAATATACCCCAAAAACATCTGAATAGAACACACTCTGAAAACAAAAAGCGAAGAGATCAAGATACCAAGACGGGAGATGAGACCATAAGAGGATTCTTTCCGGTTCATTTTCTGGGATCTAGAATTACTCATACATCACTGCAAGACTACAATAAAGTAGCCCTGGAACCTGCGGGGCAGGTATGCAAGGAGCACTGACAGATAGCAAAGAAAGTGATATATAAAGTTGTCAGAGGAAGCGAAATATCTTGGTGTCATCCTAGACTTCTAAGCTTACATGGAATTGACAGCTTCAGAGGATTAAAACTAGGGCGGAGGCTACGTTCATATTGGTTAGAAAAACTCATGGAGAAAACATGGGAATAAGACCTGATTTAATGTACTTGACATAATATCACGGAGGTCGGATCACTTATGTACCTTTGCTATGCAGGAGAAAATTGTAGCAGAAAGCAGAAAGATATATTTATTATTATCGGTATATTGTTCACGTAAAAATCTATATTTTAATGTAAAAAGGGTTATTCAAATAATTCATTATCTACCCTGTATTTCACCTCCTTCTGGGCATGCCTCGATAACTTTGCTGATACCTTCATAAGCTTCCCAGCTGATAGTAAGACTCAACTAGTTGTGAAGAATTTTAGTTCATATAATCAAGCAGCGGTCGATCAATTACTACATACTGTGAAGTAGTTTACTGCTGAATTGTAGGGGGCTTCCAAAATCAAATCGGTGCTAAAACTTATTATTCTTCTTCATTAATTGTATTAACTACTCGGAACAATCACCTACTGCCTGTCGAATAAATACAGTGAGATTGTGTCTATTTATTTTACCTTCTTTGTAATCTAAACCCTCATAAAAATTTACATATTGCAAATCATTTTCTATGTTCTATATTCTATTTGCTTTCGATATAATCGTGTTTTAAATGACATGACGAATTCTTATAAGAACTTCTAGTTTATACTCTTATATCCTGCTATTGCTTTCAATTTTCCTTGTAATAACAAAATGTGTTCACCAACTAGTGAAAGCAGTTCTTATGAAGAAAAAGCTATTTAGCCAAATTAATTACAAGCAATTACGAATACCTTAAAAGCTGCCGCAACAAGCTTTGATCTTTTTTCGATTGTGAACCTAACATTACACTTCAGGTATTAATTCTCCTTATCCTCACACGCAAACTAACATGCGTAGAGAAATAATTAATTGGGGCAAATTAGTAATAGAATACGTATCTAAACACGAAAGAACGCGACGCCACCCCGGATGCCAGAGGAATTGATAATTATTTCTACATCAGACTAGGTATATTTTACCATTTTACCAGTGTGTAAATATTATTATTATTATATCATTAATGAAAGTGTTCCAATTTTCCGAAGTCAAATGTTTCTAAAAAAAAAGTAACATTAAACATCGTATCTAACTGTAACCTCCAAAAATATTTTGCATTGTAGAATATATGTCATTTTTCGCTATATATCCAAATTGAATTTTTTAATGGTACACTAAGTATCTTATTTAATATTTGAGAAGACCACAAAGAATTCAGAAAGAGAAAAAATACGCAGGGCCAGATCTTCACAATAGGAGTTCATATAAATATGAGAGCAAGAAGTACAGGAATATATTTGGCATTTTTGGACCTGCAAAAAGCGTTTGAGTGCCTTCAAAAACAAATGTAGGAAGAACTAAGTCGGAGAAATGTTAAGTTATTAAAGAGTATGCAAATTCGTATACCATTAAGAAAACTCTGTAAGAAAATTTAATCTGTGGTCATAACTTTTTGGTATAAACGTTGGGTTAAAATCAAGTTAAACAGTTAAATAAGGAGCATTAAATCCGAAACTCTATATACTGATTATGGGCGATGTTATCAACTCTGTAGAGACAAAGCTAGAAAGATATATGTAGGTTTGAACAAATGGCGGAATGTTGACTTATGCCCCTACGGAAAAGGTCATGCAGAAAAACTGAACACTATACGAAGAAGAATTGAATAAATAGAACCTAAAAATTAACAGAAATAAAACTAAGGTGAAGAATAAAAACAATATAAACATAAATCAGGAAAAATAGGACAAATGGAAGAATATAAATTTTTAGCATATTATCTGGATGAAGAGAGAATATGGAAAGTGAAATAAAAGAAAAAATAAGAAATGCAACAAAAGTATATTACAGTCTTATAGATCAGTACAAAAACAATTTTAATTCAGTCCAACCCAATCTTATGGAAGTGATGTTTGGAGATCAAATCAGTCGCAAAAAAGCAAATTGCAGGTTGCAGACTAGAAATAAGTATTTGAGCAGTTAAGAGCATCATACAAAGGTAGAATAAGGAATTACTAGGCCCGAGAAGAGATGAAGATAGAACCATTACACAGCACAATTGAGGAGAACCAATTGAAATGGTTCGGCCACATTAACCGAATACAACAACAAGGAAAGTGATACAGATATGGGCAGTAGATAAAAAAAGCAAGAAAGGGAAGATAAAATAAAACCTGGAATGATGAAATAACAGCGATATTAACAAAATGAAATAAGGAATGGTCAGATGAAACAGTCACGACAAAAAAAAAAAAAAACGAAATGGGTAAAATTTGTAGACTTAGGTTAAAATTTTGAAACGTGTTCCAAAACGCAAAATGTAATGTTTCTTAAAAATTATAAATGGAACATTTTTATGCCTCTGAATTCGTCTTTTTACAAAGTTTCATTTGATGTCTAGCTTGCCGGGCTTAGGCAAGAAGTATTCCAGACTATATGAAAAAATCTTGGAAAAAGTTACTCACATTTCGAAAGTTCACTATGAATATTCTAGGCTACATGAAAAAAGCCTTAGAAAAATTACCTATAGTTAGAAGTATTACTTCCCAAAATTAAAATATCAGTAAGGTTTTAGGGGCACAAAATTGCCCCAAATTCCTACAGGAATTTTACTAATTTCTTTTTGGTGCGCACAAACGTCTAGGCACAAAATAGGTGTTTGGCCCATCCAATTTTTAGAGTCCTGTTAAATGATTAGTATAAATAAATTGGGTTAGGCAGGTCAGTTCGTTGGCCTACGAAATTGTCAGATCTAACAAAATTTTCCAATCACTGAAAAAAACATGCGACAAAAAATGCTGTCTTCGTGCTCAGAAATGTGAAAAGGGTCTTTCAAGTGAGGTTTGGCAAAATTAGTTAATGCTATGAATAAGACATTTCGAAATAAGCAATTTATTTAATGTGAAGAACAATGAAAAATCACCTTATGAATTTATTTAATAATGTTAATTCAAATTTACTTTTCCGGGCCTGCTCTATATCGAATTATATAAAAATTGCCATAGATACCATTCTATAAAAAAAAAAGAAAACATTGTCCATGATTTTAAAAGCTCGATATAACTACAGCTCTCTACTTAGTAACTCTATTACTTAAACTCAACATTTTTTTTTATAATAAAAGACGTGTGCTATTCCATACTTACGCGAAAATTGGAATACCGCGTCTTTCAAACGTTCACAATTTCGAAGATATTTACAAATATGGAAAACGCTGCAAATGTTTTTTTTTTTTTTGAAAAGCGTTATGTAATTCAGAAACCATGCGATTTGGACCAAGTGCCGCCTAACAAACTGTTATTTAAATTTAACGAGGAATAAAAAAGTGCAATAATGCACACGGTGTTTCATTTAAAATAACAAAGTCAAGTAAGCCATTACTAGAAATATTTTCCTGAGATATACTCTATAATACAGTACAAGTCGACATATGACTCAAATACCTTAATTCGTAAAGGAGCTATATGGAAGCCTGCATAAATGTAATTGGATTTTAAAACTGATTTTGTCGTCGTTAAAACAAAAAATTCGATTCATTCATAAAAACTGGATTTGTTAAGCACTATCCAATGTTGTTTTTATTCAATTAACGCAGCACTAATTATAGGTTTACTACGCGAAAATCACCTACATGATGACACGAATAACGTTTGGATTCGGACGCCATTAACGCTTTCATTAGCCATTCAATACAGAATGAAATCTATTAGGTATACACACGAAAGTGATGTTAGAATTAACTACATTTAATTAATATCAGTCAAGTCGATACAATTGAAGGTTATCGTGAAGCACCTCAATTTAATAGGCGAACTTTAGAAACAGAATGATCTCGATTTACATTCCTACCATTTTACTGCTAGCTGCGATCAAAACAACATGAGACTATGAAATTTAGTACGTCACGTGTAATCGATTAGCAAAAAAAAGTATTATACGCCAACTTGTTGTAAACTCTGGCATTTCAATCGTTCTTTTTCGAAAATAAATGTATTAACTGTTTTTATATGTGTAAAGTGTCTATAATTATTCAAGTGTCAAGTTAACGATTATTACAAAGCTATATATTTCTAATACCGAATCAAAAGCAGCGAACAGCAAATGTAAATGTTTCACATAGGTAAAGAATTTCTTTTAAATATTCAGTATTTTAGACGTCTGTCTCCACCGCATTAGTCCAACACTTACAAGTAATTGTAATCAATACTGTTGTCGGAAAATTTGAAGATTCTCTCATTTCACGACCGTTCAAATAAAACAGAAAATGAGAAAGAGAACACTTACCCAAATCACCCTCAGCCAAAAGTCCGACAGCACCAAAAAACCTTTTGTCAAGCAGTTGGAGCAGTTGAAGAGCTGTGTCCCGAACCACGGGCCTTGGACAACCGGTATTCATTAAAGCGACATTAATCACAGCTGTGTAGTGGTCGCAGGGGTATTCTCTGTAAATGCAAAATGTAGATATCAATTTACATTATGCCTAGGTTCTTTTTAGTGAAATGTCCCAATATGTTATAAAAATCGACATGTTAATATCTTCATTCTCGACATTTTCACACCTGAAAATGACCTGGTCGGGATGAAGGAAATGTTTATTAGGCGCTAAGAAAAAAAATATTTGAAACAAATAGTCGTTTAACGCTGAGCATATTTCTGAAAATATTAAATAATATTAAATATACAGGGTGGCGCAAAAGTAATGTCATAATTTGAATCGGCCGCCATTTTTGCAGATGGCGCCAAATGTCACTGTACTTTGACATTTATGATATACAGAATTAGTTGTCAACAAGCCATGGAGCGATACATACTTCAAGAACGTGGAATTATTGTTACTGCTTATTTGACAAATTTAAAGTCTGTTGTTTTAACGCAGCGTGAATTTCGTCGTCGTTTTCTGGGTCCACTAGAGATGTCGCAAGAAAGTGAACAGCATCATCATGCTCGTTCGAACAAGAACATCGCTGCTGAAAGATTTGAAAATGTTCCCCTTCAAAGTGCAAACTGCCCACGAATTGCTGCCTGCTGACCGTCGGGTAAGGTTAACTTACTGCCATGCTCTGATGAACTTGGTGCAAGAAGAGGATCATTTCGTATCAAAAATCATAATGAGCGATGAAGCCCATTTCCACTTAAGTGGTTATGTTAATAAATAAAATTTGCGTTTCTGGGGCACAGATAATCCACATGAAATGCAAGAAGAGTCATTGCATCATCTCAAAGTGACTGTTTGGTGCGGCATTTACAGGGAAACAGTGATTGGGCCTTATTTCTTTGAAGACGTCGATGGCACTACCGTAACCATAAATAGTGAGCCCTATAGGCAGATGCTAAACGAGTTTTTTTGCCGCAGGTTGCTGCATTGCGTCTCCATCACTGTTGGTTTCAACAGGACGGAGCAACCGCTCACACAGCTCGGGCAACTATGGAGATTTTGAGACACCAATTTCCAGGTGAGCGATCTCTCGTTTTGGAGATTTGAAGTGGCCGTCTAGATCGCCAGATCTAACAGCACCAGACTTTTTCCTTTGGGGCTTCTTAAAATCTCGCGTTTAGCACAACAAACCACGAACCTTGCAAGCTTTGAAAGCTAACATTGAAGCAGATATCGCTAATTTGGAGCCAGATGTTTTGCGAGCAACAATTGAAAATGCCGTATAAAGTTTCTTTATAGGAAATATTTTTTTTTCAACGATACAGTTGACTCTCTCTATATCGAATCCTCATGCTGCATTCAAATTTGTTCAAATTAAGGAGGGTTTGAATTAACCGAAGTGAGACAAAAATCATAAATTAATTCGTAATGTTTACGTATAATAAAGAGAAAGAGCAGATTCCTATAACATACACTACAAATACAGTTATATGTAATGGTTAAAAAAATAATTACTGAGGTTTAAAAAAGTTCAAAATTTTTATTAGATTAGCTATAGATTTGTTGTTTAAAATATGATTCTACCTTCTGCAAGTTTGTGAATAGGTGTTCGATATGGTGAGGGGAAAACTGGCTTAAAATTTTGCATGAAAGGTCGGAATTCTTGATTCCATTGAGAGAAAGTTCGGATTAAAGAATTCCAATTACAGAATGGCGTTTACAAACGCCAGTTCTACATACAAAATTATGAAGTCGATTTAGAGAAAAATTCAAATCAAAGAGAGGTTGATTTAGGGAGAGTCAATTTTATGTATTTCTTTACGAAAAAGAATCCTTTCTCTCAGTATGTAATAGCCGGAAATTATAATTTGCTAAGACCAGAGGATTTACAACATTACTAAGAACAAGAGTTCTTCAAAATTTCAATTTCCATATTATAAATTTATTAGTTTTGAAACACAATGAATTAAGTGTTCGGCTGGATAATAAACTCGCTTCACTATTACATAAACATTTATTATAAACGATTATTTAACTTCTTTACCATGTAGTCAGTTGAGAACATAACTATTTAGTAATACCCAGTATTACCGTACACGCTATTCTAAATGCGTACACCCGAATATTCCCGAAGCGCGCCGCTCTTATGCTGGCTGAAACGAGGATACGAAACGTACCGAGGTAGTCTGATTTGGGAAACGCAACGTATTTACAAAATTTACGTAGTGTCTACCTATCTAGTTAGAAATAAAAAAAAATAATCGCATATCCAACATTCGAAATAATCACTAATAAATTATTTGTCTTTTGTTTTTTCAAGTAATATTTGGACACCCACTTCTGCCAGTAATTGCTCCTGATATTTTCAGTAAACGTCAGCACAATAATTGGTGTTTGTTTGAAATTGTTTCTTAATGAAAAGCAAAAGGAATTCGAAAAAAGAAATTAAAATAAGTTTCAAGTAATGAAAATATCTCCGGCTAAATTGTGATTAGAACTTATAAAATAAGTGAAAGGGAAAAAATTGAGAAAACAATATTAGTTCCAGCCAAACAAATGCTTAAATAAAAATGTACAATCAATACACGACATAACTAATTATAGCAAAAGTACACCAATATGTAGATGTAATAAATAATGGCATGAATACGTCCGTCTAACGGTAACCCATGTGCCTGTCTGTGCAGCTCCTATTTGACTACTGCTTATTCACCTACTCGAGCGATGGATATTACGTCCGCGATGTATCTAGTATTTGGGGTTGATTCGGTTTTAGTTGTATACATAATTTATTACAACTTTCAGGAATACATATTTTTAAATGAAAATCCCTAGATAATACCGTAATACATGTTTTCTTTTTAATTTAAAATCATTCAAAAACTCAAAAACCTGACTTTATATTTCTTTTTACTAAATTATAAATACTGTAAGTCTGCTTACTTATATCACACACGTACAGATTAAGCACCAAAAATAAGTATTTCAAAATTGGTATATTTATTGAAATAAATAATATAACCATTGTGTTACCTATCTACCAAATTAAATGATGGTAAAATATTAATTACTTCACATGTTGGACTAAAAATTAATAATATTAGTAAAAACATTACAATAATTTCATTTGAAGTCATAGTGAATTTATAAAGTATTACACTGCTTTTAGGGCTTCCCATATCTTCAAAATAACTATAATTGTTGTTGAGAGAATACTGTATTCAGTATTCTCTCAACTTTCAAAGCAATTACAGTATCGAAATTTGGTGATTAAAAACATTTTTGCAATATTAATAAATTCAAATCATTGAAATAGTTTTTCTAAATGTAAAAATCAGACAATTTTCATTACCTTTTTCAACAGATTACAAAACATACCTGAGGATTGCCTAGGCCGAAACATGTAGTATGTTAAAATAAAATAATTAAGGGATTGATATCTAGAACACCAGTTTTTGTGCTACTCAACATATACATTATTATATATACATCAATTCATAGACGAAAATTTAAATACATATTTACGTTTCCATTAAATATTCAATAATTTCAATTTCTCCACTTGATTTTCATAATTATCTGGTGTTTTACACGCAAGTGCTCCAATAATCTCCAATCTATATAACCGACGATATTAGTTTTGTCGAGTAGTGTACCTATCATATTGAATTTACTTTGAAAATTAGTCTCCAAATCGTAGATCAGAATCAGAATCTATCAACATGGCATACGACGAACACTATAGTAAGTAGTACATCTAGAGTCCATAAACTTTCCTTTAGCAAAAGTACAAAGCGCAACATGTGACCAATGGTTTCCATTACACGGTATCGTAAGATGTTTATTAGTATTTCCGCAGTAAAGTTTTACAATGAGCATACATCAACATATCTGTATATGAATATGTGTAGAGAAGCATACATGTAAGAGGTATTGGTAATAAATAGCAGCTTTTAGAATATCAAGGATATAAATCGTTTTTGCTCTTCGCTTTGATATTGCCCGAATCGATATACAAACAGCGAAAACAAATAGAGGATAACCGCTCGCAAATTTACCAGCTTATTCAGTTATTTATATTTTATATGGTACCTATATGTAGTCAATATATCACCTATATTCGCGTTCAAAGTTATCTATCTAGCAACATCAAATATGTTGTTTATATAAACATCGGGAGATCTGGACTGTGCAGCATTTCAAAAAAGATAATGAATTACACGTGTAATCTGTGTTAGACTAGATTCTCGCTAAATGTATGTAAATATTTTGTTAACTAGAAAAAAATGTTCAATAGGCATTCTATAAAAGAAAAATAACATGCAATAAGGTCGGGAACCTATAGAAAAGGCTCACTAAAATTTTCCTGACTCATTTCAGGTTCTCACCAATTGATAAACATGATGTACAGTCGCCGACATTATTATTTAACACTCGAACCAATGGCTCAATGGATAGTGCTAAATATTAATGTCGGTGACTGTACATGATTTTCACTTGGATGCATTTAAGAATGAAATTAATGCGTTTCATTTAAGAATAGAGATAAGAATTTTAATAGTTGGATTGAAATACGGGTTGTACTTCTGAGGGATTTGAAGGAAGTATTGTTGGGTATGCAGCCAATGGACAAATAAAATTCTTCGTTATCCGTCTAAGCTTCCGCGGCCAATTGATTTTAATTATTATGGTTTAGTTCTTGGGAAAAATTAAAAAAAAACATATTTGCGTAAACGTTATTTTTACATTCTGAATTTTAATTTTTGAATATTAGTTCTTAGTTGTTAACTGAGTACAAATACGGCATAACTCACAACATAAAAAAATATATGCTAATGTTTTTAATTACCAAACATCAAAAGGCAACATAATACAGAGTTTCAATTTTCGATATTTTGCCACATAGGAGATAAAGCTCATACAAAACTTCTAATTCAATAATCACTTTAGCCATTATTGTCACGTTAAAACATTCAGTGGGGGAGCAAAAAAGACAAATAGGAGGTAGTACACGCTTTTAAACTGTCTGAGAGGGTGTCGTACAGAATGTGTTAATTACACTTCGTACATTTTTCATCATTATTAATTCCGTAATTGAATAGCAACCACATCGCTTAGCATGTTATAAATATCTCTAAAAGCACATCTTTTAAAACATTCATAAAAAGAAGTTATTCGAGGGATCGATAAAAAAAGCAGATGAAGATTCATTTAGTTCCAAATTGAAGTGATTGATGAAAGTCGCCGCTTATGGAGGTCAACGTGCTTTGCTTAAATTGTATAAATACGTCACGTCTAAAAAGAAATTGATTGGTCCTTTGTTTTTCAAGTCCAACCTCCACACAAAACAAAGGAACCGTAACACGGGGTGACTTTGAACTCTTTCAAAATATTTTCCTAAAATCTTTATAAATATTTAAACCTATTATTTCAGAGAGTGGGGGCATTTATGCATGCAAATACAGGTCTCATAGTTACTTCAATCTACATTGAATCTAACCTGCCACTTTTATCGTCTAATGTATATCTCAGATAACGCTGGCATTATTAATTAAATAACACTTGTTCAAATACATTCATTGAGTTTGTTGAATTAATAAAATACAAGGAACAAAATAATATGATTATATTCTATGACTATTTTCTGGTTAGAGCAACTATAACTATGGTTAGCTCAACTTGTCTTGTTAATTTAGTTCTGGCATTACTTTAGTTAAAATAGAATAGAATAGCTTTATTATTGCAGTGTTTCAATACAAAAGGAACAATGCAAACGTCAGGTCAAGAGCAAATATTTATAAATGTGTATTTGAGGTTAGAAATTCCTCTATATTGTATGGCTCTATTTCTAGTAATAATTTGTATACATAAATTTTTAAATGTTGACAATTTTTATCACGTTTAAATATGTGATGGCAATTTGTTATAGAACCTCAGGCAATTATATTCTAAATTGTTCTCACTTAGTGTGAGTCGATGCTTGGGATAGCGATAATCGGTTTTAAACCTTGTAGAATACTCATGTTGTAATTCATTATCCTCGAATAAGTATTTATTTTTAAATAAGAAGATTAGCAATTCAAAAATGTAAATACCATATACAGTTAAAATGTTAGTTTGTTTGAAGAATCCTCTGCAAGACTGAGAATACTCGAGTTTATTAATCACACGTAAAAAAAATTTCTGTATCAAAAAAACTCTGTTTAAGTCACTACCACCACCCCAAACAACGATTCCATATTTTATGTTTGAGTAGCAGCTACTATAATACATAATACGTTTAATACGAAGCACATGCCAACTTACTATATCTCTAAGTCGACGAATTGCAAAACAATAGCTACATAGTTTTGTAGCTATTGCAGCTTGTAAGATCTGGCGATCTCGCAGACCATCTGTCATCTGTCCTCCACGCCCAATCCAGCGGTCTGAAAAAGACACATCCAAAAACTGACGAAATTCGACAGTATTGGAAGATAGAGTACCATCGTGTTGGAACCACATCAGTTGACGAGTAGCTAACAGAATATTTTCTGACAGAACCCCAAATTATTCTGAAGAAACTCCATATAAACCTTAGCCATCAGGCGTTGGTTATGAAAGAACTCAAATTCAAAAATCCACTTTTGTGGAAGGTAGCTTCGTGTGAAAACATCACTTTCTTGAAAAAGTTTGCAATGTTGTGTTTTCTTTTTTTTTTGTAATTTCAAGTTTTGTTTGTTTCCAGTGGTCTTATTGTATTCTGTTGGCCACTTTCTAAACATACCAGTATTATTGCTGCCAGTTGCAAGCCTGGTGAAATGCGAGGGGAAGGTTGCCGGCTCTTCGCAATACGTATCTATCGTGAAAAACTGAATAGTCGCGAATACCTCCAAAACCTTTGGAGATAGACACAAATTTTACATCCATTTATGTAAAAATTGCTGTGCCATTCAATTCAAAAAAATCAAGTTATCCATGATTTTAGAGTTCGAAAATTACAAAGCCCTATTTAATAATTCTGTAATTTAAACGCAACAATTTTAAAATAAAAGACGTGTGCTGTTTCATGATTAAGCTGAACTAAACTGAAAATCGCATCTTTCTAACTTTCGTATTTCCGGAGATATTTCGAAACACCGAAGACACTGCAAATGTCATTTTTTTCGAAAAACGTCATGTAATTCGGAAACGGTACAACTTAGCCCTAATGTATGCCTAACGAATTGTTATTTAAATTTAACAAGGAATCCAAAAGTACAATAATAATACAGGGTGTTTATTTAAAATAATAAGTTAAGTATCTACTTCCGGTACAACCGGAAGTCCGCCATTACTGAAACTAATTTAAAATGTGTAAGAATGTGGATTCGAGGCAACCATTTAAATTTGAAACATTTTTCCAAAAAAACCATAATAAATCGGCTATGGACCGTTGCATCTTAGGCTGGACACCCGGTATACAGAGATGGATATAGATGATCTCGGATGCCTCTAACAGTCCTTTACGCGCATAGATAAGAATAATACTGCTAGAAAGCGTTTAGACCATTGCGCATTCGCGAACTTTTGGGTTATAAAGGAGTTTGTTTTGATATGCTAATAAATCGTGTTCTTTTTAAGATTATTCTTGCGTTCTTGCAGTTGTACTGTAATATTTTATTACTTGGATTAAAGTTTTTTAGTAAGTGACAGTTGATTAATGTGAAGTTACCTATATTATTGAATAAGTTGTATATAAAAAATATTTCATTGGACTGCTACGTTTAATGTTTGTTAAGACAGTTCAGGTGCGAAGACAATTTAGTGAGGTTTATGGTGTTATTATTGTGAATATATAGATAAGAATTAGCGTTTATATTGTAGAATGTCTTGTTGTGTATCTCGAAGTAAAAGCATTCGTAGATTATTACCCCTGGTAGTGACATTAGTTTCCATCAGTAAGAGCCAACTATAATGTAGCAACTGTTATGAGTATGTGATACAACTTTGTCGCATTTTCATTGTGAATAGTGCTTACTGCACAGTTAACGGCTGCTGTAGAGAATCTAAGCGGAAAATAAATATAAACGGTTGCAACCAAAGAATAAAGGTATTTCTGCACGGTTGACATAAAACATAGATATGACATCCACTCTATTTCAGGTAGATTAATAGTATCAGCTCATCCGAAAGAATAAGAATATTGGTAATTTCATATTTCAGCATATCGCAGACAGATCCTTGAAGAACATCCGATCTTATTGATACAAGCGATCATCGAGTGTTATTATAAATTATAGCTTTATAATTTGGTGTGACGCAAGAACTGCAAGGCGGATTAACAAGGAAAAAAAAAACTTACATTGTTTAGCCACCAATAAAGAAACATCGTATAACATAGTGCGTGTTTATTCAGTGGCGGTTCGTGACAATGTTGAGTGGTGGAACCAATTTCCGGCCAACTACCCCCTTCCCTTCCACCCTTACCTAACGAAAAATTATTCAGGTGTTTTTGTGATTTTGTATCGTCGAAAACTCTGTGTTGGCACATGTTGAGTAAAATATAATGGATATTCTAAGCATAAGCGGACGTACTTCTTACAAAGAATGGGAAACACATTAAGCAAATGGCTTGTTTTTTTTTTTTACTTAAAACACTGTTATGATATATTTTTTCAGGAATAACTCCCTTATTATTATTTTTTTAAGGGGTGGTAACGCCTAAGCTATTTATTTAACTTGTCAGAGCCAATTCTCCATCCTAATCAACATTACGACCCCGGAAAAAACCGATTATCGTAATTGCCCAGAGCGAGACTTGAACCCCGGACTCCGCACTGATAGCCAAGCGTGCAAGCCACTCGACTACCAGCCAGACAAGGCAATATATTTATTATTTCATTTTCAAATTTTTTATCCTAAGAAAGATATGAATGTTAGTTCATTTTGATTTGAAATACTGTAGTTATTCATTTGCCATGTCATCCTGGAATAATACTACACTTTATTACCATAATTAATGAATATTAATTATATTCTTAAATCCAATTTTTATTGCGAGGAAGTGTCTAAATCAAAGTCCGTATGCGACA
This sequence comes from Protaetia brevitarsis, assembly GCA_004143645.1. NCBI lineage: Eukaryota > Metazoa > Arthropoda > Insecta > Coleoptera > Scarabaeidae > Protaetia > Protaetia brevitarsis. Next base: position 2,048,812 of record RXPK01000211.1, read on the forward strand.
GCCCTCTACAAACATATGTACTTTTAATAGCCGATCTATAGTCCTGTGTATTAGCATATTCATCATAAAAATGACGGCACTCGTGAGACGCGCACCTCTAATTTCTATCTATATACACTACCAGCCATTGAAGCTTAGGACAGCTAGTAAATTACTACTAACTAAATAAAAACGGCAGGAATTTGAAAGAAAATAAAAATGTATTGTTAAACCACTCGTAGCATGCGCTCTGTTAATTTTGCTACAGCTTCCTGAGAAATTGTAGAAGTCGCCACAGGTGCTTTTTCGAAGTTGGGCAGACTTTCCTTACTCGCCTGTCCAGCTCATCCCCCAGTAATTCGATGAGGTTTAAATCCGGACTCTGTGGAGGCCAGGGCATGACTTCCAAAACATTATCGTCTACTTGAGACGGGAGATAATCTTTGCAGATCCGTGCCGTGTGTTTGGGGTCGTTATCATGCGCAAACACAAGTTATCCCTAACACCCGCAAATCCTGACGTACAGCATTTTCTTCCAGTATGCGTTTATAATTTCTTTGCGCATAATGCCGTCAATTTTTACGAGATCTCCGGTCCCCGCACTGCTAAAACAACCCCAAACCATAATTTAACCACCACCGTGTTTTGCGGTGAGAACGACACAATCGCGCAACATTCGTTCATCCTTCGTGCGATACAAAATTCTGCGCTTCAGACCAAACACTTCGAACTTGGACTCATCAGTCTAAATGTTCGTTTCTGAAATTTTCTGCGGTCCAATTTCTATGAGTTTCGGCCACTGTAATCGTTTTTGGCGGTTCCCATAAACGGAGCCAACGTTTTTCTTACCGCAACGCGGCCATAAGCCGTTTTTTCGCTCCTTAAGCAGCGTTTGTTGTTGTTAGGATATCGGTCGTTTCGTGTCCCCTATTCATTTTGCTGTGATTTCGGGCGCCCTCTCAGTCGCCGATTTCTTCTTATCAACGCTTTTAAGGCATCGATCTTTCGCGAGGGTGTATCCGTGACGGACTTGTGCGATTCCGGTCTTAGAATATTCCGGTGTCTCGGTGTGACGAATAGTGTAATGGTATTGTAGAATTTTGTCACTGTCTATTTTTTCTGCTATCACACGGCACAGACTGTCTTTCCTCGTGTATGTGACAATAGGCGATCTCCTTTTCTACACTTATCGCTTTCCTCTTCAGCATCTTTGTAAATACTATTTTCACAACACCACAATTGGATCAACCGTATCGTAACTGGTTTCACTATATAGAATAATCACAACAAGTACGATATCAATTATTCCCTGCTATAGTGGAGACCTTTTATAGGAGACATCGCACGTTGAGACCCTGTCGACCCATCTGCCTCTATTGTAAACATGCTAGTCAGCGTTTCTTTAAATATCGTTTGTAGTGCTTTATTACTTGCTATTAAGTTAAATTAAATTTTCTCTTTATAGGGCTTATTTATTAATGATGATTTCGTTCTAAAATACTTTGTTATTATGCTTACTTTATTGTAGAAATTTTTACATTAATGTTAAAAGTATTTAATATTGAAAAAAAAATAGATTTTTTTAAAATTATACTAGTTGTCCTAACTTCAGTGGCCCGCAGTATATTTACCCACTGTCTCTGTTTACGCGCAAAACGTTGCCAAATCATTGCATATGATCAGATTTCACATAATACATATGTGTAAAAACAATGCATTGGCAACAATGCCCATGGATAGGTTCTCTCGTTCTAGATCGACTGTTAAAAAGCACAGTCCGCTATCTGTAACCGTTTGAGATATTTGACGTTAAGTTTTGAAAAATCAAAACCACGCCAGCGCTTTCTAATATCACCTATCGAATGCGCATTTCGACAGGAAATCGAACGATAAAAAACGGAGTTCGTTATCTCTAACTGTTTCCGAAATATTTGAGGTTTAAGTTTTTAAAATTAATTCGGCGCTAGGACCTTCCGGTCTGCCCTATCAGATACGTAGTGTGACGGGGAATCGAGTGATGAAAAGCGCGATTCGATATCTGCAACCGTTTCCGAAATATTCACAAAAACATGTGTTGAAAATCCCCAAATATCGTTATTTTTCACCTCTAAATTCTTAATTTATGGGCAAACTACCGGTCCGATTTTGTTCTACTGTCATTCAAAATATTCCACTGGTCATGCCGAATCTTTTTAGACCAAGCCGAGTCCTCTAGCTGCTCTCGGCCTGAAGTTAAGTTTTAAAAAAAGAAAAGAATATGTATCTGGAAAAATGTTGCTTCTTAACTGCTTAAAGCCGAAATCGTAATGGATTGTATACTGTAGAACGTGTTTTTCGCGGGATTCTAGTTCAATAGCACCTGCCAGATGTGCATTTTGATGGCGAATCAAATGGTGAAAAGCGTGATTCGATTCCTCTAATGGTTTCAGAGATATTTGCAAAAATCCTCAAATTTCGTTATCTTTCACACGAAAATCTATAATTGTACCACGAACTACCAGTCCGATTTTGTTGCAGTGCCTTCCGAAATGTTCTTTATTATAGGATTAAATGAACGATGTTCCAGGCAGATTTTTCAATTGAGACAAATGAATCATGTTTATCACAAAACGAAAATTCAAAAAAAAAAATAGGTTACTTTTTTCTCTCGGTCTAGATATTTTTCACGGAAAATTTCCGTCCAAAACCCTCATTTATTATCGCTTAAATTATATAAAAAGAATCTGTTCATAGTTTTTAGGAAAAAGGAACACGAATGCAGGTTGGTACGACTTTTCAGGAAAAGCGGTTTTCTGCTTGCATTTGAATTTTGTCGAATACTCGTGATCTATTCAGTTCCTTAAAAACGAACCAAAAGACAAAGCAAACATATGGGCATTTGTGAATTAAGACCTGTATTTTTCAAAATTAATTTAAGACATTTGTCGCTGTCGAAAAAATACAAGACGTTGAATTAAGAAAGAGTCCTAGTTCATTAAAAAAATTTAAAATATAAAATGGAGTCAAGTTTTAATTCTAGAATTGTAATATAAATCGTCTCAGATCTACTGTTACGAAGTCTTTATCAAGTTAAAGCTTACTGTTAGTACTTCCAAAATCTTCAAGATAAATACCTAGTTATCGCAACATAAATTATTATTGAATGCACAAAACAAATTCCATTAAATCATTTAATGTTTTGTTCTAAAACTCCTGGCATTAATACTTCTTGAATAATTTACAGGGAAGCTTCCTACATTCAAGGATGATATAATTCATTAACATAACTTAAATTTTAATGAGTTTATTGATCTTTCTTCGTCCGCATTCGGTGCCTATTACCAAAACGCACATTTCATTCTAGCCGATACCGCAAACTGAGTGTGGTACGTACAACATATTTCGTATTGTTTTAATCGTTTATCGATTTAGTAGGAGTTTCAAATTAAAGTTTAATAAATTGTGGGTGGCGGTGGAAAACAAATTTGAAGTGTTTTTCGGATAAACTGTAGGCGGTTATTAAATAAAGCGATTTAGTTTGGTGAACACGAAGGGATTACGACAGTTAAATTTAGGTACAATTTAAATCCTTATGCAAATTAGTTACCCAAATATAGCTACTTAAGTTGAAAGTAAAATTTCTGGTAAAAGTTGACGCCAACAGAACAATTTTTCAAAAATAAAAGTGATATGAACAAACTTAGCAATATTAAAGGGAAAAAAACAAAAAAAGACCATAGAGAAGCTAATCGCAAATAAATTACAAGATACGTTATGAAACAAAAATAATTAAGAAAAAATATAGCAAAAAACCAGAGCGGAGGGCATATAGCAACTTTTATTCAAGCCAAGCCAATGTAAGGAATCGAGGTTGTGTTCTATGCCACAGAAATAATGTTTAAACGGGATTCCATTTACTAATTAATGAAAATAGTATACAGAACATATATGATAAACTTCTATAGGTACCGCAGAAAAATCTAAAAATGAAAATGCTGGATTTAATTTTCTAACATAAATGTCTCTGAAGTTACTGCAGGCTTTAAATACGAAATTTTTATCACTTTCTAAATAATGTCTATTTAGAATGTTATACTGAATGAAAATAGAAAATACCCAGATATTCCACTGAACTGTTACATGTATGGAAACTATTCTAAAAATTACACTCTAAGTAATAGCATCGATAAATTGAAAAACCATTAAATGTATTAAGGAATTAATGTATTTCTGCTAGTAACTGGAATAATTAAGAGGAATAATACGATTTGTCCCAGGAACCTATATATACCTCGCTATGGTAGAACGTTCGCCACACGAGAGTGTGTATGTTCGAATCCTGCGTAAGAAAAAATGCCTCTTAATGATTACAGTTATTAGCAAAAATACATTAATTGGTTAATTATTTCATACTGTAAAAAGCTTGCAATCATTAAATGTATTATTTTTTGTACCTATTTTAAACCCTTATAACCAACTACCCACGCGCTATATTTTAATTTACTTTATTATACGCAGTAAGCATCTGACTAATTACAATTTAATTAACAATTATTATTTTCTTTTAAGTAGTTGGAATATTTGTCATGTTACATAGAAATTGCAAAAATTAATGCTAGTAATGATACTTTTTATTAGTTTTATTTATTATTTTATTTATTCAAACTTGAAGCATAATTATTACATTATATTTATTTGGACAAATGTATGTTAAAGTTAGCAAAATTAATTACCGGAAAGGTAAATTTAATTATTAGGAGCAACAGTCTTACAGTTTTACTGTAACTTGTAAAAGCAATATGACAACAGAGATGGTATTGTAAGGGGGTTCAAATAATCACAAAGGCGATATATTTAATAAAAATTATTTATATGTACGCTAAAAGTCTAATCAAGATAAAATAACACTACTAAAAACACTAATATTAAATAACACTTACTAAACTAATTCACTTAAATACTACTATTTATTTTCACCGATTTATTTCCACTATTATTTATTTTCACCGTTCGCTTACTTGTAACTCTCGCTTCGGCTTTTCTATAATTATATATTCTATAACCCTTTCCAATACAAACTCGTCTTCGGTCGCGCGCGAAATCTACATTTTTCCTGATCTCTCCAGAGAATTTGCGCAAGAAATTTCCATTGCCATCTGTGCAACACACAATAGCGCCCTTTTCGACGGTTTTATAATCTACGTGCTCCCCTCTAGAGAGGTAGCGTCATCCGTTGGCGCAGTTGGCAATTTCAAATTCAAAATTTAAAAATAAGTGCGCGTTACAGTATCCATGCTAGGTACAAATTATTTGTTGGCAAAATTATTGTAATTTTTTAAAGGACAAAGCAAAAGCTATTTTGTGCAAGTAACTACTTGTAGTATCTTTTTATTTTATTCCATATTTATCTCCAACGGAGAGTTGTTGAATTATAATCGCTATGTAAAATTACAGATTACGCCTCATCTGTAGATATTAGGTATGTTCGTTTTGGCACTCCGCGTCGTAACGTGAAAATCTAGCCGCGAAAAGTTTTTTAACGCAAAGCTGTTTTGGATTGACGCCAGCTTCTGATTTTTTAATTCCTGTTCGTTTTGCCATAACGCGAAAATAATTCATTAATTGTAGGTTGTTTATTCTGATTTGTGAAGTGGTTAGGTACAAATTTCAATTATTATTTAGTGGATATAGTTTAAATTTACATGTTCATTGTGACTCTTTATACATATATTAAGAGTAACGGTGTTATTCATAAAACGTTACGAAGGCCTTATGAAGCCATTATAACATTGTGCGAAAAAAGCCACATTCATAAACGTTTAACAGATACAAAACTGTTATAAGGCTCAAACAATTTGAAATGTTTCGGTTTTGTGTTGTGAAGAAAGTGTACATCTTTTGCAATTAAAGAAAGAACAGTTATTTAATCAAAGATAAGCAAAAATTATAAAAATGGTGATTTTTGCATCATTTCACCGCACAAGCAGGCATTTTATACAATTTAGCGACCTATAAAGAAAATTTGTACAAATATGCATAATGACCACTTAACTTCTCACCTCAAAACGTAGTATTTGTACGTAGATACAAAATAAAATAAAAGTTAATTGAGGAAAATAAATATATAATCGTCAACAAAACAATAAAAATAAACAATAAAAACAAAATAATAAAAAATAAACATTTATAATATTACACACTTAATCAAACATAGACTGTGAACGCTTCAAAAAACGCGAAGGTGATGCGCAGAAAAGTCTTATTTTCGTACCTCTTGTGAGCATACCTAATATACTTATATCATGGTATCTACTATTGATTGTATCAGCGTTGGTCGAGTCTTGATGCGAGAGAGTACAATTCTCTGTTAACGTTTTACGTATGTTGGGCATAGAAAATCTCAGAAAACGACCATTGTTTCAAAATGTAGAAAATTATCGACGAATTCCAGGATTTGCTTTATGGTGGTGCCAAAATAGTTTGTACAATGTGTGATAAACAGTTCCTGTGCTGGCACAAATCAGACTACACATCGGTGGTGGTGCATCTGATCCGGTATCTATCTATAAAGATTATTTTAATCATGCGTGTGTTACATCCGGTAGATGTTAAAAGCTCTTTTCAAAAGTATAAGCATGTTTTATTATTGCGACGAACGCGGTTTACTGAGAAAAATCTTGAAACCTTAATGTTACAAACTTTCCAGCAACCCTATATCATTTCTGCTACTTAAATAAGGTAAGGGGCTTATATATAATATTTATAGTCAAATGAATAAATCATTTTCCTTTCCCACACTGTACTGTATACTTGTGTTAAGCGTTAATGTCACATATGCGCACATTTTTATTGCGCAAAATACTATTTTTACTCTCCTATATATATATAAAAAAAATATATCCAAACTGTACAAGCCACACGAAAAGCGGACAAATACACTCCTCGATAAAAATTTAAACATGGTAAGAATTTTAAAGGCTTTACAGTTCGCAATTTTTTTATTGCGTGCAATAAAAATTGCATGCAATAAATCTATTCCATGTATTGCACGTGCAATACAAGTAAAATTGCACTCAGCTGATATAACTCCATTGAATGCGCATACGCTATTTTTATTGCATGCAATTTTTATTGCAAAAAAAATGGCTCTATTCCGTGTATTGCACGGGTAATGCAAGTAAAATTGCACCGAGCTGATCGAAATCCATTGAATGCGCATGCGCTATCTCTATTACACGCAATAAAAATAATTGCGAATTGTAAAGCGGCCTTAAAACGACCATAAAGGTTATATAAAACTAGCAAGATGTCTGTCTAATTAAATTTTTATTCATAAAAGTAAAATAAACTCAAAAATACATTCTACAGTAATACATAAAGTAAATAAAAAAATTATTATTCAATGTTATAAAAAAAATTCTGCGACAAAAACTTAGATGCTTTGTTTGAAATAAAAAAAAAAAACAAAAAATGTAGTAGCCTGTAGATCCTCCGTTATTCTTAATTACTTCTAACAGTCTATAAAGAATAGATTTATATAAATTTAACACATAATTCTTGTTTTCTAGAGAAATCTATAGCCCTTAAGATTCTTACCTCGTCTAAATTTTTGTGGGGGAGTGTATGTGCAAATAGTAAAATAGTCATTTCCCAACACCCAGCACGGTTATCACGTGTTTATTACGTAATCAAGCGTAATCAGTAAAAACTGATTCAAGTCGTACTGAAATATCAATATTATAAATATTATAATAAAAGCAAAGTGTTACGCCATCTGATATATATTTTCTTCATAAAAAAATACGTGATTTGTGTGTTTAGTTCATGTTGGTGGCGGTCGACATAGCCATAAATAAAATTATCCCAGAAACAACTATAAAAATAAAAAATAATTTGATAGAAGTAAATAAAGCAAAATAAATAACGATTCTGGAACAAACACAACCAATATACTATTTTAAACAATCATATAAAGTTTTTATTTAGCAATAAGAAGAAGAAAGAAAAACTCAAAACAATTCCACAAAGCACTTATATTGCATTCCTTGATGGGCATGGCATCAACGTTTTTGAGTTAGCATTAAGCATATACACGAATGAAGGAAAAACAACTTCGGAACGTTAGATAAAACGGGAAAAATCCGAGCTATGTTTACAGAAAAGGTGAAGAAAAATAAATACACGTGGTAGCGTTATAAATAATTCAATAAGGTTTCAGAAAAAAAAGATCAATCAAAATAACACTTACTTGGCGCTGAAAATTGTAGCTAGGGCAAGGAAACAACCATCAGCGACAGCTGTACTTCCCGTGTAACAACGGTCGACAGTCCAATCTAATAAAGGCCCCACGTCCGGATTAAATTCGAGGAGCAATATCACAGTCTCGCGACCCAAATTGTAAACCTGGAATAAGATAAATAAACGAATGGTCAATATGATCTTTATAAATAAAATATACATATACAAATCATGATAATTCTTCGAAATATATCCCTTCGGCCCATAAAAATCTCTTAACTTATGAGTAAGATTTTGTTCGTTAAATAAAAAAAACTATAACGATCACTAGATTCATGTATCATAATATCAATTTGCCTTGATTCTGCAAATTTACGCTATCTTTAAAGACTGTTTTTTTTTTTTTTAATAATAAATGACAAAATTGCGGAGTATTTTCCTAAATATCTAATTTTTCATTGATAAGAATCTTCCTACTTGTTTTACAATATCTTTTTTTATTACCAACATTTTCTTAACGTAGTTAATCAAAAGTTAATTAAAAATGTAATGACGTGCGTCCACAATTGAATTACATGTTGATCATTTCAAGCAGTAATTTCCGGATATTTGCTTAGCGGGTAGAGTTCCTAATATCAGCCTCAGACAGCTTTCCAATTTCTAAAGTAAATTAGGACGCCACTCCCGCAACTCGGTCAGGACAACAGTTAAATTTTACCCCAGACTAACAACATGAATTTTAGAGGAAAAAAAGGTCAAATATTAAGTGGATTACATTTGATTCCATTAAAGACGTTCGTTAAGGGGCCGCTATATTAGTTTCACAATTTAACGAAAATATCGGGTAACCAAATAAGTTCGTAAGGTTTTTGATAGTAAAATATAAATGTTTGTTAAGAAACGATAATATGCTATTATTCATCGAAGTAATTACACCAATATAGATTGATCCTAACTGCAACTTTGTGCGTTTTATTAAAAATTTGAAAAATATTCACGGCTTCGTATACAAACACCGCACTTATTTGGTTGTCTGACAGTTTATTTTAGTAGTTTCAAGTTTACTAAATTCAACGGCTATATATTACAAGAAATAGTTATAGCATATTCCTAAGAATATTAATAATAATAATAATAATAATATATGCCTTTATTACCACTAAACGGTTGTTTTACAATGACAAAGATAATATTTAGTTTTCAAATGAATGAGAAAAATGTCGAAAATACATTGCTTTTTTAAAATAAAAAAATTTCCCTGCGTGTACTATTTCCATATTATTCATAACACGTTCCAGATCCAAGACGACATACGGAGCAAATTTCATATGCCACTTTTGTTTTGATTTAAATAGATTCCTAAGATTGATGTACTTTTTGCGTACAAAGAGAATAACAAGTAGGGTAAATTCTACAATGTAGAACGCATAGAGACTCTGTGAAGAACTTAAATGGAAGACATTATTTTTAATACAAACATTACACATTACAACTATTAACGCATAAGGCCATATTATTGGCGTGGGAAATGAAAATACATAAAACAAACTATTTTTATGTATTATTAGTGACAAAAACTAAATAAATGTCGACGAGAAGAGCACTTTTATCTTTCCGCCGTATTGGTCATCATCTCTCTAAATTTTATGTTTCTACACCTACCGATCTTTTGAGGATATGTACTGATTCACGCTGATAGCCAATTATATCGAAAATTTATAGCATCCGTATGAATCGAATGCCACTACAATGATGTTCTATCCAAGGATATAATTTCATTTTTACAGGAAAGAGCAATAAAAAAGTAATATATTTTATTTTTTCCTTTGATCTTTTCTTCAAGCAAACATGATTGTAACCGTAAACATTAATAAAAATCTCAACGGATTTTTGTAAAAATGCAAAGCGAATAATGGGTATTCTCTTTTTACGTTCGATAAACGTTTCTCAGCAAACCCAAGTTTCCCAAAAAAGTTCCCAAATAAAGCTTTGTAGAAAGATTCGGTAAAGTTGACTAAGATTTTTCAAAATACAAAGGCATTTTTCATAATTTTGAATAACAAAAAAAATTATGAATTATAAAACGAGTAAACTGGCATCCATATTTGTGATAAATTGTGAATATTATTTATTTATTGAAGTAGCAATAAATTATATAAAAATTTCGACGTGAACAAGGAAATCCAAAATCGGAATTATTATATAAAATCCTTTGGTGGACCCTACATACAAAGGTTTTAATTTTGAGAATGTAAAACGCTGAAACAAGCCGAAAAGGTTGCGGCATTCTTGTCGCGCATCATAAAGGGTATTATCTTTCGAGACGATAGTCGCAAGTACGATGGCATCGCATTTAATAATAATAATTTGATTGACTATATAGACTTAAAAAAATGCATCCCATTTAAAGTAGATATGTTGGAATTACGTCTACGAATTCGTTTTTCGAATCTGGGTCATAATTTTTTAAGTTGATTGTACCTTATCTCTGATAGGTACCGTCTATTTACCATCTGGCTCATACCTTACGTCAGGTAGGTATGATTCAATGACTCTTGATCCATGTGGGTTCATGTTAGTGTTAAAGTAGCATTTAGTGTGATTATTTAATTACTATATATTTATATTTAACATCAACTGTGACACTGTGACATTGTAATACCAAGGAACACCTCAACAAGAACGGATAAACAGAGTCGGCATCTTTGGTCTAAGGAGGAAAAAATTCGTGACCTTCAGTCTGCTTATTAACTGCTATTGGCTAGAACGTACTCAAAAAAGATGCGATGCGAGCGCTCCTTTAAAATTGCTACTGCAGGTTTACACATTCCTTTATCACAGCTGGTCATTAGGCTTGATGTATGTATAAGTTATAAAAATTCGAAAACTGTCAAATGATTGGCAAGAACTATTTTGCTAACAAAATTTTCTAAGTTACCGTTCTTGGTTACATGTTCTTGGGGATACACTGTGCAAACTATTAAGGGCTTAAAAAATGAAATTGGGGTTTTCGCTGTGCCGGCAGAGGGCAGCACCGCTTTAGAACGGAGATCACAAAATTACTCATAGAGGGCATTAGTGTATGGTGCGTTAATTCGTAATTCTAGCGCAAATTTTCTCGAAATTTCAGGAAAGCTGTAATCGCACATTAGCGTCACAAAAAACGAATAGCATTAAACTGATTAAAACAATGCATGGTGTTGGGCCGTGCTGTGCTGGAATAATGGGCGCTTGTTTATTCATTTGCATTGTTTTAATTCAATTCGTTTTTTGACGACTGGTGAACATAAACTGGTGAATATAAATACTAGTAATTAAGAGAATTAGTTTAATTAGTGTTTTTAATAGCGTTTAGTAGTATTATTTTATCTTTATTACACTGTGAGTATAGAAATAAATATTTTTTATTAAGTTATCGCTAGAAAACGTTCACACTCTATGTTAGGGATTTAGCAAGCAGGCCATTTTGCACACTTTTCTTGTTAGAACTTACATCAGATCCTGAATTTGAAATGCCTGCTGACCAAAATTTACCATCTATTGATGGCATTATGATTATAGAATAATTTCGAAAAAAATCCAGACTTTGGCCACAGTATATATGTATATGTATTTCACATCACCGGTAACATGGGTTTCAAACATGGCGCCCAAGGAAATTCGCGGTGTCGCATAGGTGGGTGAAATTGTAACTAAACTATTTAAATTTGTTGCAACAAAATTAACATACAAGCCGTTCCATCTTCTTTTGTTATAGGATGCGGGAGTGACATTTATTGTTGTGCGATTTTCTGTAATGTCGTCTGTTTGAGTATACAGGTTATTTATACCAATTTGTAATTATTAGTTGCAAATATAGCCGCAAACGCCATGGAAATCACCTTAAATTGATTGACAAAACATCAAAGGCGCCGACACTTAGTGAAATTCCTCGATACGGTTTATACTGTACTTTGGCGATGATCAATCAAACACAATGTCACAATTGAAAGTTTGACACATTAATTCGTCATTAATTGATAGTGCGTATGAAACAGATTGTGCAGTCGGCGAATGCGAAACCACTATTATTTTATTTGCCCAAAACAGAATCTCTAATTTTCTATTGGGCGAAACAGTTTTAATGTTTAAATTAAAAAAAAAACATACATTTTAAAATTTCAGGAAAGGTTTTTAGAATTTTTCCTTAAAAATACTAATCTCACACACAAGACATCCGTAAATCCGCATTAACATGCATTTTTTTTAATATAAAAATAAACAAAAATGGTTCCCAAAATTATTTCATTTCAATAATCCTCCTAATAATCCAAAGAAAACTTACCTTTTCCTCGTGACTGTTCAGCATATTGTCCAGCCACCGGTAAAAGTCTCCGTCATTGTACTCCAAACCCTCAGGATCTGTACAGGGGCCACAGCAGAGTAATGCACTCATAGCCTGTAAAGCGGTGAATTGCAGTTCTGTGCACTTTTTGTGGGATTGATCGTTATCTTGCGGAGAAGCTGGAGCAAACGGCGCGCCATATCTTCCGGACCACGTTGCGAAGAGCATGAACAGATTCTTTCTTAGATCACGCTTCAAGAGAGTCTGGCAGGTTTCCACTACAAACGATAAAATTTCGAATTAGTTGAAAGCTGATGACGCTTTAAAAAAAAAAAATACTCACGGGAAAAGCATTTGATCATTTTTGTAATAAAACTGCAGAAATGAAGTGTGATTTCCTTGATCGAATTCGTGTGTTTATCTGGTTCGCTCTCTAAGTATATACGGGCGCCATCCATGTACTCCAAGAATGTTGGGTGTAGAGAATTGGTGTCTCTATCCAAGACGAAGCTACTGGACGCCGAATGTACCATATTCGGCTATGAGTTCTAGTACTTTAACTAACTGTAATCGGAGGGCATCTCTTCGCCTGCGCCTTCGAACGTTTTCTTGTTTCTTATCCACGGCATCTCTTATGTATATCACAAGTTCTTCCATTACGTCCCTGCAGAAGTAGATACCCAAATTAGATAAGATTCGTCCAGATTTTATCTACGTTAAGAATCAAGTGGGGGAAAGGTAAGTAGAGCGTTACGTTTAAAATTTCGGTTCTAATTTTGAAAGTTTCAAGTTAATACGCATGACAAATGTGCATTTAGTTGAATTAAAGGCGTCACATGTGACTACGTAATATTGGTGTTTGTCTACGTTGTCAGGTGAAAAAGTACATTTCAGTTTGCAAGAATTACACCTTGTGTAAACATTATTTTCTTTAATTCTTCAATGTATATAACAAAATCATTAAAGTGAGTATCAAATAGGAACAGTAAATAAAATCTAAGTACTAACATGTTAGTTATACTTGTGTCACTTTTTTCTTTTGAAAATCTTTGAGAGTTAAAAAATAAAAAAAAAAAACACCGTTCACACCTCTCCCCTATTTACACTTACTTCAAAGCTTCACTGTTAACGTTTCCTATAGCTAACACTGCTGTATCTCGCACATCGCTGACTTCACATCTTAATAGAGGTACTACCAACTTGTACAGGGCGCTTGGTGATACATTAGCACCAGGCATTTTCGTATCGTTTCGTTCGGCGCTTAAACTATCCGGAGATGAACTAAACAAACAAAAGAAAACACGTCAAAATCCTTCATTCATGCCTATAATGATATAGTGAATTGATAACTACAGCTATTGAAAACTTACATATCGATAAATCAATAAAAATATGGAAATTTCGACTAAAAGATGCACTACAGCATATAATGTGGTGCGTAGATTATAATAAAGTGGAATATAAGAAAATAAATGTCCTAAACTCAGCATGATATCTACAACAAAATACTAACCTAACTAAGTAAATTCTATTGTTACTTTAGAGATGTTTTTATGAATAATATGGATTGTTATTAATTATGTGCTAAATTTGATTCAATAAAACAAACAGGGATGGTTCTCTTACTCGTCTATCAAAAATATTTTTTTTTAAATGAGTCTGATGTCAGCCCAACACCATTTGGTATCTTCTATATGAACAATGATGAAAGATGGCCATCGTGTGCGCAATAGTGACAAAAAAGTGTAAGAATTATATATGAAATCACCTGGCTCGCTTGTGTTGTTTCCTTATAGCCGCAAGCGGTAAAGTAAACCTTCCTGTAGACACCAAACCCTGCGCCTGCACCAAATTTTCTAGGCTTGTACTGAGTTTGTACTCAACTACGCCCTCGAGAGAACTTTAAAAAATTAATTAACTGCTTTGAGCGAAGCTCTATGCCCCAAATCCCAAAAATAAACATATATACACAATAGAAACTAAGTCCCACACTATGAAGCCTTCTCTAACGTATTTACACACGTCAATAGCAGGTGATTAAGCACGTATACGGACAGATTTCGTGTAGGAATATCTTAGAAAAGTGTAAGCGTACCTAGCCAAGCTAAATACCGTCAGATGTAATCGACTTACCTTAAACTTAGATCTGGGCTAGCGCATCGAACGATGGGACTGGGTATGGGAGCTACCACTCGAAAGGCGAAGGTGATATAATTTTTCCAAACGTGTATGTAGATGTCTCGTTCATTAACTGGCTTTTTCATAGCTGCTGAGCTTCTAAGTAGAGATGCTCTATTGTCATTTACAGGTCTATATAAAAATAGAACGATACAAGAAAGCACATGGTGTGTAATCAAATAAAAGCAGCCAATAAAGATATGTAATTGAATATCATTCTGTCTAGAGGTTTATTAGCTTGTGTCAATTTGAACAGTGGCAGTATACACAAGAAAAGTAACACACCCGATCTGCCTATAACTAGATTAAATTTGATTTTCAACTTTGCAGAGGATTAATGATCAAATGTGATCTATTTAAGGAAAATATTTTCAACTTTACAGGCGTTCCGGTATACAAGGTGTAAAATAAACTTTCTTATTTAAATGGAATGTTGAGTTCTAGTGGACTCATTGCATCATAGTTCATACTAAGATTTCCTACCCCCGAATCCATCGTTTTTGAATAAATTTGCTGCATTTTTGACATTTACACGTTTTGAAGTAAAACTAAATAATTCTTAAAATATTAGACATTTAGATGTTGTGATCAGGGACATATGACGGTACTGATAGTTTCTACTATATAAATACAAAATATCACTATAATATCGGTACAAATCCGTGGTTGTAATAACGTCGGCGCAAATATAATGGCATTTAGTATATAAAGTCATGAAGGTAATAAAAACCTATACAATAACACAGTCCAATACGCCTATCAATTGAAACAAAAAAATAGTCCTCCCGCGAAGTGAGTCCCTTACTATTTATTATAACGCCTATTTTAAAAATTAAAATTTCCAATTACGCCAACAGATGACGCTACCTATATAGAACCAAAAAGATCATCTTAGATAATTAAAACGCTCATAGAGGGCGTTGTTGCATGCTTCATCGATTTGCAATAGAAATTCGTAGTGTGAATATACTATAACATTCAGGAAAGGATTTAGATCACTCTAGAACCAAAGGCGCAAAATATAAACACTCTCGCGGACAAGATCAGAACTGTATCTTGAGGAATTCTATTGGAAAGTTCTGACAAGAAAGCAGAATAGAAATAAAAAGTAATATTTATGTGAATTTAGTTTATTAAGGTAGCGTTCTAGTTAATTATTAAAATTATTAGTGTTATTTCATTTTAATTAGGCTTAAGTGTAGAAGTAAAATACTTTTTCTTTAATATATCGCCTGCGTCGGTTATTTGAACCTCTGAAAACGTTTGAATACTAATGGATCACATAATAAAGATCAATCTAACAGCAAAAGGTTTGCGTGTAGAATATAAAAATATGTACAAAGGGCTTTTGCTGATGATGTGGTTATCATGGCAACAAATGTTAGAATATCCAAAATGGAAAGAAACCCTAGAGGAATATGAAATGGCGATAAACACCAGCAAAACCAAAATCGTAGCTGTGGCTGAAGAACATAAAGAAATAAAGATTTAATCTAGAACGAGAGGTGATAGAAGAGCTGAAACAATTCCAATGCCTCGAAGTAACAACAGAAGCTACCAGAGTGTTAATAAAAAACAAAACAATAAAAATAAAATAAACTATGTCATAAATAAAACATTTTTATAGAAGAACAGATTCCGGGAAAATTAAATGACTAAAAAGTGAACTAAATGATGATGTCAACACCAAGATAGATAGAAGGCAGAGCTGCAATAACTGAGCTGGTGGGATGATCATTTACGAAAGATGTATAACAACAGACTAGTAAAGAAAATTGAATAAAGACATGGGTATCAGTGGGACAAAGCTCTGGAGAATAAAGGATAATGTGAAAATAAGCAAAAACAATTGGTTTAAGTAGGAAATTGCGAACTAAATCCTTTAAAAAACTTAAAAGTACATTAAATGATGATTCAGACACTTAAATAAGTGCAAGACAGAGCAGAACTGCTCTAGAGCTGATTATATAATACATCATTAGCCAATAGCAATTACAAATTTTACATAGTTGCTACATACTATATACATATTGATCAGCAATTATAGTGTTCATGACATTATACAATCGTTTTTCAATTTTACCTCCTTCGACAATGCGAATTTTGCCATACTAACATTTTTTTTAAACTTTTGTCAATAAACATCAAAAAAAGCTCCGTCAAAGTTTTCTTTTACTCTTTCAATATGCAACGTTTTGGTTGCAGCTCTGTAGTCGAAATAAATAAAAAAATCAAAAACTGAACTTGAGTTTTACTTTTAACCTCAATAATAAAGTTAAAAATGTACAATAATAATAATAAATTCAGCACTACTGACTTTAAGAGCCTTTTTTTATATAATCTTAACAAATACCAATCAAGCAAACAAAAACAATCTTAATACTAGCCGCCTAACTCAACGTGTTTTCTTAAAATATGTCTCGTGACTCGAAAGTACATATATTTGATTATCTTCTCATATTATAACCGAAAATATTTTCCTTAAATATATAATTGAGACCCTGTGAGAAGTTTGAAAATTTCTAAGGAGTTAGTTCAGTGGAACTCCGCTTTTTGATTACAAATGACTATTGACGTGGTTCCTACTAAATTGGCTGCATTTAAATGATGTAGCTATAAAACAGTAAACTGTTTTCTTACGTTGGATCAATCACAGCGAAGAGAGCATTCAGTCTAGTAAATACGATCGGCCAAGCATGACTGACTAGAGTAGGGCAGTGAGTTAAAATTCGATCCCTTTCTAGGAATCCAAACAAACAAATACTCCACGGGTCGACGAAATTCAAATTGAAACTTGATCCGGTCTTGCTAACACCATCTTCATGCAATCCAGCTGTCCAAATACAAGCGTTACGATCAGCTAACCATTGTAAATCAACGTTAGATACTGCTTGTATAGCAGATTTCTCTGCTGCCGGTAGAAATGGTACACATTTTTCAACGACTTGAGGGCAGCACTGGTCCATAACGTCGATAACAGCTTGATCTTCGGAGCAATTTAGTGTTTTCGTTAAAGTTTTCACGTCACGCAGAATGTGAACCAAATGTCTTCTGTTGGATAAGCGATAATTGCATAGCATCACCAAAGCAAATGCTTCCACAAGATGTAATACCGACGATAGAGGTTCGGGCTTTTGATTGTCTGTTCTGTATGTAGCAACATTGTTAGAAGCTGTTTTGACTTCCGGATCTTTACCTAGTCTCATTGTGTTAGTATTTGTACTATTAACTGAAGATATCGACACTTTCCACGTGGTCAAAAGCTGGAGCAACATTCTCAAACCACTATCCACCAACTGTGGGAATGTATCCAGAACATCTCGAGCTAGAAATTGTGTAAATCCCCACACCACGTCTTGTCTCCAGTCTGGGAAGTCCATTACTAATGTTTGTAAACTCTGGAATGCCAACCCTCTCAATTCCTCGTCCATGTGCACTGTTAATCTCGACAGCAAATCTACCAATTCAGCTCCCGTCATGCCGTCTGGTATCAACCTAGGCACAGCAGCTACACAGGTTCTAAACAAATCAATTCTAGGTTTCCTTTCACCAGTAATCATTTCATCTGGTTCCTTATTAACGTTCTGTGTACTCGTCATCATGAGCGGACGGCCGTACTGCGCATCTAACGCTCGTAGAATGTCAACGAAAACTCTTCTGACGTGAGGAAAATAAGAACTCATTCCGATACTTCTTGCCGTATCCTCAGTGAGCATTTTATTAAGGAACGTTTTCTTGACCCGTAACGTATTTCCGCTTGGAAGCACACCCATAGATCGTGGCATAGGTGGTTCCCCTTCTTTCTGTTGCAAACTATCGGCGACTACTAGGAATGCCCTCAACCCGATGCTCATTCTCTCTGGTGTTAAAATTATTTTGATGGGACGACCCACAGATAAAAGATCAAATACTATTTCGCGCATAGCAAAATCTAGGCGTTCTTGCGCTATGAATTGGATAATTTTCACGAAGATATTTAATGGGGTATCTCTTGGAACGACACCTTTGGAACCTTTCGGAAATAATGAGTTCACTATACTTTGTAAACGCGACTGCGTAGCCGAATTGCTTTCACACTTTAACCTAATCATATAAACCCAAAGAAGCCGATAAAGAGCCTCTGCAAAATAATTATAAAACATCATAAAGATTCCTTGAGATTACCTCAAAACATTTACCTAATGCGACTCTGCACATTTTCGGATCGCGATTCTTTAAATGGGACAAGCACATTGCCAGAAAGCAGTGCCAATTTTGTAAGAAAAATTGTTTCTGACTGACACACAATAAGCAAGTTATTAAAGGAAATAGAGCTAGTCTATGCTTTGATTTTGTACTGGCGTCGAGAGTTTGTGAATAAAGCATTTCCACAAAGTTTTTTAAGCAAGGTACATTAACTTCATTCTTTACTGTCTATAAAGATGAAATTACATCAGTTTTGGTCGCACAAAAAACTATTTTTATAAACTTACCGCGGCTACAGGAACTAGAATTTCAACAAACAAACCCGCTAAAGCGTGTTTTATATCTTTATCTTTAACCTCCAAAAAATACTGTGCGCATTCTTGCATAAATTGGAAAGAAGCTTCAAACTCTTCTATCGGCACCATCTTGACCCTAAAAAATTTCATCCCCATGAGAAGGCTGATGATGCTTTGAGTAGTCATTGGACTTGGATCTTTCGCTCTTAGTTCCTTTAATTCTTGCATGAATCTTGTTCTAACTGACATAAATCGCGATTGTGCTAAAGCACCAATAACTTCAGCATATAGATCAGCTATTATATGTATGTTACCCGCATTTGGACCAGACTGAATTCTGCAAATATCCAGTGTAATATTTATGTAGTACATTAAAATAATACAAACAAACCCGTCTCTATATTTAAAATGTTTAAATGCTAAGTTTTCAATGTATTGGACAAGGTCTTCATGCCCAGGATGGAATGATAGTTGTCTTAACACTTCAATTAATACTAAGCAAAATATAAATTCCACAGCCAAATCTCTTCGTTCCTGTTGTATATCAGCTTCACTTCTTTCAATAGTTTCAGATGTACTACCTGATACTATATTTATGATACTACAATTAACAGAGGAATAAGAAATATAAAATAAAACTGTGGTGAAGCACTGAAATACTACCTTTTAGCTTTTGGATCCACTTTCTTCTGTTCCGAACTTGCAACTTCAGCCATCTGCCTTTCATACCACAAAAACAATGCTTTAAGTAAGGATGGCAAACAATGTTCTGCTACAGAACCAAATGCACTCAGTAGCTGATCAAACTGCAGATCTTCACCTCTTTGTAGTAATTTCGAAAGTAATTTTTCCTAAACATCCACATAAATCCAGAGTTAAAGGTCCTTTACTATTTAAAAAAAAAAAAACTCACTTGTGATTCACCCATGACTGCTTCAATTTTCTTTTCGGCCTGTATAGTGAAATCAGCAAAGAGGCTGCGCATGACATATTCACCTGGTTTAATATCCATATCTATACTGGGACCTGCACTTGGATGTGGTGACCTTTCTTTATGAGCTCCCCATGGTAACAAACCACCTTTATTGGTAGTAAGATTTGTGCCTCCTGTTGCTACTGCATTGTTTTTCGTATCAAGCTCTAAAACACTTGTAAATCAAAGTGCGAATAAATTACCAAATGATATAATACCTGGCGAATTTGAGGAATTAACCACTGTTGTGTTAGCAATTTCTGATGAAGTAGTATGGCCCGTGTTTGTCACAACAGAACCCTTTTCAGTTGTACCTGACAATGAGGTATGTCCGCTATGTGTATCTGATCCAGAGCAGACGCTGTGCGTATCATCAGAATCTTGACCAGTTGATACATCTACAACATTGTGATAATCATATAACTTTGTTTACAGATACAGTGTTGCACAATGTTTAATCACATGAACAGGAGGAAAAATGTAATAAATTATCACACTGCAGATAAATGTAGGTAAATGAGAGATAATGCTATCAATAAACAAATTTTATCATGCTAACAAATTTACCTGTGATATTATCCGATAATTGATCGACATTATCCGACATGGTGTTTGTTTATATACAAATCTTGTTTATATTACTGCAAATTAAACATTCTATTTAAAAGAATTGATTTCAGAAGTGAAGGTTAGCAGTAGGTTAGGAACACTATTATACCTTTATTTTAAACCATCGTGTTCGGTATAGTATTGATTATTAATTTTAAATAATTAGGAACGATAATTATTTTGTAATAAACTTGTCATTTTGACATTGACGTAATTGTCATGAAAATTGAAGCATGGGATATATTGCTGCAGCGTAACCAATATTGAAATATTATAATTCCCTGGATCTTTTAAAAAAATATATAATATTAGGTATGTTCCTGCAGTCAGTTTGTGATGGTTTGAAAACTAGTTAGAACGCGCATGCGCGTATTTCAACTGATTTGCGACTGCCGTAAACCACCATGACCTCAATATAGGTGCATTACATAAGATATTACTGACAGCGGCAGCTAAAAAGATTAGTATAAAGGTGGATCCTCATGCACGCGAATTAGCGAAATTTTTTCGGCGGAACATTTCCTATTGGTAAAAAATATTTAAAAACGAATTGGCGCGAAATTTTTGCGAACATTTTAAGATTTGGCAAGATCGCAGAAATATCAAATATAATTTACTTTAAGCCAATATTGTCAAGCCTAGTGTTGTTGCACATTTGGATAGTCTTTTTATTTATTCAGGTAATCTTCATTATGATACAGCTTGTGGTTGTGGATTGTGGTTATGTTGTTCTTATAATAACATACGATTTTTCTCTAATCATCTTTAATGTAGAATTTATTTAATAAGATTAGGTAGATGGTAAGGATAAACATTATTTAATTACTATTTTGAATAGAAACATTTTCGGTGAAATTCGCGTGAATAGGAACTGAGAATTTTTTTGCACGATAAAATATTTCCATCTTAACACTCGCATTTCGCTTTTCGCGAGCATGGGGATCGTCCTTAACGCGCAAAAAAGTTTTATTTTTCGAAATCAATTAAAACACGGTTGTTTTATATCATTAAAGATAGAAAACCATATTAAGAACCGTGGCAGTTTATTTTTATAGTTGGGAAAGAATAAAAAGGAAAAGAATGGTGATTTTGTGTTTTTATTATACTTACCTACTTCTTTATTGCCCGAAGTTGTAAAATCAAAAAAAACTTTCTAAAAATAAGCAAAAATAAAAAAGGGATGCCCATACCACTGTTGAGTTGTGCGTATCATTTTGGTATCTCTATGAATGTGTATAATATTTAACCTGTGCGAGTGAAGGTTATCAGCACAATTGTAAGTTCACATTTTGTTCAATGCGCATGTTTTTCACTAGTCGTTTCTGAATAGTACTAATACGAATGCGCCTATCAGCAAACGGCTGAAAATCTGGGAGCATGTAAAAACATTAAACTATTACTACGTTGGGGATTTTGACTGCGTAATGCGTCTTACAATGTATACATGCTTCTGACTGTCAGAAATGGCTACAGAAACATATCTGTTGTTGTACAATTCAATAGGAGATAGGACAAAAGCTCTATTTGTAATTAGTTAGTCAAGAGTGATTATCTTTTATTTATCTCACTTTTTAAGAAAAAAAAAATAAACAATTGTTTCAAATAAAAAAACAAAACTAATATAAATTATTTTATTACTACTTTACAAAATTATCACATACAAAAATAATTTCTAATATTTTCCATAATTTATATCTTTTTTTTATCATGCTGACCACATTCATGAATCTTTTTTTATCATTTTAAAAAACAAACGGCCGATTACATTTTATCGTTTATTTATTGTTTTTACGTGAAATAACATGGTTTGGTAAAGGAATTTGCTCCAAAAATGTCTATTACGGCACTGTAAGTCGATGCTGATCCACCAACTAAACCAATCATAATTAATTCCCATAAATACACTTTCTCATACAATGGAATATGACTACAAGAAAATATTAAAATTAGAATTGGAAAATATGAATTAATTGACAGCATAATTACTGCTCTGGCCACAAGGGACTTTTTTGTCCGCATAGTCTCATGTAAAAATACGATGGAAGGACAAACGTTAACATGGTAATCGTGGATCCACCAACAAGAGACAAAATCTTTCCAAATTTTGGAATAGTTTCTCCGATACACACCATTAAAAGTATTATTAGGACTCGTACGCAACATCGCTTCCAATTATACTCTAAAATTAAAGTAATCTCAAAATATAAGGAAAATTTATTGTCCACTTATATACAAACGGTGTGGTACTCCAAATATCTCCTCTAATTCTTGACATACTGGATTGATAACGATTAAGAAAGCAAAAACCAGGTGAATTGCCAGTAGTATATTCGCCAACACGACAAGATTTGTTTCAGTTATGGATATGGCTATATTTGGCAATACGCGTTCGCCATAAACGAAGAATCCTCCGGCAGCGATTGGTAAATATAGGAAAAGTATCACTAGAATGTTGAATTAAGAATTAAGTACCAATTCTTCGGTTCAAAATTAAAGAAAGAAACAATCTTATAACACTGAATATTCTTCAATTGATATGAAACAAAGTAAAAAACGTGCAATTTTAAATAATGGCAAGGTATTACAGCATCTTTTTTCGTTTCCGCATGTTATCAGTACATTTACCTGAAAACGCATAGATTATACTAAGTGAAAATTTACTCTTATCCTGCATATCGTTTTGGATTGTAGGAAAAGTTGAAGCACCTCCAAAAGCGAATAACAGTGTTCCAAAAGCTAAAAAGAAATCGTGAAAATCATGCGCAGTGTGCTTTACAGCGATCGTCAAATCTACGCCATCCATAACAATTTGAGTAAAAAGTAGCACACACGCTACAGCCGTCGTCAATACAGCTATTACTCCTACAAACCTAAATATTAATTGTAAATTTTTAAATTAAATAATGATTAGACTGATAACACTCAGATTACCAAAATCTTACCCAAAATCTTTCGGCGAACCAAACCACATTATAGGCATTAAGACGATAGCTATAGCCAAAAACCAGAAGCAGAAACTCACATTAGGTAAAAGACTATTCAGCAATTCTTGTACAATTTGCGATGCAAGTAATAAATATACGGTGCCTGCACCAAAAAGGGTAAACTGAATACAACCAGATACAAGGACGCTGAAAATAGATAATTTTCAAAAATACTCTAGCGCCATCTTACTTCGGAAAATTATACAATTACTAATCCTTGATTTTTGTTTTTGATATTCAAGTTCTTTCATT
Organism: Protaetia brevitarsis; assembly: GCA_004143645.1. Classification (NCBI taxonomy): domain Eukaryota; kingdom Metazoa; phylum Arthropoda; class Insecta; order Coleoptera; family Scarabaeidae; genus Protaetia; species Protaetia brevitarsis. Next base: position 2,072,809 of record RXPK01000211.1, read on the forward strand.
TATGGAACGAATTCAAAAATAAAATTTATTCGAAATTTACTGAACAGTGGCGTAGCTAGAAGGGACATCCGTCCCTGGGTATCCAGGGAACGCCAAATTGATAGGAATTTTAGAAAGCATTTTGGTAAACACCAGGTGGCGCCAAATCGTCAGATGTCCCCAAGCGCTGAAAGCTTTAGCCACGCCACTGTTACTGAAGCATACCTAAGTATAAAAATACATATGACATATGACTCTCAGTTATATGATTAGAGCCATCTGTTTGTAATTAATATTATTCGAATAAAAATTCTTCGCTATCACAATGTTAAGTCAAAGGTTACAGAAACATGTACAAACAACAATATTCTTTTGTATGCCAAATATTATATGACTAATATGTATTTGTAAATACAATACGGGTACTATGCAAAAATGATTAAATTCAATAATATGGTTCCTTAAATATTTCGTGTAATAGACAAGATACACAAACAATCATTATTTATGTCTCTGAATGAACATATGGTTTTATAAACAATTCTCCCGATTATTCAGAGTTAATTTACTTTACTTGAAAAAATATTCAATTGACAATATAGTGAAAGAAAGTGGAATAAAATAATAATAATCATGAATACTAGGTGTACAACTATATAATAGACTAAATCTTCAAAATCTTCTTCTAAATCAGTTATCTTCCTTATTATTTTATGTTAATTGTTCACAAACGCGTACTGTGGAATTTCGAATTATTCTACATAAAATTATTTTAAGAATTGATTGACCTCGATTAATGTTTTACATTGCTCTTACAGAAAGTAATATAAATGCGAAACCATCTATCTAGAAGAAACTCTAAAGGCCACTTTACAGTTCGCAATTTTTCGTATTGCGTGCAATAGAATTGCGCGCAATACAAATAGCGCATGCACATTCAATCGATTTCGATCAGCTGTGTGCAATCTTATTGGTGTTATTCGCAATTTTTCGTATTGCGTGCAATAAAATAAAGCGGCCTATAGAGAAATTGTTCAATCGCTCGATTGACGAGCAAGCCGCATTAAGCATTGAAGGAAAATGTTCTCCTCCATTCAAAATCAATCCTAAATAGTTTCTTATTTCCTGTTCAACCCGAAAACGAGGCATATCATACAAATGCCGTCTGAGTTTCAAATTCCAGAAGCGTTAAAAAGAAATTTGCATCTAGCATTCGCGTAATCGAACAAGAATCATACAGTTTTACATATCTTTGGAATTGTTGAGGCACCTGTTTTAGGTGCAACGTAAATGATCAATTGAATTATCAATTCTTCACATAATTTTACGTAGCACTTGAATTTAATTTTTATTTAAAATAAGAAAGAATTGTAAGAACTGATTAAATAAGTACCTAAATACCTCTATGGGAGTGAAGAGATTAACAGTCCTACAGCAAATAATAAACACGTCATGGAAAACAAGCAAAATGCCGATAGACTGATCTATAGCTATATATTATTCCACCAATCTGTTGTTTGTAAGAAAAGAAATGCAAAAATACTATAGAAGAATTTCATAGCACAGCATGGGATGAAATTGGAAAAGGAACTGAGACAACTAGTAAGGTAAATAATCTATCATCAATGTGGCCTTAGGCCAGAGTCTGGAACTGATACGGATTTGATTTGTAGCCGGTGATAAATCTTTTGGTGCACTGAGAAAATGAGGGGGTTAAGTTAAACTGTATACTGACAAAAATTGTTTACCATAGGAAAGTTTTGCTTGGAACTTTATTCTTGAATTAGTACTGCAACTAAACCCAGTTCCTGAAAGCAAGTTGTTACTGTAATAGTGCTTTTATTAACGGCTGATATACAGCGTGCCTGACGAATTTGTGGTAAGTAACGTATTACTTATGACTACAGCACACGGTTAGTAGAAGTAACAAGAATGCTGAATTGCTGATCGCTATTAAACTCATGTATTTTCTTAAATAAGCTAACAACTTGCCACAACTACGATTGTTTGAGTTTTGCTGTCACCACGTGATTTTTTTGCTATTCCTGATTGGCTAATCGGCGGAGTAATAAAATAGTCCCCGGAATTGCTACGCGCGCAAGCGTGGGCTAGCGTCAAGTAGAGTTACGGACGGCGGACGTGTGGAAAAGAGTGGCCAGGAGTACGGCCATTGTAGGCCAGTTGAACGCAAATATATTAAAAATTACCGGGTGGTAACTCAAGGCCTCATCCGTATAATGAATCCCAGCGAAAGAAGAAGTACCGAGCCTATGAGCAATCGGATGTTTCAAGATTGCAGTTTTTTAAACCACGTGGTGGATATTTGAATTCCTCATCACTGTGATAATATCTGCGCCCGCTGGTGAAGTTAAAGTGTGGATCCCGTCGCTAGTGATCCGACAGTCCAAGTCTGCACCTAAGGATACCGTGACCAAGAAGCCGACGTCTATGTCGGCGACGCGATCAACTCGCCGAGACCAACGCCTAGTGCAAAGAACCAACAGAAACCCGCAAGTTTACCGCCTAGGTATATTATTTCTTTGTTTGTTATTAGTTGTAACTTCAAAGCCATATTTTCTTGTCTCTTTGTTTAGATTTCAATAGCTAAATAAACGTTTCAAGGGCGCCCCATCTACCCTATCTTTTATTATTGCTTTGTTTATTTTTTTCATTATTAAGGAATATTTTATGAGTCATTACGTTGTAAATTTATTTAAAAATAAACTGTTGTTAATGCGAAACCAATATCTTTCATTCATATCAGGGTAGTCACTGTGTTGTCTTGTCGATCAAAATAAAACTATTACTAATAATACGGCTTTTTTATTTAAATTTAGTTGATATATAAGTTGAACAACAAATTTAAGGTAAGTATATTGTATATATATAGAAAACCATTCCTTTTTATATATCAGGTATCTAGTGATCGTGCATTAATGATACTGTTTCCTTATCACAAGTAATCCTTTTACTTACCGCAACTGCATATATTCTTTGGTTTACTACTTCAGTTTAGTTATCATAAGTAACTTCATAAGTTACCGGTATGAAGCAGGCCGTAAGTAACTTAGATTGTTTGTTGTTAGTATCAGTGTTTTAGGATCTCTTTTTTACTGTGCTTAAGTAATCTGTGCTTTTGTCCCCTATCCAGCTGAACTTTTTACTTACGATAATTGTATTTTCATTTACGATTATTAAATTTTTTTCTCAGTGTGGGTGGAAAAACAGTACAAATCAAAAATTAAGGAATTAAGAAATATTAGCTTATGTTAAATATATTAATAAAATATTGCAATATTACATGGCAAATAAAATATAAATTAATATAGTTTTGCTATTGATGTGGTTAAATTCATTGCTTTAGTATACCTACATCTGAATTGCAATATTTATTAATATTGTAACGTTTTTCGGTTCTTAAAACGATTGTCGGGGTTTAGAAAAACACACAGGCGGATATATTTAAATTCACTTATTCTATTAACACTATTACGGTAATTACAATCTATTAAAAATAGCTTATTAACTAATCACTTAACCACTAATGTCTTTATTTATGTAAACGATATTTATATTACATGTACTAATTCAAACGCGACCGCACTATCGAACTCGTATCGATTGACTGCCTCCTGGCCAACCCGACGCGTTATTTATAGCTGGCGCGAACTTCCAGATTGTTCGGGGCCTTCTAGAACGTCCTCGAAGATTCTGGAGAATATTCTCGAATCTTCGACCCGGTGCTGCCCTCTGTTATTCGTCGTAGGTAGTTCTTCTTCCGCTATGCTAGCGCCATCTAGGGACGCCTATCGGAACCGCCAGTTGAAAAGTTGGCGCTCGTTACACTGCTCCCTCCTTAGATCTGTTCCGTCCCGGAACAGGAACTATCACCTCCATGAAGATACGAACAGTTCTCTCCATTCCTACACGACGAGGTCCGGAAGAAATAGCACGCTACCGTCCGTCGCCTCCCTTCTGCTGACCGCGGGTTTGTAGCTGCATACTAGGAACTCTATTCCAGTATATCGGAAAATTTCTTCGAGCATGTTCCTTACGACCCTCCAGTCCAAGCCATCCAATCCACAGACTATTTTGGCACCCTGATCTTATTGATCTCCAGCTCCAACAGCTGCTCTCTTAAACTTATCAGGCTGTCCCACATCGTTCCGGTTGGTTGGCTTGCCAACTGAGGCTTCTTTGGTCACCAAGTAGAATAAAGGCCATTTCTTTCCTGGCAAGTGCAGAGCCTTCCCACCTCAGGGTTCTGGCTTCGGAGATCTTGGACACACACCAATTTCTTCTTGAAGACGGTAGCTATCCCCTTGCCCATTCTTAAATCTTGGGCAACACAATGTGTAACGCGCACCCTTCAGGAGCCAAAAACAAATCCTCCTGAATCTCCGTTGTTCACCATGACGCACTTTGCGGCCATTCCCATACTTGTCCATGAACTCCTCATAGCTGAGTTCTTCTTCGGGGAGTCTACAAACTCGGACCATCTGCTTCGTTCCTCTTGATTGTCCCCAAGATAAGGAGCTAGGCGATTTAAAATGCACCACTCTTGCTTTACCATTGGTTTCTTTCTGATGCGATAGATGACGTCATTAATTCGCTTTATCACTTCGTAGGCCCGTCCCACGATCGTTGCAGCTAGGTGAGAAGCCTCGACGTCGCTGAGGATTGAACAGCCAGACCAGGTCTCCAGGCTGATATCCGCCTTCATTAGCTCTGATGTCGTAGTGTTCTTTCATGCGGTCACTTGCTTCATGGATATTCGCCCTCACCCGATCGTGAATATCATCCATTCGCCTCCGCAAGTTCGAAACATAGTCATCTCCAACTACTTCTTCATTTGGTTTAAAGCCGAACTTAGATCGCATGGTAAGCGCAGTTCTCGTCCAAAAAGCACACTAGATGGACTTTGGCCAGTGGTTTCGTGGACCGATGCTCTATACGCCAGCAAAGAATAGATGTAGCTGCTGGTCCCATCTCGCTGGTGGTCTGCGACTTTTGACAGATACTTGATAACTGTCCTGTTCATGCGCTCCACCATGCCATCTGATTGCGGGTGCAAGGCAGTTGTGCGGGTCTTGCGAATACCCAATATTTTGCACATCTCTTGAAACACTGCTGATTCAAAATTCCGTCCCTGGTCGGAGTGAAGTTCAAGCGGCACACCAAACCGACTGAAAAGTTTCTTTAACTAAAGTCTCAGCCACTGTAACAGCTTCCTGATTTGGTAATGCGTAAGCTTCCACCCATTTGCTGAAGGAGTCTACTGCAACCAAGATGTATTTATTTCCAAATTCCGTCCGTGGGGAATGGTCCGGCAACATCAATCGCCAATCCTTTCAAAAGGACTGCCAACGTTGTATTGCCTCATAGGGGCCCTCTTCTTTTGGGAAGGTCCATTGGCAGCGGCGCAAGTTGTACATCTCCGGCGACCAGTCTTTCACGTCATTCTTGCAATTAACCCAATAGAAATCGCTCTCTGACCTTCTCTATAGTCTTCCGGACTCCAAGATGCCCTCCGATGTTCCATCATGAAGAAGTTTTAAACTTCGGGAATTCTGTGTTTCGGAACCACAATCTGAAGTCTGCTATTGGTCCCAGCTTCGTCTTCTAACACTCGCCTGAGAAGACCATTTTCCATTACCAAAGAGCCCCACTGAGCCCAAATACGATTTAGCTCTCGCGAATATGGTGCTACCGTTTCCCAGTTAGGCCGCGCTTCTTGCATCTTCCACTCCATCACACGCTTCAAAACTTCGTCAGACTCTGGTCAGCTCGGATTTGTCTTCAGTCCATCTATCATCTATGACAGTATCCTCAAGCAGGTTGCTTCATTTTCTCTTCGGCACGACAGGCAGTGCGTGCAATCGTTGAACAGGGTCTCCTCGATAGTGCGTCAGCGTTTCGATTGACTGGTTCCAGGCCGATTTTTCCGAATCAAAGTCATACTCTTGCAGACGCTCTATCCATCTGGCAACCTGCCCTTCCGGATTCTTGAAGCGGTAGCAGCCACATCAATGCCGCATGGTCGGTTTCTTAACAGAACTTCCTGCCATAGAGATATTTATGAAGTGCTCTATAGACTTAACTACGGCCAACAGCTCTCTTCTGGTCACCAATAGTTGCGTTCCGGTTTCGACAGCACTTTGCTGAAGTAACGAGCACTTTTTCGTGGCCATGCTTGAACTTGGGACAACACGCCTCCGATGCCCACGTGCTGGCATCAGTATCCAAAATGAATTTTCCTTCAGCCTGTGGATAGCACAGGATGGGCGCAGTGGTCAGCTTCTGTTATCAATTCTTCAAAGGCATCCTGGCAGCTCTTCTCCAGACGTAGTCTCTGCCCTCTTCAGTTAGTCTCGTGATAGGCTTGGCGATGTTTAGACAAATCCAGGAACGAATCGTCGGTAATAAGTGCATGGCCCAAAGGAAACTTTCTAATTCATGCTTGTCCTTCGAACCGGCCAGACTTGACACGCTTCTGTCTTCCTGGGTCAACCGACACTCCATCCTCTGATACTACGTGGCCGAGGTAGTGCACTTGCTTTCGGAACAGGGTGCACTTTTGGGTTAAGCTTCAAATTCGCTCCTTTCAATCGCTGAAATACTTGCTCCAAGTTCTTTCAAATGGTCCTCAAAAGATTTTCTAAGACAATTATCCGTCGAGGGTATATCCAAGCAAGTCGTCCAGAAGTCCTCTCAGTACGTTGATCCATCAATCTTTCAAACGTCGCGGGGAGCATTACATAACCCAAATGGCCTGACGTTAAATTGCCACAATCCTGTCCCGATCGTAAACGCCGTCTTCTCGTTATTCTCTTTGCCTCTACTTCGACTTGCCAATTAACCACTCTTCAGGTCGAGGGTCGAAAATACCTTACACCCACCTAGGGTATCTAAAGTGTCAATCGATTCTGGGCAAAGGATAATTGTCCTTCGTTGGTTACATTATTTAGTTGTCGATAATCCACGCAGAACCTAGTTGACCATCCTTCTTCTTCACCAGTACCACTGGAGAAGCCCATGGACTGTTCGATGGTTGCAATTACGCAATCCTGCTCCATATCCTGTATAATTTGTTCTGCTTCGGCTCGTTTCGCCAATGGCAATCGTTCTGGGGGCTTGGCGGATCGGCTGGCATCTCCAGTGTCTATTCGATGTCGTACAACATTAGTCCTGCCCTCTGTTGTTCCGGTCTTCTGCTGTGTTGAAAAGATTTGGTAGCGTCCAAGCAGCTGTTTCACACGGTATGGTGTGTTTTGTTTGTCAAATCCTTGCAAGACAAGTCAATGAAGTTATTCAACCTCCTAGGAAGCGGATCTGGAGTTGTTGTTACGGCCATCCTCTTCTGTGTGACAATCGACGACACACTAGGCACAACTTCCAAAGGTACGCCCTTCTTCAGCTTTACTGGATAACTATTGACGTTCATCAGTGGGACGGGCAGTTTTTCTCAGCTTGTATCACTGCCTTAGCGACCAGTATTCCACGACCTTGACCGCTAATCGCTTCCCGGTTCCAGCATTGAAAACTTGCCCTTTGGGAATGTCTCCACTCACGCTCGCTTCCACAATGGTTTCACTGCGGCTCGCCACAGTTACTTCTTCTGCCAACACTACGCAGGCCGACATATTCTTGCTATGGTTGAGAATAAACTTCTTCTTTGCCAACCTTCAACACTCTGCTTTGCAAGTCCAGTTTGACCCCAAATTCTGTCATTATGTCCATTCCGAGGATTACGTTTTGTTCTATATCTGCAACTTACTACACGATACTGGCATGCAGTATCACCAATACGGAGATTGGGCCATCGTCTCCCCAACACGTTGACTGAGTTGATTGGCCCAGTTGCCGTACGTAGCGTCCATGCTGGTTGGATGTATCCGGTTCTTCTTTCCCACTGCTTCCGGCCGAAGATTGTCATTTGTTGCACCAGTATCTAGCAGTAAATCTCTCGGTTTCCCATTTACATGCCCATACGACAGAGGCTGCTAGGTCTACATCCCACTGAAGCAACATCACTTGGTGTTACTGGGGCATCAGCTACATAGGTCGACCGATCGCCCCTTCTCGTCGGCCCATTTTAGTTTTTCCGTCGGCTTTGGTTTTCGTGGATCGGGACACCGACTACGTACGGCCCCATCCTTCCACAATTCCAGCATCGTCTTCCTGGTTGCCTAGTTTGCACGGATTCCATTTTCGTCATTCAATTCCGTCATTTTTCGTGCATCAATTCCGTCATTAATTTTTCGTCATCATTTCGTTTAATTTCGTCATAATTCCTTCTAATGGCTCTTCTTCCTCGTGACTCCCTAGAACACGGACGCGAGCAGGTCCTTTGTGACCGATTGCTTCACGGCTTCAAAAATCTAGTGCTTGAGCTAAAGCCTGGTTCAGCCTTTGCGGCCGAGCGAGCTTCACTTGTTGTGAGTATCCTTATCAAGCAGGCCATCCAGGAATTTTCCACAGCGAGACCTCGCACACATCTCCGGTACCGTTGGGTACGCACTCTTAACCAGACGAACGACGTCAGCTTCATTACTCCTGTAGAGTCTCGTTCGACCTCTGGCAGCGATTTTTCAACTGCGAGCGATATACTGCTGCAGATGTTTATTACCGAAACGCATCTCCAATGATTAAGTAGTGTTTGGTAATTTTGTCGCTCGCGTCGAAGGAATAGCTTGGAGTACCTTCAACGCATCGCCGCGCAGAGCTACTGATAACATGGCTGCTTTGGTAGCTTCCGCCCACCCATATACCGTAGCCGTGGTATCCAGCAGCGTCAAATAGTCTTCCGAAGGAGTCTTTCCCGTCGAATGTAGGCAGGTCACATTTATTTTGAACCGTACAGATGGCACTGGATTTCTTTGTTTCCATCTGAGTTGCTTCCCCGTATTGGTAGAATTTCCAGTTTCTTCCGTGTTTCGTATGGGTTCCAGAATGAATTTTTTCTTCTAGCACCTTCATTGCGATCGTCCAATTCTTCAATCATTGCTAGATTTTTCGTCGGATTCTGTTCATTAATTTCGTGTTTACATTAACAAGAATTTTCTCATAATTTTTTCTTCCAATTTTCTAGAATTTTCTGTAAACTTTCTCTTCTAGTTTTCTAGAATTTTCTATATTCTTCTCGTCCATGTTTTCAATTTTTTCTAGAACTTTCTCTTCTAGTTTTCTAGAATTTTCTATATTGTTTCTGAGAATTTTCTAGAACTTTCTCTTCTAAATTGCGAGAATTTTCCATATTTTCTCTTCCATGTTTCTAAGTTCCACTAGAAGTTCGCCATTACCACCAGGACACTTCAAACAAATATGTCTCAGGATCTTCACCAGCTGCTTCTATTGTTCTTCGTAATCTCGACTGAAGCTCGCCTTCCTTCCACTCGTATCTTCATCCCTTTCTTCTAATTCCCGTTTGAGGTCTTAGCCACTTTCAATCCACTAATTTACAGTATTTCGCTGCCATTGTTTGTCTAATTAAACACTATTAGTCCACTAATATATCGCCAAATACCCCACACCTGACACCAATTGTAACGTTTTTCGGTTCTTAAAACGTTGTCGGGGGGTTTTAGAAAAACACACAGGCGATATATTTAAATTCACTTATTCTATTAACACTATTACAGGTAATTACAATCTATTATAAAATACTTCTTAACTATATCACTTAACCACTAATGTCTTTATTTATGTAAACGATATTTATATTACATGTACTAATTCAAACGCGACCGCACTATCGAACTCGTATCGATTGACTGCCTCCTGGCCAACCCGACGCGTTATTTATAGCTGGCGCGAACTTCCAGATTGTTCGGGGGCCTTCTAGAACGTCCTCGAAGATTCTGGAGAATATTCTCGAATCTTCGACCCGGTGCTGCCCTCTGTTATTCGCTCGTAAGGTAGTTGCTTTTCGCCGCTGATGCTAGCGCCATCTAGGGACGCCTATCGGAACCGCCAGTTGAAAAGTTAGCGCTCGTTACAATATATTTGATATAAAGTGATAAGTACCTATTCCTTAAGACCTTTTGACTTGTACTGTGTTTCCCACCCACCATAGAAATGTTCGAGGTGATAGCTTAGAAAATAGTATGTGAGTTAGTTTCATAAGTGCAGTTTTATCAGACGAGTTCAAGTTAAAGTTTTTTTAAAGAACGAGTCTAGAAAGACTTTATGTTCTTAAGTTCTTTATATTATTTTTCCTAATTTGCTTATTAATCGTCCTTTTCAAACTTAAAATGTTCCAGTACAAGTCTTTTATAATTCCGTCTAGAGTGTTTTATAGCTTTATTACAACATCAAACTGGAAAAATATTTTTATTTGTACAACGTTAAACACGTATGAGTACTTTCACATTTGCTAGAAGAAAAGATTATGGGTTATGGTCAGATGGTGCGATTTTTGTGTAAACCGATTGTGGAATTGTGACAAATTGTGATTAGCGTGGTTACAAAAATTATAAGTTTGCTTGTTTGTGCATGAATGAAGGATATAAACCAGTGATGAGTGTATTTTAATGCTTTATAACCCACCTTTGTTTTAATAAAAATTGTTTGGCAATAGGATTTTACGAAAACTGGCTCGTAAAGTATCTGTCGATATCCTATCCTGGTTATATTATTACATCACATTGCAATGAAATCGAAAAGCTTAAAGCGCTTAAGCTTAAAAGGTAAGTATGTTTTATAAAATTATGTCTGTGCATCTAATTATTTTAAATAATTGTTGTTGTTACATATAGTATATACCATGGTATAGTATATATACACAAAAAATCCTTACATGTGTTAACCACTTTGAATTGGTTATAGGCAACTGGCTTCGGCAAACCAATTTACGTCGACAAAGGTTCAAAACTAACTAAAAAGTTAGTACTTTGTATATTAATTGTGCTTGCACTGAAAACTAGTATTGACAATAGAAATTATTTTTTAGATACAAATGTGTTTTATCTTATAATACTCATTTACACCGACACGTTAATTTTGGACTAATTTTAATTGACCAGTAAAAACAAGTGCAAGTACAAGAAAAGAGATATTTATATACATATATATAATTACGTACATTTATGGATTAATTGGGATGTATGTATACTAATGGCTAAAATAAGGGAGTGTGCTATGCTAATTGCGTGTGTTTGCCCATCACGTATGTACTTGTGCATAATTGACATATATGAAATCTTCTTAAAAATTCCTAAATGGAGGTTACTTTATACAGTTTAGCTCTATTTAAAGAAATTAGGAGGGCAACTTATTGTTAGTGGGATTCCCGATAAATAGAGTATCTAAAATTTACACAACATTCTCGTACATTTTAATAAACAAAATATTATTTAAATGTACATTTAAACATGTAGGTACGCTATAATCAAATTTCTAAATGGAACTTTTGAAAATTCTGAGCAACAACAAGAAAAATACAAAGAATTCTGGAAAACAAGGATTGTTTATAATAAAAAAATAACTTAATTCAACAAATTGTCATATTATTTCTCATACCCAGCCCATTTTCCAGCTGCCTTTTGTGCAATAGTTGCATAAGGATTTCTAGATTTGTTTCTATATTGTGGATATCGTTCTTCTAAAATTTGCCAACACGCTCCCAATCGTGTGCCTCCGTATGCCGAATTAAAACAAAATATAACCAGTAAACTAGTCCAATCCAACCTTAAATATCATCCTTATACCTATTAAAACCTAAGATTGCACTTCAATTATAGATACCTGAATCCACTATCGCTCTCGGTAGCGCCAAAACACCACTTCCGGCCATTTCACCAGTGATAAAAATCGCTGTTTGTATCACAGATAATCCTTTCTTTTGGGGTTCCCTTTTAAGCGCATTTAAAGCCGACCTGGCATCGAACGGATCTTCAAGATAAAAATGATGAATATAGGTATAAACCCTACTTAGGATGGGTACTCACGATCCCGACTTCTATACACTAATAAACCGTCTTCAGAATCGCTAAATACCTGCGACCAAATAGGTTCGTTGGAATTAAAGGCGTTATAATTCCTCATCTTGACAAAAAGCTCTAAAATTCTTCCGAACTCACTCTTATAGCCTGTGCATTGATAGTTTACAAGTTATATACACATTTGTATAAGATATGCATTTTCCATGACGATTTTTGTAAAATATATAAACGTATACGCGTCTGATGTATCACTTTATCGTCTTTCGTGATACATTTGTTCCCGAGTCTATAACTGTGGCGGATAGCAACAGATTTCGATGTATGAGTAGTCTGGAATTGTGAGAGTTCTTTCTGTTATTTTAGTTATCTTGTTATTCAGACACATTATTGGGCATGTTATCAGTTAGCACGCAACCTTTTGTAATATCAAATACATATATATTTCTTATTTATTATGTAAGAAATGGTGATAATGCAAGATGCAGAAATGCATGTGTACGCAAATTAACATATGCGTGTCATTAATGTTAATTTGTAAAAAATTGTTAATCGATTAACTAATAAGTACAAGAAATTCTGGTAAACAAAATTTTAAAAGAATTTCCCGCTACAGAAAAAATATTAGTATCTACAAATAAACGTCATGCTTCTTATGCAATAGTTATTTATTATAACGATTAATATAAATTTTTAAAAAAGTGATATTATTGTTCGCCGTTTTCTGATAAACTCAACATTTATTTGCTTGATATTGCTTTACTTTCGGAGCACTACTGTAATAACAAAATAAATTTTGAGAATATAAATATTTATGTCTACTCTTATATATAAGACTTTTATGGATCCTTTTTCATTTTATTGCTCCTAAATGTTTATAATATTTTATCTAATTATGTCTTCAAATTAGCTTATTATCAGGTTTCAGTTTTTTCCAGGCGCAAAGCGTATTCGAGATACGAGAAGTACTTATAAAAAGTATATATCAACACATAGAATTCCTAATTCTACGATGCAAAAATTTTTGATAATTTTTCGTATAAACAGGGGATGTTTGTTGTTGTAGCCCGTAGTGAATTTTCGATCAGAAATTGAATTGACCGATTAGGGCGATAAGAATTAGATAAATATACTGGTTTGAGAGAAGAATATCTGCAGTTACAATACATCGGCGTACCGATAAAAATTACTATTTTACTTGGTAGTCTTGGTACTGAACGTAACGCCCGTGGCCTCTTGAACGAAACGCGTTTGAATTGAGCGTAAACAAATCCTTTTTTGCCCAAAAACCCGGAATTCACTCTAGACTACTTATTATAATTTAAAACTATTAAAAACTTTCTTACAAATATTAAAGATAAAATTGATAAAATACTTAATTCTGATTTAGTAGTGTTCCATGTATAAATAATTATGATCTTAAACCCATTCATCAAAATACTTATTGCTTGGTTGCACCCTCGATTGTCTACATATCCTTGTGATATAAAAACTAAAAAGATTAAGTGTATTATCGGTCAAGATATAACAAATAACAACACTTAAGATTCCAACAATAAAATATTATAATTTCGAAAATACAAGAGAACCTGAGTATTTTTTTTTTAAAATGCCTTATAAATTGTGAAAACGCGTATTAACGCGTTTATTCTTTTATATTAACTTTAAACAAAGAATAATCGCTTATAATTTTATCAACAGCGCGTTGCTATAATTGTTAATTTCACCGCTTTGCAAATATATTTATATTTATTTTGAACAAGTATTTACCTACTTTCCTGTCTCTTGCGTTCGTATCTTTTTGTTTTATAATTGGCAGTATGATACCTTCCTTAATATTTACAATAGCGGGTATATACGTGAATACTATTGCTTGAATCATCTAAATCATTTTCTTCCAATTACAAGTATTTTTATGTATATTTAAATATTCAATTTTTCTACTCATAAATTCATTAATCCATCAGTTATATAGTGTAATAGTTTTTTTAACTTACATTTACGACATCCTCCATTGTAATCACTCCCAAATGACAGTTATAGTGTTTAATGCTACTAATAATGATAATGCGATAACATATATTTTGCTATGGGCGAATCGGCACCGTTATTTTCAATGTACACATTACTCATTTATAGAGTTGGCCATTTGTCCGACGGAGCAGATACGTATTGCGACGCGGGTCTCAAATAATGTCATATAAATAAAGCAGATCAATCGTATTATAAAAGATGTTATATTAATAGAGTTGTGCAAATTTGCCTTGGGGACAAAATCGGACAAAGCGGGCGAACAAACGGGCCACCTTGCGATATATTCCCATTTTATATCACTACATATTTAGATAAAATAAATATTTTTACATTTTAGAAAAACAGGCATTGTTGTTACAGTCTTGCAACTCTACGGTTCATCTGCTTTATTGGAGTACATGAATTGGAGCATACGCCGTTCTGAATACGTACCTGCCGCGCCGGAAAATTTGCCCAACTCTACTCATTTATCATTCCTGCCTCGGAGTGCCTCGGACTGTGAGTGTGAAGTAACCTATGTAACTACACTAACCCCAATGAACAAACCTTTAGTATAAACAAAAAACATGTTAACAATATCTACTATTTATACTTTGTATGTGTGTACATAGTTACATATTGTTGTGAGCCCAGTATATTTTTGAGTATCTAATTTAAAACGTAGCCGTACAGATATAAAAATGGTTAGAGTAGTTACATTAGAGAGCCTGGGGGTTGGGAGTACCTACCAGGGCGTCCCGAGGTTGGGTGATAGGGAAAGGCCATCTTGTCAGGGTCGCTCAAGACGAAGATCGTTTAGTGGGCGGCTTAGTAAGTTCGGTCTGCTCTGCTTAAAACGGAGCAGGGTGAATGAAAACCGTTGCCGTGAACCACTCCCCCCTCGCCCGAGCTGTAGTGTCGTGGCTAAGGACTTGGTTCTACGACGATGCCAGTTGTTGCTTTCGGCTACCGAAAGCCCAACTGTTAAACCAGGTCCCGAAAGGGGCGGAGGGGTCTTAGCTTAACTGCACGGACCGAGAGGAGACAACCTCAACAAAAACTTAAATCCTAAGGTGGCGGACTAGGCTGGTGGGGTGCTTGGCTGGATAGAAAACCAGTCTACTAGTCCAATCTTGCACTTGGCGCACCCCATTGTATTTAGCCTTACCTCTGCATGCGGGGCTCTGTGGAGGTGAACCTTTTCTTCCTTAGCTACTCGTGGGATCAACCATGCAGGAAGGACGTTTATTAGCGGGACGACACCGCTAGTAAATAGGAATTGGGGCAGGACCTCCATAAGAGCCTTCCACTTCCAAAGTGAGAGTACCTCACAAGGAAGGAAAAAAGGGAGGAGCAAAACGACTGGGGAACAGGATGGCATTAATCCCCTCTCAAATTTCATAGCACTGTACAACTCAAGGGCGTTGCACCTGGAAACACGTGAAATCGAAGAGGGAGACTTACCTAACCTGAGGCCTTCTGATATCCTACACTTTCTGAAAGGAATAGGATTGGAAAGCCAGCTGTAAAACAGCAAGAACAGGGGACACAATATATCTTTTAGATAGCAGTGTATTATCACACAACAACTGTGAAATGCAATGTTATTTTTTAGGGAAATATATATTAGAATTACTAACTTATTCCAAAATTTCCTAGCTTGGCGCATCTTATTTTGGACCATGATAGTCTGTTGCTGTTGTACCTGACAGCGAAGTTCGAGGGTTTTTTTTATAAAAGAAACAAGTAAATTTCGTTAATGTTATAATTAATTCATACTTGAAGTAAAACACGAATAAATGTTAGCAGATTTGGAGCTTATGTTTATTAAGTGTTTGATTATTTGAACATAAACATAGGTTGATATTCTAAATTAGCATGGTTTAACCTGCGTATAACTTAGATAATAGGGATTTATTTTCATATAAATTAAATTGAATTTCATCAAAATATACTGGATAAGTATCTAAATATTACTGTTATTAATCTTTAGTAAGTCTATCAGCAATTCTATTTTTTTTTTCAGCGTTAAATCAAAATAAATTTTAATAATTTTTACAATATTTACAAAAAGGCAAAATATATATTTAAAAAAAATCACAAATAATTGAGAAAAATAAAGGAATTTATGCAAGTAAACAAGGGAAATCAAACAGAAGAATATGTAGTTTAATTAAGTTTTCGCAGTATATATGTAGAATAGATGGAAGAGAGGAAACAAACGAGTTCTAGAAACTAGGAGAGATACTTGTAAGAGAAAAAAAGTAGATTTTCCTGATGATTTTGATAATAATTTCGCAGTTGATTTCGATCCTGAAATTACGTTGTCCTACAATACGGAAGGTATAGTAATATTAATAGGAAAAAAGGACAGTGAATTGGCAAAACTATAGAGATGATAGTGAAAATAATGAAAAAGCAAGTGTTAACAATGAAACAGACTATGATAACTGAAGAAGAATGCGAGTTGGCGAGCCGATTTATCGGATTTGAAGTACAATGACCCAGAATTGAAAAGTGAAAATGAGTGAAAAGATGGTGGAATTGGAAGAACATAATGCAGAAGTCTCTAAACCGAATAAATAGGAAAAGCGGCAACAATTTATCGAAACGTTAAGAAACAATGGATAAAGCAAGGCAAGAATTATCTTGTACGTTCATATTGCTTAAGATATAGGAAGATAAATCAATCTTTTTTTTAAGAACATAGCGCAGAAAAACAATTGCTTATAGCAGAAGGAATGATTAGTTGTGATAGATGAGGATAATCAGGAAAATTTAAATGTATTTTTCATCTACTTATAGCAATATATTACCGATTTATCATCAAAACAAGACATTCTTCCCAAGACTCATAATCAATAAGCAAATATACAGGGTGATCAGGATGGAATTATAATTAACTGTTGTTGACACCAAATATTTGCTTTTGAAAAATACTAACAAAATATTAACACCTGTATACTAAAAGTGCTATAAAGTAAACAATATTTTCCTAACTAAATAATTTCTCTATAATTGTTAATAACAAAAATATAATACAGCAGCGGCGGCCGGTGCATACGTCACCGGAAGGGCATCCACAACGATCGAATATCTTCGTATGCTATCGTTTAACAATAACACGAAATTATACGAAGAACTTCGATCATTGTGGGTGCCCTTGCGGTGATGTATGCACCCGCCGCCGCTGTAATACAGCAGCCTCGCGACCATATGAATTTCATTTTATGTGAAATGCTGAAATATGTGAAATGTGTTTAGTTCACATAATCGCTAGTCTACTGTAAATCGGTCAGCTATCAGTTGACCTCACTTCGTTAGGTACATCACGTTTATTTTTCCTGATTGTTCCTACAAAAGTGATTTGCTTGTCTAATAAATATTTGATAAATTGTAAGTGTGTAAAGAAGTTGTATACTGTAAGATTGAAGTCAGTATTGTGAATGGTGCTAACCAATGTTTTTACAGTGTCAAATCCAAGATTTCTTGTATATCTGCACCAAGCTGACATCCCACGTATATAATTCCATCTATGTCAAATCCGGACACGCATTCACACATCTAAAATATTTTCAAACCGTATTTGGTCGGTTTGCTAGGCATATACTGAGTGAATGGACTTTTGCCCCTATATGGAACGAGCTGCTCATCAGTTGTCACGTTTTTATCAGGAACAATATTGTTCGGTACTGCTGAATAAACAAGTTCCATACAGAAGAAATTGCTGCCAATTTTTCTGTTTCCAAACGAGCTTGTCTTGTTCGTTTGTCATCAAAACGTAAATATCTTCTAATACTCTCAAACCGTCTCAATGCCATTGTCGCGGAATAAATGGGATTTAAGCATTGGTCAGAAAACAAATCCCGTAATAAAATGTCAATCCCAAAAATGCAAGCATTTCACACTTATCGATGTCATGCCATGCCGTGTCTATTTTTCGAACTTTCAACGCGCTTAGCCTCCACGCGCGCCCGTGGGGACGACTTTCGTTATCTCCCAACATTTGCCAAGGACATTGATTATATATAATATACTTATATAAAATCAATAGCCAAAGAGTAAGGGAAAACCATGGTAAAAAAGTTACTCTGGGAGGATCTGGAAAGAAGTCCCAGACCTTGTTACTGAAAACACAGTAGAACACAGCGGGCCATGACTACATTACAAGTTTTAAAATCAAAATCCTATCAGAAGTTTGAAAAACCCTGACGAGCTAGTTGGGTGGGATTTAATAATAGTTTATAATAGCCGAAATGCAATAAATTTTTATTACCGTCATTTTTAAATATTGGTGTGACGACTGTACCTGATGACCCTATATACAACTAACTCAATAATGCATTAGAAGAATAAACACAATAATTACTGTTTTATACTTTTATTAGCAAAACCATATAAAAAAATAAATGCATCACATACCCATACTGTGATAGACTACATAGGTACCTACATATTTATTATCTATAAGTTTCCTATGTTCTTATTCCACTTTATGATGATACTAATATAAAAAAACTAGAATAATTCATTTGCAAATAATTATGAGGTATATTACTAAACTTCCAAGCATTTTGTGCCCCAAAGATTTTAATAGTAGATTTAGGTAGTTTTACCTGCACAACCAAAACGTACGTTTATTGAATAAATAACTTAAATTTATTATGTCCTTGGAATCTAATTATCCTTTTGTAGATTCTAACTTTGTTAAACCCGCAACACTGTCAAAATAATATTTGAAAAAGCTGCTTATGTATTTGACAGTATCAGAATATGACCATGCCAAACAAAATATTCCGTATATCAGCAGTAATTTGAATAGTATATCGACAACATATAATCTGAAAAGAAACACACTTTAACATATTTACCAAATTTTTAGCATTTTGAAATGTACTCACATGTTTTGCTGGATCCTGCATCTCGGCAAAGATTTTAGATTTTCCTTCAAGCAATACTGTCGTACACCTAATGCACAATATACCATATACTTTTCTATAGGATACCGGTGGTAATCCATACAAAATGTCTCTTTGTCTAACTCATTAAGATCGTTCACTAATTTCAGGAAATTCTGACTCTTGAACACCCAATTTCTTGTAGTGAAGAATTGTAGCAGTGACAAGCCGCGACTTATTTTTTTCTGAATACGTATCATGCTAGAAGAACATCTCAAATTGAAAATCTCAAAAAATAATATGTAGGTTTGCACTTACAATCTCGGTTGTAGGAAAATAAACATTAAACCGTCTATAAGAAGTGCGGGAATCCAATGAACAAAAATGCTAAATATGAAGAATAACCAATAATGTCTAGTTATCGTTCCGTTTGGATACCATACTTGCATTTCAAGTGGATATGTATAACCAGCTTTCTTGCTGTAATTTAAGACGTCGTACCAAGTTATTTTTAATACTTCATCGTTAGTTAGATTATATACTGGCACCTCTTCTGGCCTGTAAAAACGTAAAATTGGTAAAATATAAGATAATTGGTGATTAAATTTGGTGAGGACTTGACTAGTTTCTATCGAGCTTCCAATAGGTAACTGAACGATTTAATATATGAGGGCTAGACATACAGAGTGTTTCACCAGCAGGGAATTCCCCTATAACTCGTAAACAGTGACAGAGACCTTAGCTTTAGAAAGAAAATTAAAACGGATCTTCTGCGGCGGCAGTGAAGGTCTTATGTGATCCGAGCATTTTATTGTACGGTAACAAGTATTTTTCCTTTTTTTGTTGTTTGTTTTGTTGTTTTCTTTTGTAACTAATAAGTATTCTCAACTTCTTTTTATGTTTTAGTTTATTTTGGAGAGAATTGAAAACCAGTCAACAGCATCATGCTGGAGACTGACATCCTCTTCCATTTGATCCTTACAATTATGTATTTGTTCCTTTTTATTGTACTTTTTTTTTGTATTTTGGTTTGGATCAATAAACATATTATTATTATTATTATTATTATTATTATTATATTATTATTATTATTATTATTATTATTATTATTATTATTATTATTATTATTACATTGCCTGCTGGTGAAACACCCTGGAAATTAGCAAATAACGTAGTTAATACACACTGTTTTGTTGCTGATCCAAGTTTCCATGCTATAACTATCGTTGCATTTATCGCCATGTCGACGGGTACCACATGAGCACTATTTTCACCGACGCAATGAAATACGCGTAGTACACCTTTTCCCGCAGCAGCCATTACACCAGTTGGTCCATTAAGGCTATCTACCCATCCAGGAACAGGTTCAATTCCCGATGGGGTTACTAAAAATATTCAAGCACTTAAGACTTATTGACAAATTCTAAATGAATTTCTTACCAATTGAAGGCCTAACAATGGCTACTCTCATGTTTTTAGCTTCATTGGCGACTAGCGTTTCTCCTAAACGTTTTGTGAACGTATAAGTATTTGGATGCTGTCCTATTATTTCGGGTGTAGCCCTATGGAGAGCTTGTGGTGACATCCACTTGGCAGTATTTATCACATCTACAGGATCAACAGGTGAATCGTACACCTAAAAAACAGCGCGATATTAAACAGCTAAATAAAACTCTTATATAAAACCAATTACTTTTTCTTCGAAGACGGCAATATCTGGGGAACAGAAGGCGGTACTTAAGTGGACAAAAGCTTTTAAGTTCTTGATATCTCTGGCTAACGCCAGAACACGTTGAGTACCGCCGGTGTTCATCTCAATGGAATCCTTCAATTCAGCTTCCAACCTAAGCGTAGCGGCAAAATGGAAGACAATGGAAACATTTTCGATTAGCGTTCTTCGATCTTCAGCACTTATTCCTAAATCTTCCATTGATATTTCGCCACTTATTGGTACCACTTTTTTTAAAAGATGTGGTTTTGAGCGAACTCTGTCGAATACCTTAAAGTACATGAATTAATTTAAGAGTAAAAATAATATGGTAAAAGCGTAATTACATAATAATTTTTGCAGTGCGATATAACAAACTATTATTATGAATGATTAAATTTCATGATAAGTTTCTCGTTTAAAATTTTATAATTGAATATCATTTATTCCAGTGACGTTTTATTCTAGCAATTAATGGAGTTTTAACAGTTAATTGTACAAAATTGTGGTTAAAAAAGTGAATGATAGTTGATGAGTTTATTTACTTGAAAGTTAACAACTGGTTATGTATATACAAGCAACATTAGATCATAGAATCATAACAGAATCATATAAACGTCGAATGACCGTTTAAAATGCCAAAATTAAACGGTAATCCTGGCTGATAATTCTTGAGCTAAACGATAAAATACCAGGGAAATTCGGATAACCTTGTATTTGAAAGTTCAACTTGTATTTTAAATACCTTTCAGCGCGATTCTACAGCGCTAAACAAATGGTGCATAATTTGACATTTACTTTATTTCGCGCAATAAATTTATACAGGCATAATGAAGTCATATATAAGAACAATACACTAATTGTAAGTATGACATAAAATAATAATATAAATAAATATAATTATAAAAGAGTAATAAATATAAGTGAATTTAAATAAATAAATATAAAAATAAACACATAATAAATAACAATTATTGGAAACAGCTAAGAATTTAATACTGTTCTAGGACAGCTAAAAACTCCGTGACAGAGTAGACGCAGTGGTGGACCAATAATCGACGCAATCTAGTCTTAAACACCTTCAAGGAGTCAATACATCTAAGGGCGCTGGGTAAGAAATTAAAACGCCGTAGCCCCGCCGGGATGGGACATCTTTGACTTACACGAAGCCTGCTCAACAACAAAGAGAAGATGGATCCACTCCATGAGTTACAGGAATGAAGATCAGAATTTAAGGGAAAGTTGACCCCGATTGACAAAAGTGTGAGCAGCTCCAGAATATACACGGAAGGCAAAGGTAAGATACCAAATTTCTTAAGGAATGGCCTACAGGATTCAGTGGCGTCGATACCTGCGATACTGCAAACTAAGCGTTTTTGTGCTATAAAAACATTATAGGCGTCTGTAGATGAGTTCCAAAAGATAATTCCATAAGTTATTCTGGAGAACACTTGGCCATAATAAAATGTTAGCAAGCAATCTCTTCCAACCGCACATTTAAGGTTCCTAATTAGAAAACACGAGGAGTTTAGTATTTTTATAAGTTAGTTACTAGCAAATTAATAGAGCTTTGACTCTTTAGCAAGTCACCGTTCACACGAATATCCACATTATAAGCAGCTCTAGACTGGGGAGTACGTAAAAAACATAAGGAATGTCTTGAATGAAGCATTAATACGGAGTGCATTACAACTAAACCACTGACCGAGCTCCATCAACAGGGTGTTCGCACGATCAGGTCGACGGACCTGCACCCGATCAATCCCAAAAACCACAGCAGTAGTATCGTCCGCGTATAAAAACAAAGAAAAGTTCATAAATTCGACTATGTCATTAATAAAAAGAAGGAATAGTACCGGTCCCAGAACTGATCCCTGCGGAACACCAAGGAATGTTGGTAAAGTAGAGGAATAGAAGTACCTGATAGCCTTTCTCGACTTAAAAGATGCTCTAACATACTGATCAGACAAATATGAGCGAAACCAATCGGCAATCACACCTCTCACGCCATGACAATGAAGTTTGTCTATGAGAAGCTGGTGATCAACACAGTCGAATGCCCGCGTCAAATCACAGAAGATACCAGCAGGACATTGACCAGAATCCAAACAATCTACGATTTGATTTATAAATGAATAAACGGCCGTAATTGTCGAATGATTTCGCCTGAAGCCATGCTGCCTATCCGAAATTATGTTATATCTATTGAGATGACTTAACAATCTATCAAGCATAGCATACTCAAATGTTTTAGAAAACCATAAGCTAACAGCTATTGGTCGATAATCCGCAATGTCATGTGTAGACTCTTGTTTGTGCACTGGAATAATCACCGACAATCTCAAGGCATCAGGAAAGACTCCACAAGCAAAAGAAGAATTAAGCAGCTGTGTCAATGGTTGAGTCAAAGCAGGAGCAACAATACGAAGTAAACTGGTCGGTACATCATCCGGACCAGCACTATGTGTATTTTTCAATCTAGAGAACACCTTAAAAGCTTCAGCCTCAGAAAATGGAAAAGCACATATAAAATTAGAAATCGCATTACGAGTAAAAGTGCTTTGCTTATTAGATGTAAGACTGAATGCAATATTTTCAGGTTCACTTATCAAGTACTGGTCAAATTCCGCAATAGACTCAGGACACTCTAGTAAAGACTTATTTAGACGCAATGCAATGTTTGGGCAGAATTTTCGGCATTTATTGATAAGTTCTGAGGCAAACAGCACTTGATCATAATCATCAGCACGTGTATCAGCTGTATTGTATAATGATACAACCTTTCCTTTTTGAATAAATCCTTAATTGACTGACACATTAAAGTTCATCAATTCTCTCGTTGACTGGATGGCCTTTTCAATGAATAAACAGAAGATGCAAGGCTGTGTTTTCTCCTTTTGGACTTTCTGGCCGTCTAAATTTTAAGGTACCAGTTTATCATTTCCCCTTTTTAGCAGACTACTGGCCGTAGAAGGACTAATGGGCCTATATAGATACAATTCCTTAAATAACATAAACATTAACATTCCAACACGTTGCTTATTACTTAAATAAGCCATAATATTCTTATTTATTAAATTCACAGCAGTTGACATCTAGTATTGACAAATAATATTTCCTACTAGGATTTATATTGTGCTGCATGGATGTACACTATAGATTAGACTAGGGTTGGGGTGGCCACAAGGGCTTACTCCACCGCGATTGGCATTCCATTTGTCCTAGGTGTTCTGTCACTTTGCTGTCTTAATTAGATCTATCATCTTTAAGAGCGGCTTTTTCATCTAGCTATTTGCTATAGAATTTCTGAGCCCAGTACTAGAAACCTTGCCCTCGCTAGCCATCGTAGTTTGTTTATCTTCCTCCTCTTGGCAAAATCTGCAAATAACATCCTCTGCCAGGCCTATATTAAACATTTGGCTGTTTAGTCTACAATGGTCAACAGAGTCTCTATCATTGTGACGAATTTCCTGTCTTTACTCAGCAGCTCTTAAGTATATTCGGGCGTTTATTCCTTTAAAAACTCTTTTATCTGCCTTTATCGTGATGGTTTTTGTCGTCACTTTTTGGACTTATTACGTATCCATTCGTTGATAGGCTTCTTAACTTACGATTTGATAATCAGTTTCAACGAGTGACCTTGACGAACCTCGTCTGGCCAGATCATCCGCCGCCTCATTTCCCTTCTCACCTGGGTAACTGGTGTAACCTAAAGGAAATTAATATAGCCCTGAGTACCCGGGCTATATTAATTTCCTTTAGGTGCCCACCTCATTTAGAGCGATTTACAATCCCAAACCAGCTTAGAGTCAGCATTTGCGGAACTGATCGCTTTAAGTGTTGCCTGACTGTGAAAGAAGATAGCAACGCATTTACCTAACTTGATCCATCTTCCTATCTTTCTAACACAGTGATTCTTGCAACCTCAGCCTGGGACACTGTCGTGATGCTGCTGAAGCTAATCGAAAAGCTCTATCTGTTTTTTCCTACCACCAGTTAGAGTGCACTTATACTATATTTTTGAACCACCGCATCACTTGGCATCCCCATTAAGGATGATCCCCGTAAGTTTATCTTATCGCATAACATATAGACAGGCTAGTCTTTGTATGTCTCTTAGCGTTTTGGACGACCCCTTTATAGGTGTGTGGCAACACCTTTGGCCACCATACTGCTGCTCCGTATGTTATCTAAAGCCTAATTACCCTTGTGTATAACCACAAAATCATTTGATTTGGTGGTTTGGTGGTCTGGTGGTTGTTTTCTGGATATGTGGATGGTCAAACCATACCCCAAGGCATTTCGCCTCTTGCTGTAGCCAATATAGATGAATTCATTTTGCTGGTGGTTCTAGTAAATGTTTTGGAATAAATAACATTGCAAAAAAATCGTTGCAGCGTAGAAGACATAACCCTCATCCAAATATGAAGAAAAAACTGAATTACCATTTAAAAAAAGGACCGTTGAAGGTAAGGCCAACGAATAGGAACTAAATTACCAAACAACTTAGCAATAAGCAGATAACCTACGTTTTTTGCCACCGCTGTGTAATAATGAATATTCAAATAATGTAGAATTGATATTATGAATTTTTCATATTACACAGCATTTTCCACCAAACTGACTAGTTAGAAGTTTTCCGGCTTAGCGAAACTCTACAACTTAAAAAAATTTGGTGTGTGTAATAATTGGACAGCTACTTTTTTTCTAAAATATTTTTCAGTTTTTCTTATACTTCTGCTTAATCGGAAGTCGTGTGGGGTTTTGTTATTTTAAATGGAACATCCTATATATCATTATATTTTTGAATTCTGTATATATCTTATCTGTTTCTAAGATATTATGATTTTTGTAAAAATGTTGACATT
This sequence comes from Protaetia brevitarsis, assembly GCA_004143645.1. NCBI lineage: Eukaryota > Metazoa > Arthropoda > Insecta > Coleoptera > Scarabaeidae > Protaetia > Protaetia brevitarsis. The sequence goes on from RXPK01000211.1 coordinate 2,098,214, forward strand.
TACACTGTTAATTTTCATTTGCTTTAACTACCAGAGCTCGCTTTTTAAAACTACCAGATACTAACATGGTTTCACTAAAACGTAATGGAAGTTCCCGTCGTATCATACAGAGATGTCTATAAATTTGTGGTTGCAAAACTCAACTTTTTGAAATAGAACCCCCCCGCCATATTTTTATATTGTTGGGTGTAGAATTAATCAATGGTATTCTTTTAAATTACTCGTTTTATTTATTAACGGTTATAAGTAACAGCTTTAAGAAGTTATGAAATAATATAGATAACATGACATTAAAATTGGTTTTAGTTATTATACACAAGGTTATGTGCTGTATTTACACATTATTGCTGCATAACATATTAATTTTGCATCAAACAATTAATAGGTAGGTCACATTTTAATTCAAGACACAGAACCGGTTCCCAAAAAAAAGCCAAAAAAAAAATATCTAGACGTTTCTATAAAAACAACGTTTGATATTTTAAAACATTAATTTTAAAGTCGCACATAATGTATAGGTAGGTTGTTCAATATTTACCCAAAATAAAACTAATATAATGTTTCTTTTTTTAATATTACATATACCTAGGCAACAATATTAAGTAGATATTGTAATCTAATACTTTGTTTTAGATATTAATAATTATAACAATCAATACGCAACGATGGTATCGTTAGCTTATGTTTCGTTGTTAATAAAAATTGCTACAATACGTCCAGATAAAAATGCACCAACAGTTTGGCAATGAGGATACCTTCTATCTAAAATTATGTAAAGCTTTTATTGCTTCATACAATTTTGCTTTAACATTCCTTTATCTAAATTGCAAAATCCTGTTTTGCATAAATCTTTAAATAAATACACCAATAGGCTATATTCTCATGAAACAAGCTCTGACAAATATATTTGCTTAGCGCCACAATCGAAGTAATGGCTTTTCATAAATCTAATCTTTTCTAATAACTGTATTCGGATATGTGCAGATGAAACAACTAATATTTTAAGCTGTTGCGTTATTGCTGTCGAAATATTCATTTTCCGGATTTGCCTTTACCATCTGCGCCAGTTACAACAAGTTAATTAAAACAATCTCATTGTGCATTACAAAACATTTCAAATTCAAATTTCGTTTTGCTATTTATCTTATAGGGCGGTAATTTATAGTCAAGAGTCCCAAGAGATGCAAAAAAATTATTACAGACGTTAAAAGTGATATTCTATAACTTGAGATACACTATACATATAAATATTTTATATCTTTTATGTCCCTGCTTTTCGTAGGTAACAAACGTTTAGATGGTTTTTATTTCTGTTGCCTAGGCTTGCTGATTGTTTTTTTTTTTTTTATAGCGGCATTTAATATTTATATCAGATCTCATATACAATATTACTTAATATAAGTACTATACATATATATTATAAATACTTGCAGATATATACGAGATAGATGTTTGAAAATATATATAAAATATATACTAGAGAGTCAAATAACAACATTAAAAACGCAAATTAAATTTATGAAACAGTATATGCATGAAATATTTGAAAAACTGCCGTTTATATGTAGAAGCAGATATTTTATTTTTACATTTGTGTACTACTAATTAATCTGCCCCTTGCACGATTTAGACAACTGTACAATAAAAAATGTTCGGTAAATTTATGTGGAAAATTATATAATGAAAAACTTTATTCATACTTACGGGAATAGCAAACATGTTGTCGAGTCTTTCTTGCACCGATTTTCCCCTCTTAGGTCTCATCAAGACGTACAGGGTATCAAGATCTTCACATGAATATAATAATTTTTCAATCAAAACTTTTCCCATAAATCCAGTTCCGCCCGTGATAAATATCGATTTTCCTTTGTACCATTCTCCTACTACACTTTTCGTATCCATAATTTCTGAAACAATATTCACAATGCAGCAAAACTATGGAAATTATGTGGCTGAAAAGTAGTATAAGCAGCAAACTAAAAAGTTTAACAGATGGCCCAAGTATTTACATTATTAAAATTACTGCACTCTATTTACACTTAATATAAGATTTGTTCTCACATAGATTTTGTTCGTCAAATGGATATCAGACGTATGCGATATACGTAATGTTCGAACAAACACTTTGACAATCCCACGGACTGCTCATGAACTGGGCAACGTGATGGGTAGACTGTCGAATGTTTTCTCATTTATTTGCGATTAATCTCCAAAAGAACAGTCCCCACTTGCCAAATAGCAGACAACATACCAAAACAAATATTTCTGACAAATTCGTGCATTAGTAGTGGAAATACCCATTTCCATTTCATCTATTCATAAATCCGTCGTAATAGTCTTGTCAAAGCTATAAGCTAATATCTTTTATTTAAATTTTTATATGAATTTTATTATTAAAATTTTCCAATCAACAGGTTTACCCAAATAAAATATTATTTAAGCAGTTTAAGTTATTAGATTCATTATCTAACGTTTACTGTAAACAAGGGTACATTTAGGAAAGTGTTGAAAATGAATTGCAACATCAAATATTATGTGCAAAATGTATTATATAGAACATAATCGATGCATGCATATATACTTAAATGAATAAAATAACATGTACGTAATAATTCGATTTACTGTTATCTTAAATTGCGCTAAAAACCAACTTCTTCGTGCTCTACTAATCATCATTAATAAACATTGTTTTGCGACATACAACGACCAGTCCTAAGTATTTTGACATGATTTTGACCCTTGGATGACTAATACCCCTACTTTTACATAATTTATTTTCTTCAACCTTTTTATATGCAAGGTTTAAGGTCAGCCTGTTCGTTAAAAAATTAGCGATTATTACAAAACTTCTTATACTTACAAAATTATAATTGGTAGATGTCGATGAAGGTTTAATTATATTAATCGTTTGTAATAACATCAAATAATAACTCAAATAGTACATTGAGAAAGCTAGTTTTATAAGACACGTTTTAAAACACAAATTCACGTTTAACAAATGAGTAGCATAGCTGAATTAGATTCCTTAACGAATGAGTATCGTCGCAGTTTCTTCTAACTCCATTTTTTTAACCAATATCGTTAAAATTTTTGGTAATTGTTATTTAAAAAGTGTTCTATCTGGTGGAGAGATTATGTTTTAGGAACATTTTGACATTTGATTGGAGGATCAAATACATAAATACATAAAACATAAATATGCTTAAATTTCTTTCACTTTTTCTTAAATTTTACTAGAATGTGTCAAGGTATTCAGATTAAATTTAGCCGTAAAGAAGTTTGCTACAAAAATAGCCGGTAATAAAATTGATAGTTTAATTCCTTTGTCAAAACTTTACCTAAAACATTTGGACTAGCACCTTTTGCCGTATTTGATCCTTTAACGAATGAGTACCACCGCAGTTTTTTTAACTCCAATTTCTTTTAACCAATATCGTTAAAAATTTTCATAATTGTTATTTAAAAGGTGTTCTACCTGGTGGAGAGACTATGTTTTAAGAACATTTGACATTTGACTGGAGAAATACATAAAACAGATATGTTCTTAAATTTCTTTCACTTTTTCTTAAATTTTGCTACTAGAATGTGTTAAGGTATTCAGATTAAATTTGCCCCTAAAGAAGTTTGTTACAAAAATGGCCGGTAATAATACTGATAGTTTAATTCCTTTGTCAAAACTTTACCTAAAATATTTGGACTCGTATCTTTTGCAATTCAGATCCGTGCTTGGGAGTTAGTGAAATCGAAGAAGGAGATTAACTAACCTGGGTTTTTTCTTATTCTGCACTTCTTAAAAGAAATAAAATCAGATAGCAAGTTGTAAATGCCGCAAGAAGAGAGAACACGCTCTCCCTCTCTCAATTACATACGCGGAGGTGACTTAGGAAATAATAAAAGAAAATTACATAGGACTTAAATACTTTAACAGATATATTAAAACAATATACCTATGTACAACCATATAATCGTATTCATACTGAAAGAAGCAAAAATCTTAATAATAATTTGAATATTTAATTAAATAATATTAATTAAACTTACAACTTTATAATTTAATGTAATTATAATTAATATATTGCAATATTTTGTGCCTGTGTCTGACGTTTTTTTTATATATTTATAGACGTGACTAACACACTCGCTTATTTTATCAATTTTTGTTTTGTAGTAAAGAAAAAGAAAAAAAAACTTAATTACGAAAAAGGACTTAAAGCACTCATTCGTAAACAAAATCATCATCACTTAAAACGTAGTTAGTTTAATAATGTGTTATATTAAGTAATACTCAAGATACTGATCTTTTTTTTTTTTAATTTAACCGATTCTATACTATTGACAATAAGAACCTTGACAATGGTATATCAAAATCTTAGATTTAACTGACTGATTGTAGCACAAAAATGTGCTTTCGCCGTCAGTTGTATTGGTATACCTATATTAGTGTATACTAATAAATTACCAAAATTATTAGAAAGTTTTCACTTTTCTTTTACAGTACTGACGCAACGCATATAATGTAATCGAAGAATCCGGTTTTGAAGTACCTATCCGCAAAGGTAGAAATTGCTTCAAAGGAGCACCCAAAGTGTAGAAAGTATGTAGATACTACCATAATACAAATATATATAATACAGGGTATTCCACATAAGTGGTTAATTGGTGTTCTATTATTTACTTATATTTGGTACCATTATCTGTTCGATTGGAACTATAAATGTAAAATACTTTAACCAAAATATCACTTCTGATTTACCGGAAATGGGCGTCAACTTTGTTGTTTTATTATTATATTTATATTTATTAAATAGATTGTTGTATTTTTTATTGATTTTTTGATTCTACGACCATAAATACACTAGTCTTCATTAGCTATTCCTATAGCTACATGTTGCGGTTTTTGAGTTATTTAAGATTTTCTTTTTTTTTAGTAATAATCATTGCATAATTCAGAAATTAATATCTCGGTTAAATACTACAAGTAGAGACTCCAGATTTGCCATGTTATGAATATAAATATAACTCTAAGAAACGGTATGCACACTTCACATTCTAACATACAGGGTGTTCAAAACTGAGAAACAAATTTACATATTTTCAAACGCAGAAAACTTATTTTTTTTTTAAGTAGCACATCCTGGATTTTAATTCAAAGTTAGGAAGATGCAAATGCATGTGTTATTCTATGAGTAACAATACTAGAATGTCGCTGTTCGAATAGTCGTTTCTATTAATAATGCGCTGTACAAAAGCGTAATAACGATGACATGCATAAACACATATGATTAGTCAATGAATTTGACATTAATCCCATTCAGAGCCAGCTACAAACATTTAAAGATAGGGCTAGTTAATCTGTTTAACAAAGAGTCGCTCGTATCTCAAAATCTAGTAAGACTAGGTATAGGGAATGCTGATATAAAATTATAGAGAATGATATTTACTTCCTAATTTCAAATTAAATACAGGATTTTCTGTTTAAAAAAAAAAAAACGAGTTTTCTGCATTTGAAAATATTTGGAACACCTGTATGTTAGAATGTGATGTGTGCGTACCGTTTCTTAGAGTTATATCTACATTAATAACATAGCAAATCTGGAGTCTCTACTTGCAGTATTAATCGCAATAATAATTTCTGAATGATGCAATGATTATTACTGAAAACTAGAGAGAATAGGTAATAATAATATACGTATTTATAGTCGTAGAATCCAAAAATGAATAAAAAATTAGGTCATTCTATTTAAAATAACAAAGTTGAGGTCAATTTCTGGTCAACCGGGAAGTGATATTTTCCAATCGAGCAGATAATGGTGCCAAAATCTCATTAATATAAGTAAATAATGGAATATCATAAACTTTTAATGAACCACTTACGTGGAATACCCTGTATAAATTCAAACATGAGGTTATTGTAATCCTCAACAGTTTCGTAAGGCGATAGAGTTAATGACATTTAAAAATTCAACTATTTGTTCTTACATGAGGAAATCATTAATTTTACTGTCAATAGCACAGGCACTTAGCCCAACTATAACTTTCATATACTGATGACCCTTTCATTTCAACTTTCTCAATTTGCATTTATTAAACAATCAATTTATTCATACTTTTTCTACCTTGTAAAATCATACAAAAAAAAAATTATAGTTTAAATTAATAATTAATTTAACATACTTTAAATAATTTGCTACGTACGAATACTTTTTCTGGGTATAGTAAACGACAAAATAAAAATAATTCCAAACAGTTTAACTTATTAATTACTAATAAGACAACATTATGCAAATATGTAACGAGATTGCCTTGACTTTCAAATTCTCGATGAAAACAAATAAATTATTTTGATTTTCTGGGACAAAAGTAAAAGCAGATTTTATTGTATATATATATATGTATATGTACGCATTTGATAGTCCGTTTATTCATGGCTTGATTACAGTTGTTGCAATGTAACAATATTAATTTCTATATACTTTCTTGAATTGTCGTTTTGTGAATTTATTTTGCTGATAAACATTCAAATCTGTATTAATGTATATTAATCCTATAAAGAGAAAGAGTGTTTTTTTTTATTTGACGATTTATTTCGGCAAAATAAACCCTAGCTGCTAGGCCGATTAAAAAAATTCCTTCGCTTATACATAGCTACATAATTTCAGATGTAGCAACGCTACAAACGTTATACAATCGTTTATATAATGCACCAGATAGTTGAATAATTATTTATATATTTTTTTTTATATCAATAATTATTAATATAGCGTTATAGCATCATCATAGTACGTAATTAGCATAACTTAAAAATAATGCATGCCAAAATCGCGGTAGAAACTGCTAGACTTGCCACCCGTCCTCGTAGTGATGGGCATAATCGAATGATTCCGATAATCGAATGATTCATAATTGAATCATCGTAATAATCGAATAATCATTCAATTATCACTCATTAAGAAGATTAGTTTTTTTAGGTCCTCACTTTTTTTTGTGCATAATTTTTTCCCAATTGTTAATTCCTCCCAATTTCTTCTATTTACAACGCGATCATTCCAATCAAATTCATAATCGAATATCATTCATGCAAATCTTTCATAATCGATTATCACTCATAATCGAATGATCATTCATAATTCAAACGTCATAATCGAATTATCAAATGATCGTCAATAATCGAATGATGCCTTTTTCGATTATGCCCACCACTACGTCCTCGTTTCACAAGGATTGTCCTCGTTTTTAGACTATATCCTCTTGTCCTCCTTTGCAAAGAGAAATTCTCACAAGGACTCATTTATGTAGAACCAAAAAAAAAGGTGATTACATTAGGAATGCGAATGAATGAGGAATGATTTATCATTTGGTTAAGTCACTAATTTAGTAATTCTAGCCTGATATCTTTTAGTTTATACGCACCGAACGCATATAAAAGGTGGCAACCCCAATTACCACATCGTACGAACGATGTTTATTTAATAATATACCGTGTATTTGGCCCTCTGTACCTCCCTAACCTCACTTTTAACTTGAATAATTTGGTTGTGGATGCATTTCGATTTCATAATTCGTTCGAGTTTCGATAATAATAATTACAATCTCATTTTAATGAAGTCGTTGGAAATATTTCAAAATACCAAAATTGAACAGAGATACTATAACTGCTATCTGTATAATGTGCGAAGAAACGAACAAAAATACTTTTTCAAAAGACTATTTTCATTTGCCGGGTTTATACATACTTCAAGAAGTTTTTTATCAGATAAATTTTTTGAAGTGGTTAATTGTTTATTTCAAAGGAAATGCAATTATTAATAGAGGTACAGAGTTTAGCATTAAACATATCTAACTTACATTATTATGAAGGAAATCGTAAGGTTTTTCTCCTATAACAGATTACTAAAATACTTTATTTTCTTTAGATAGGTACTTGATATATATAGGTTTATAGTACTCTATTTGAAATACATACGGAATATATTTTGCCCAGCCCTGATGGTGATAGGTCTGTTCCAACATGCAGTTTGAAATGTACACATGAAACATGCAAATTGAAATGTGTTGCCCTCTTGGTTCACGTGATCAAGGACCATAATGAAACTTGCATGTTGGAACAGACTTTATATTTCAACGTTTTATACCGTGAATATTTTATCGTTTATTATACTAGATATTACAGATCTTTATTAAACGTTTATTTATATTATTAGGAATTTTAAATGGTTATTCAAGGTTTATGGTGCAGACATTTGTTTCTTATAGTAATTTGGGAGACCATGTCTAAAATATTCATGATTCTATAAGACAGACGATATTTGTACTTTAAATCGAACAAAATACCCCTAATATTGACTATTTTAGACATATAAAATATTTTTCAAGAAAGCGGCGATACGACAGTTCTCTTTTCTCTGTATTTGTATATTGATACTATAAAGAGAATGTGACTTTTTGTTTGTTTAGGTGTTCAAAGTGAATTCTAAAATTGCTTGGTCGATTTCAATAACTTTTCCGCTATTATAAAATCGATAGACATTTCTTTTAAATAAAATTAATTTCTTAAGGTGTAGGAAATTATTTGCTGTGTATATATCAAAAGTAAATGCGTAACAAACAATGGCCGTTCATATGTTATTCCTTAATTAACACCTCTATTCCTTTATTTAACCAAGCAATGATAACAGTTTTATTTAGCGCACCTTCACTAACTTGCAAATATTGATACTTGCTTGTATGTGAAATAGAAAGCTGATGGATGGCTAGCTTTAAATTTGTTCTTCGAAGTCAACTGTGACCGTGTTTTTATAAGCTCTCAAGTTATACACGCATACGATTCTCCATAACTAATTTATAAGATAATGTATATTTTCGTTAACCTTGTCGTATATATGTACAATCGAAATTTTTAGAAATGTCATAGGGCAATATGCATATAGCAGAATCACCCAGAGTAGTATATCTCCTTTTTAAGGGGCCTAACGCATTTAAATACTCCAAATATGCTCGTCTAACATAAGCAAGGCACCGTGAAAACACAATTTATGGTTGATCGTTAGGATAAGTGGGTGCATGTTTGTTTACTTTTCACATATGTCTGTGCATGTCTGTGTACCACGCGTTTACCGATTGAATTGAAAAACAATATACTACAAATTTTTGATTTATTTAATTTTGTCAACTTACTACTTACTATTGAAACTTTTAACTTATACCAATAGGCTGTTTTGGTTTATTACATTTTATTCACTCTCAATGTAAGACTTAACAAAGGTAGTTTTCTTTCAGCAAAAAATCGTTCATTTATCAGGCATCACAGAACGTAACTCATTTAGTAACAGCAAGTACAACGATGGATTCAGCGAGTACGAGACGAAGGAAACCAGTCGTTAGAAACAATTAGAGAGGGCTGTAAAGGTGCCACTAACCGCGAGGAGGACGCCGAAATATTAAATATAGTTTCCGAAAACCCATTTACGTCTTCCGTAAAAAATAGGGAACAACTTCATTTACATTGCTCCCTAACTATCATCAGCCGAAGATTACATGAGGCTGGTTATCATGGTAGAAAGCCTGCGAAGAAAGCGGCACTTACACCTGAACACGCTGCCATCAGACTTCTTTTTTGCCAGCAAAATTTAAATAGGAACTAGCAGAATGTAATCTTGTCTGATGAAAAGATGTTTTCTTCCTCCGAAGATGCTCCTGTTGTCTTATGGAGACGAAAAAATACTAAATATAATGTAGAAAAGATAAGACAACAGTTCACTACAGGAAGAATAACAGTCGGTTATCGGGCCTGAATGTGCGATGGAGGTCCTGGAGCATTGATATATGTAACACCTCGCTTCACGTCAGAGCGCTACGTCTAGGTATTAGAAGAAGTGTTGAAACCTTCTGTAAGGGCCATATATCCGAAGATGAGGTGGAAGTAATTACCTTTGCACAGGGCAACAGTCCGGTACATATTGCTGGAATTGTAAATAGGTGTTCGTTGATAATAATGACGGAGTTGTTGGATTGGCCTGCAAAATCCCTCAACCTTAATTCCATAGAAAATATGTGGGCATCTATGGTAACGCAATGAGAGGATTTGGAGCAACATGGCGTTCGACAAAGAAATGTCGCACACCTCATTCAACATGTGCAGACTATTTGGGAGAAATTTCGAGACACCAATTATTACGAAAATTTAGTTGCTTCTATGAAAAAAAGATTTGCAGAGTGTATTACCAATAATGATTATTATACCAAATATTAATTCAAGAGTTTTGCGAAAATATTAATACCGATTTGGTAATAGCATGTTAAAATTGTAAATAAAGTTTTCATTAATAAATGTTGATGATGTTATTTTCCCATTGGCTATATACTTCTTATTATTTTAAAATGAATAATTCATTGGATGAGTATTAAAATAATGTGATTCAACATGTGGCTATTCCTTTTTTTAATTCCTTGAGTGCATTTTTTATTATTATTATGTCACAGCTGTTTCCAAAAGCAATAAAACTAAAATATATAAATAAATTAGAATTTTAAACTCATTTCGTTCTATAAATGTAGACCAACCAGTACAATTGATCTGAGTAGTATAGATGCCTACGCCTAGTAACATCCTTTCTTACTAACAACAAAGACCGTAAAACTTCTAATATTACGTTACCTCTTGCACCACTTAAAAACCGTGTTCGGCCAAACTTAATATGTATCTGTATTATCTATGGTGAGTGGAATTGCCACTAAACAAACAAATAAAAGCATGTAGAAGTTTTGGTTAATATATACAATGAATGTAGGTATCTTGAAAATAAGGAAGGACACGTTTTTAAAGCAGATATATCAATATAGTCTGCACTAGGCCTGAACTAAAAGCCTATGACATAATCTAAGGCGGCGGCTGTACACCCGCCGCCTTAGTTTTATTGCTTTTGGAAACAGCTGTGACATTTTAATAATAAAAAATGCACTCACTACAGTGTTTAGAAAAATTAAAAAGGAATAGCCAAATGTTGAATCACAATATTTTAATACTTATCCAATGAATTATTCATTTTAAAATAATAAGAAGTATATAGCCAATGGCAAAATAACATGGTCAACATTTATCAATGAATACTTTATTTACAATTTTAACATGCTATTACCAAATCGGTATTAATATTTTCGCAAAACTCTTGAATTAATATTTGGTATAATAACCATTATTGGTACTATACTCTGCTAATTTTTTTGTCGTAGAAGCAACTAAATTTTCGTAATAATTAGTGTCTCGAAATTTCTCCCAAATATTTTGCGGGTTGAGTGAGGTGTGCGGCATTTCTTTGTAGAACACCATGTTACTGTGTGATTAGAATACCCGAAATACATATGCAAACTGGGATCCCTGCACATTTCGCAGTTCTGAACTCTTGAAAGATAAGGGATCATTTTTGATAAGAAATATGTGATGTGGGTGCGTATCTGTCTGTAATCTTTTCAAGTCGAAAATAGTTATCAAAGAACTTGGGACCCGTAAATTATTTATAGTGCTCTGTAAGAACATGAATAATTCGAGTTGTGGAAACACGAAGTTTTATTAATTTTTGTTAAGTTTCTTTCTTGCTGTTAATAAATGCGTTACGTTCTGTGATGCCTAATAATGAATGATTTTGTGGCTGAAGAAAACTGTTGAGTCTTTACATTGAGAATGAATAGAATGTAATAAATAAATCAAAACGGCCTATTGGTATAAGTTAAGAGTAAGTTTAAAAAATTAAATAAATCAAATTTTTGTAGTATATTGTTTTTCAATTTTCGGTAAACGCGTGATATACAGACATGCTTATGTGAAAAGTAAACAAACATGCACCCACTTATCCTAACGAGCAACCATAAATTGTGTTTTCACGGGCCTTGCTTATGTCAGAACAGCATATTTGGAGTATTTGAATGCGTTGGGCCCCTTAAAGGAGATATACTATGAGTGATTCTGGTATATGCATATCGCCCCATGACATTTCTAAAAATTTCGATTGTACATACACTTAAATAGTTGGTTTAACTAAATATTAAATGTTATATATGTATATATGTAAGCAAATACGTCTTTATTTTATTGTACAATGCAAATTTAACTCCAGATTTTACTAGGAAATACCCAACGCAAAAAGAAATGAAAAAGTACGATGTAAATATCATGATGTAGAAAACATCTCAAAAGTTACTTTGCTGTATCTTCTCAAATGAAGTGTTTATATGTATAACTAATGGCATTTATTATGCAATAATATACAATGCCAAAGGTACTTTTCTTTTATTTAATAACGTCAAGTATTTTGAAGGTTAACCAGTGAATAGATGTAACAAAAGCAATTTCGGAGTTTCATTTATAGGAGAATAGGCCCACAATTTTGCCATCCGTTTCTGTGTATATACACACTGTAAGCGACAGGTTTAAATTAACTAAATTTTGCTCAGTTTAACAAATAATATCACGAGGTAAATAAAATACATCAGTAAAAGTAGCAGATTTTGTTACCTGAACAAAAACACTTTTGTTGCTATTTTATGATTAAATTAAATAAATATTTTAAATTAAAACTATTTTTGTTGTGTTAAATAACAAAATCATGCCAAACGTAAATCGTTATAGCAAACTAATGAAAAAGGCATTCCATTCGCTTTCCAATGGATATATAGGTAGTCCAGATATTATGTTTATATTATATTAATTATAGTTTACGAGGTAATTAAAACATTATCTCGTAAATTATAAATATTGGGTATAGCAATGCTTAATAAAAAATTTAAAGGTTGTTGATACTCGTGCAAACAAGTTTTCAGCAATTGAAGTTCTCCTAGTGCAACCTTGATTTACGAGCACACGGTAAAAAAATTATAAATTCTAATATGCAGGGGAAACTTTATGCTGTAACAGCTGATTACTCAAACCTAAACAGTTTGGAAAGAAATGACAAATTCGTAGATGCATTTCCGCAATTTTTGGAGAGAATTGAGAATAATCGGAACACTAAGCCGTTTTCAAAAAAATATTTATAACAAAAGATATTCAGGAGTTAATATGTAACACAATAAGCTACTTTTATTTATTTTATTATTATTATTATTATTATTATTATTATTATTATTATTATTATTATTATAATATAAAATATTTTCAAACTTTGAAACTACTACAAGAATGTACATTCCAATTATCAAAATTTTAATTCAACTAACAGTTGCTTATAAAACGAGCTTTGCCATATAGAAAACTTACCCTGTATATATGCTTTTAGCAGCTCTTGTTTATAGATACGCCATTATGTGCACATATTATTAAAATGACCGTTTTCAGCCGACTTTTTTTAGATCTACTTTACAAAGTAAAAATTCTCAAAATAGTGAAACCTTTTTTTACTATGATAGAAGTACATAAGGTGATTACCTTAATAAGTTTAAAAACAACCTGAAGTTAAAGATAAATTTTATTAATTTTGACAAAATCTGTAAATAAAGAAAAAAATGGAAATTATTTTGTATTATATGCATTTTTCACTTACTAAACCCAATATTTTTGGTCCATTCCTGACACAAACGCCCACTCCATGATGTGTAGTGAAAGCGGGTAATTTATATGATATAGCTTACACAATTAACAATTACCATCTAAACATTTACGATTATTTATTTATTGTTACCATGCTATTACTGCATCACAACATGCCGTCCCTTACGGAACGACGTGATCGTCAGTGCGCTGTTTTTTTGTGGAAATTAGTGAACAACAAGATGGGCTGCGAATATCTTTTATCAAAAATATGTTTTTACGTACCTAGAGTAAGTTCACGTTATGAAAACTCTTTTCACCTACCCACAGCGCGAACGAACCTGCTTCGTCGGTCACCTATTAGCGTCATGTGTAACACTGCAAATAAATTATTCGAAGATCTTTTCTTTCAAGGTTAAACCTAAATTTGCAAAACTGTTCATTATTTATTTTCATTATTATTTAATCGTTAATTGCATTTGTATTATATGAAGTGTGCTTAAGCTAATTTTGTTTATTTCGTTCTGAAATCCATTATTTCCGTTTTGTTTTGTTTAGATTTGTATTTATTATTTAGTACCTATTACATGATAACATTCGAAGAACTTCGATCATTGTCAGCTCTTTACTGATGATATACAAATCAGCCGCCGTTAAGCTCTGTTGAGAAAGACGATTCTAATCAATTTTAGATGTTGCATCATATTATACAAATTATTAATCAAAACGATGGCATAGCAATTACCTACAAAAGAATTCTCAGAACACATGCCATTTTGACTATAATTGGCTAATTATAGTGGATGGGTATACAGTTATGGCGTTTAAAGGACGTGTATTTTTAGTCTAGAATACCCATTTTCAGGTCGCATTTTATTGTTTTTACTTTTTAAATGACATGGTTGCAGGGCTTCGAGCACTTCTATATCTAACTATGCTACACACTAAAATATATTTGGTAAAATTTCTGTTAGATTTTAGGGAAATTTTGTGCCCTAAAACCGTACAGGTATTTTACTTTTAGAAGTAATATTTCTAACTATAAGTAATTTTTCGAAGGTTCTTTTTTATGTAACCTGGAATATTCACAAGTAAAATTTCTAAAGTAGCGATAACTTCTATAGAAGTTTTACTTATTTAAAAGCAAAATTACAAAGAAAAGTTCACTATTTCCGATTTTTTTCCTAACAAAAAGGAAAATATCGTTGAAATGAAAATCTCCTGGTAGAGTGTATTTAATTAGAATTTAATGCATAAAAGAGAAACACGTCAGTTACCCGCTGCCTCTCCACATTGGCGGTTAATTCACAAAAATTAAGGGCCACCGTATGCAATCGGGCAACTATTGTGATAACAGTTCCCTAACAAATATTTATCTGGCAAGTAATGGATAAATATTTGATAACTATGTCTGCCATGTAAAATACTTATATCGACTATGGAAAGTTAGTGTAGTGAAATAGGAGAACCGCCATCTTCACGGCAATTTCTGTACTTATAAAATATGTCTAACGTATTTGCTACTATAGGCTAGAAAACTTGATGATTATGATGTTTAGAACATCATAATTGACGTGATGATTTGCAGTTTTGTAATACAGTTTTGACGTAAATCTACTTCTACTTTATCTGTAACTCTACCGACTTTGTATAAAAACAGATTTTCTAATATAAATTAATACCACCCACTAATAATCAGTATAATAGTTCTAAAAAACCAGAAAACAGAACCACGTCTGGCCGAACACCATGTCATTTCCGCCTACGTCTGACTTGAACCAGAAGATTCTAGGTTAACGCTCGTGCGCCTTGCTTATTTCCTTATTACTTGAAAATTACTGTAATCATGATTGTAATTTTCCAAATTGTAAGAAATTTTAAGTTTTTCCTAAGAGATATTAATATTTTTCTTAGTAATATTACAATGGTAGAGTTTTTTTCTAGGAAACAGAAATTTTCTTATAATATTCACGTAAAATACTTGTATTATGGGAAAATTTCTAATATTTCGACATTTTTCTTAAGTTTCTGTACATTTATTCCCATTCAGAAAAATTATCACAAAAAAAGGGATTTTTACCAAGAAAAATTACGTACATTTTTTAGTGTGTAAGTACTTGGCGAGAACACGATGCACCAAAGTTGAAAATTAAATTTATTAATTAAATTGACGTAACGAAAACTTCAAACTTAATGAAGGACTTACTGTAAGTTTTTTATATACATAATTCAATTAAGGATTTGTCTACCTTTTGCCTGCTTCTTTTCAATCAATATTGTTTTCGTCCTCTTTATTATTCTACTTACTTTGTAATAGAAAATGTTTCTTCCAATTTGATATATCTTTTTTTTGCAAAACTTTCAGTACGTGACAGTGCTTTCAAGATACTAATTAGTTCTGGTACGGAATTTTACACAATAGAAGAGTTTGACACATGGCAACACATAACCATAGATGGTTATACAATAATTCGAGTTTAATTTAATTAAATAATCAAGGAGATGAAACGGCCATATTCGTGACACGGTTCGTTGTTGCAAAGCAACATTTTTTTCATGCCAAAATCGTTGCGAATGAAAATGTAACTGATGTAGAAATTCAAACACGTGCTTTATTAGAATTTTATCCTATACTACGCCATCTCCACAAATTGCTTGCAAATTGGCATGCAACAACGGTTCAAAAGATTTTACAAGTCAAACAAGGTTGCGACTTCAAAATAACTTTTCCTGAGGGTTTTTACCATTGTATAGGATTTTGTAAAATAACGCGATTAATAGATAAATACATTACAATTATGAGTTACTTTCATTAACGTACGGTTTATAGACGAATTTATTATTGCACCATCCAAACATGAAAACTACTAATTAATTTTCGCAAAGGAAACTTCGTAAAAAGGAACCTTTAAATGTAAGCGAATAAATAAATAATCGATTATGACAACATTGAATTATTACAACCGTTCGATTATGCCTAATACTAGTTCACTCACAGAGAAAAAGCTATAGTAAAATTCACCACAATTGTGGTATCTCATACTATAAACGATAGTTACTATTGTGACAGCTATCGAGGTATAGTAAAGTAGTTACTTGTACAATATATTTGTGGTACAATTAATACCACAATGAGAGTAGTTCTTGCAACCATATTTACTAGTAAACTGAACGCCAAACATTATGGTAAAAAATATTATTTACATAGTAAACGAAATTGTGGTACCTAGTAACTATAATATTGATTTTATTGTAATAAATAGGTTATTATATAGTAAAAGTAAAGCAATACTTTTTCTTTAGATGGGATTGATATGGACTAATCCGCACTCGCGTATTATCACTCTCTGATTACACGAAACTTGCTATTTGTAAATCAGATGTGAGTAGGGTTCATTCAATACTTGCGAGTACTCGCAACAGGCGCGTATACAACTTGAGTTTATAGAGGGGGGGGGGGGGGGGGGGGGTAATGGAGATGATATTTTTATTTTAACTAAAAAAAAAAAAAGGTCGGCTCTTTTTCGATACAATTTGAATAGTGTCATCATGGGAGGGGTAAAAAAGAAGGATGAATGTTTGTCTTTAAATGCAAAATTTTGATTTACAAGTAGGTTTCGTTGGCTCATGGGAGGGGTAATTACCCCATTATCCCCCCCCCCTTGTATACGCGCGTGACTCGCAATGTATCGATACTTTTTCATTCGATACTACTATTTATTGTATCGTGATAATAAATTCGATACCAAGTAAAATATCGACTGACAGACAAAAGTATGGAATTTCGCGAACCGTCTGGAAGTATGTTTGGATGTCTCATAGATGGCGCACGACATTGACACCGTACGTCATTTAGGTAGGTACATTCATAGTTAAATACTTTCAATGGTACACTTGTTAATCGATTGAATATAAAGAAATACTCATATGGGCAACATTCATATATGTTAAAAGAATTGGCTATCAGTTGATTAGGTTAAATTTCATAAATCAATATTTCCGGCGGTTATTTTCGTTTGCTTTTATAATATCTGAGGAAATTTACAATTAAAGATCTAAATGCACAAAAATTAAAAGTAAAATTTTAAGATATCTGTCAAAGATTATGCAATAAGTTGTAATGTAATATAAATTAACCCATTTTTTCATCTATCTTATAGACGTAGTATCGAATGAATTTAGGTATGAGTACTCATAAGTATCGATACTTTTAATTGAGTAGTACTCAAATCAGTATCGCAAATCTTAATCGATACCACGATGAGTACTCGGTTCGCAGATGTATTGGTATCGAATAAACCCTAGATGTGAACTCTGTTTTATCGATTACAGAAGCGCTTATACAATACCTACTACATTAGTTACTGAATAAATATGATTTACCCGTACCTGCCTTACCTTATTTACATTTAAGCGTTGGAAAGATAATGAAATAAGCGACAGTGCCGCTCCTACGACAATTTCTGTAATATAATATAGTTAGGTAGCGGAACTAATTATACCATGATATTTTCTACTGCATAGGTATAAGGCTTTGCTACGATACAGTTTGCAAGCAAATGTGTAGATATTCCTCAATTTCAGATGAAAAATACTATGACATTTTACAATTGTCTGCTACTATATTAACTAGCAATACCCAAATAATCTACCACAATATCACACTACAAACAAATAGCATTAGTTATCTTTTCCGTAACACAATTTATCAATTGCATTACTATGCTTAACTATTAATTCTGCTATAGATTACTATACAACAAAATAACCACAAACACACAGTTTATTTTACAATTGTCTGAGGATGTATTAACTAGCCATACTCATACAATCTGCCACAATATTGAACTAGAATAAAATAGTACTCCCTACCCTTTTGTTGGGGAAAATTTAAGAATGAAATTGGTAGACTGAACTACAATTGTGGTAAATACTATTACAAAATGCTGTTCTACGTACAAAAATATTTTTCTCTGTGCACAGTTGATAGGTTATAAAAACCTGGAAAATTATCAATGATTGTCAAGAGCCGAGCTTCCTATATTGACTAGAACGAACTCAGAAGATGGCGGTTTCGCGTAATCAAAAATCTTCTCAAAAAATAAGAGATATTAATATTTTTCTTGGTAATATTACAATGCTAGAGATTTTTTTCTACACTGAGAAAAAAAAATGTGTTTAGTCAACTCAAAATGCGTTAATTCAACAAACTTTTTGGGTTGCATATAAACAACACAACCATTGGATTTATTCAAACCATTAAACAGTGTTAGCATAAAGTGTTGGTTGGAGACTAAATTAAGTAACAAGAACACAAAAAGATAAGTAATGTCAACGCAAAATATGCTTTCACTGCACCAAATTTATATTTTAAACAAACCAACATTGTGTTGGCTGTAGTATATAATTTGATTGATATTACGTTATTTTCTTTTGACTCAACAGCCTCAACCTCTTATTGTAATTGTTCAGTAAGCATTATTTTGGTTTACAAAGTTTATATTAATAGAGCAATGTATGTTAGGTAAACAATAAAAGTAACTTAAAATAAGATTATTTTCATGTGTTGTACAAAAATTATAGTTTCGAATAACTATAATTTTATTTAAATGATTCAGAAAAAAAATATTGCTTTCCACGAACACGGTTCCTATTAGATGTTTACCTGGTAAATATCCCAGATTAATGGTTAATAATCACATTTATCTTGCTATTTATGCTAAATATGTTCGGTTACTGGAATGAAATATGAGAAGCGCCATCTATGTGACAGTTTCTGTAATATACATAAGTGTTTAACATATTTGCTGTACTATATAGGGAGAAAACTACTACAAAATAGATGCGATGCTGCTATCGTACTGATATTTTTCAATTTCAAAACGTACTTTTATTTAATGCTACAGGCTCGTTTATCTAACGGCATTTTTAGTTGAATGGAAAAGACAATATGTTAACTTTCTAGTAATATTAAAGGAACCATTTTCATTGTTAATTAGAACAAGTTGAAACTTGAACATTACTTCATATTTTCGTCCAGGGTTGACACGGCGAATCTAAATTGCTCGCGGACGTACGATGTGAAAAAAAAATTACAGAAAAAGATTTATTCTCGGAAAAGTCAAAATACTAAGGTATGCAACATGTATGCCAACTTGTACTGTCAACACCCTAGTGTCAAAATTTCTTTTCTATTTTCAATTCAAAATTAAGATTTGTCGGCCCAAAAAACATTGTGTATCACACGGCCAGAAACTCTTTTGCGAGTATTCGTACTTGACAAACCGTACTCACACTCGCAAAACTGTAGTTTCTGGCCTATAGTGATACAAATATTAACTATTCAACACTTTCTATGTATTAAAACAACGCAAATTTATGTTTAAGATAACGTTGCTAATTAACTTTATTTTAAAAGAATATAATTAAAGTGGTCACCCATAAATCAACACTAAATATCATAATAATAATATTATTCAAATACAATAACGGATTTCTTTAACATTATTTTGTTTTGGGCTAACATAAAAATGGTAACACAAAATTTTATGTTGGATTAAACCAACCATTTTTCTCAGGTAAAAAACAGAAATTTTCTTACAATAGTCACGTAAAATACTTGTATTATAGGAATTTTTTTTAACATTTCGACATTTTCCTTAAGTTTCTGTGCATTTAGGTACCCCCATTCAGTGCGGAATATTATCAAAAAAAATTACCTAATTTTTTTACTTTGTACCAAAGACCGCGACGTCGCTGCTGTTACACCCCGTATATACTATAGGGCGATACATGTGGTCCGAAATCCGTACTCTAATAATAACACACAATGTTCATTCTCACTTTCCTTTCCAAAAGAAATGCTAGGCTACTACATTTGTACATTAATAAGGAGACACTACCTAACACTTTCTAAAAATTAAGATTGAATGAGGCGTTTTCATCTTTTGTTCTACGGCATGTATGTATGTAATGTACTTACACATATTACTAAATATTATAACAATAACTAATTCCTTAAAATAAAAGTGGAACTCCTCTCATCGACTGAAACCGCTATAAAAATGCGCGCACGCGTTTGTTCTAATTATTAAACTTTATATACTTACCTAAGTGTTCATTTTGTGAAATTTCACAGCAATTAAAAATAATACTTATATCAAATATCGTCCTACTCTTTCTTAAAATAGACATTAAATTTTATTATTGAACAAATATTTTATATGTGTAGGTACTTACTGTTTTATTGATTTAAACAGGTGGTTTCAACGCAAGTCGACGCAACGAACACCGTATAATAACAAAATCAGTTACTCGCGTTTACTGCTTAACGTATACTAACATAACATAAACACTCTCTGCCTAAACTTCTATGGGTGACCGAAACGAGAAAAAAGTATACAACTCACTCCCAAATCTACATGTGCAGTAGTTGGGGAATAAGTATTCAACATTAAAACCAAATTGTACAAATAAGTTTATAATGGGCATTTAATTTGACCACCTGGATAATGTTATTTAATGTTAATTGATGTAACAAATTGATTTCATATGTACACATGTAGATATACCTATACAGTGTGTTCAGCGAGAATGTGCCACAATCCCATGATCGAATGATAATTTTTAAATTGAGAAAAACTACATTCGGTGGTATAATTGTTTTTAAGATTAATTGTACCACCACCAAGGTGCGCTATCTGACCTATTTTTATTTTCGATTTTTAAAATCTGGTGATGTATTTGTATTAACTTCTCATATGACTGCTATACACACTAAAAAAGTGAGGGTTTTTTTTTTCTTGGTAAAAATCGCATTTTTTGATAATTTTCCGCACTGAATAGCGGTATAAATGTACAGAAACTTAAGGAAAATGTCGAAGTATTGGAAATTTTTCCATAATTTCTGTTTTTTTTTAGAAAAAAATCTCTAAGATCATAATTAGTATGGTTTTCGGAAAGGCAAATCCACCATAGAGGCCGTGGAAATAGTTACCGAAATAGCGAAAGAATATCAAACTAGGTTGTGCGCCTTAATCACTATTGATATAAGGAATGCCTTTAATGCGGCATTTAATTGTTAAGAAGCTGCGAGAGCGAAACATTTCGGACTCTCTTCTCAATTTGATAACAAGCTAGATAATGTTTGACAAGGCAGAGGCAATGAAGATCGGTCAGGGTGTCCCGCAAGGGTCGGTACTTGGACCGACCCTTTGGAATATATTATATGATGACATTCTGTCGTTGGAACTAACTGGCAATGCAGTAAGCATTGCTTACGTTGATGGTCTAGCCTTGGTAGTGGGCGCTGACGATGAGAACGTATTGATGGCGAATGCAAACGATCAAGTCTCTCACACGGGTTAGTAAGTGGATCAGGAGGCAGTAGCTGACACTGGCACCCCGAGAAAACGGAAGCAGTGATAATGAAAGGTCCCCGCAGAAGAGAACATGTTTCCTTCCAATTTGAGGGGGTGAAAATAACTCCGGGCAGAACGTTGAGGTATCTGGGTATTACCATGGACGACAGGATGAAATTCGAGTAGCACACATTGGAACAATCACCATCAAGGTGGAAGACAGGCTTGCGAAACTATAAAAGATTGATGCCTAACCTAGGAGGACCAGGTAGCCTGAAGCGCGCCATTAGATTTGATTAGATTAGGATTGAGGTGGCCTATCGACCTGTTTCACCGCGACCTTTTCAGATCTATTGTGATCCCCTTTTTTCCTAGAGGACGCTCTCTAATTTTGCCCTCTTAATTAGGCCTATCATCTTTGAGAGCGGCTTCTTTATGTAGCTACTGGCTGTGGGGTTCTCCTCCCCCATTACTACACTGTTGAAAATTTTAACACTTTTTTGACTAATTTAATAGTCAGGAGAGGTCCACATTGTTTTCGTGTTATTTTGTCGAGAACTATAGAAGTTTAAATTTGACGAACAAAGATAGTCAAGTATTGTCTATTGCTAAGGGGTTATTTTGTTCAACTAACACGTGGAATTATGATATACTTCTAGTCACATTTTATTTGATCTAGACTAGACAAATTTACTAGCTGTTTAACTAAATGAATGCGATCTATTGGATGATTTAACACCGTTTTCTAAACACAACTTCTTTTTAATATGCAACTCCTATTTCTTAGTGCTATAATATTCTCTCTTTAAGACGTTTTCTCAATTATAAATATACAGAACCACTCATTCAAAAGTTTTGGTTTCAACTAAACGTACTAATTTTAAAATGATTTTTTTGAGAACCATTATAAAATTAAGTAAATGTTTATGCTATTTGATTCAAATCTGAACTAATTACATAATAGTTGTTCCCAATACATCTAAGATGTTGAAATTTTTTATGCCCACTGGAATTAACATTTAATAACACAAGGTTACACTTCGCAGGTCAGTTACATTTGGTGGTTTGTTTGGATATGTTAATACGCAGAAACAAACTCGAAAACAGATACACGTGCAATGCAGGTGGTGCGTATAATGCAATACCGTATTAGATTGGGTGGGGTTTTTATATTTCTATCCGAGGGAAAAAATTCTGATTGGTTGATGCTTCTGAATGTCTAGAGAAAATAGTAAATCCTCATATCTGAACAAAGAATTCACACCAAATTCTAGTAATTTCTGTTCTACTAAACACATGTAGTCAATTCGTCTGGCAAAGTTTGTAAAAAACAACACTAAAATATTTGACTAGCGCAAAATTAACGCCAACACCGTAATATTTTCAACAGTGTAGAAACCTTGTCCTCGCCAGGCCTTCACATTGGCACAGCACATGAACTGGTGTTTCTTCCTCCTCTTGGCAGTATCTGCAGGTTGCATCGTCTGCCAGGCCTATGTTGTACATATGCCTATTCAGTCTACAGTGACCAGTCAGCAGACCTACGATCATTTTGACAGTCTTCCTGTCTTTATTCAGTAGATCTCTCGTGAATTCAGGCCTCTGCTCCTTTAGGAACTCTTTTGCCTGCCTTTGTCCCGGTGATTTTTGCCACCAAGCGCCCCATAGTGTGCAGTGCCATGAACATCAACATCATTGAAATTAAAAAATACAACAGACAGCTACAAAGGCTTCAGAGAGACATGCTCCTACGTGTGACGTCTGCATTTAGAACAGTGTCTGGAAAAGCCCTGCAAGTGATTCCGGTGCCTGTAGTGTCCTTCAAGTCCAGGAAAGAACTTATCTACACCAATATAGAAGCGCGGATATGGAAGTGCTTAAGTCTCAGGCTAGAAACAGCCTCGTTGATATCTGGCAGTAGAGATGGGAGACCGAGCACGTGGTTGGCCAGTTGACGAAAAGACTAATAAGTGACGTTAGAGTCTGGATTGGCTGTGAGCATAGGCATCTAAATTATCATCCTACCCAGGTCCTAAGTGGACACGGTATCTTCAGAGCTTATGCTATGAGATTCAAGAAGGATGACACTGATACTTACGTCTATTGTGGGCAGAATGACACCGTGGAGCATACCATTTTTGCGTGCCAAAGGTGGGATCGTGTGAGGGCTGAACACTATGTGAAAATAGGATATATGCTTACGCCGGAGACCCTTATAGCCAGTATGATTGAAACCCCTGCTAATTCGAGAGATATTCAATTCATGATCTCTGCTATCATGCAGGACAAAGAACTGGAAGAGAAAACGAGGCAGATGAGAATTCAATAGAATTAGAGCATGAAGGTAGCTCACACCGGACACACCTGCTGATATGTTGCGCGACGGTGCTGGATGTGTTTAGAGGCTGCAGATGCAGAAAGTTTTAGTGGGTACACAGTATTTGCACTAACCATACTGGAGTCCCACACTTCGCCCGTAATGGATTTCAATATCTCTTAGGAAAAACTTAAATTTTTTTACAATTTGGAAAATTACAGTCGTAACTAATTTTCAAGTGATAAGGAAATAAGCGCGGCGCACATCCGTTAACTTAGAATGTTCTGGTTCGAGTCAGACGTAGGCAGAAATGATATGGTGTTCGGCCAACGTGGTTCTGTTTTTTTTTTTTTTTTTTGTTATTTTAGAACTATTATACTGATTATTAGTAGGTGGTATTAATTCATATTAGAAAATCTGTTTGTTGTTCTTTTAATGCTTTAAAATCTGTTACGCACTCTGCTATAATTTGAACAAGGAAACAACTTGCATGCACGTTTTAATTTTTTTTTTAAATTTCATAAAAAAATGAGGTAATTTTTTTTGGTAAAAAAATCACTTTTTTGAAAATTTTCCGCATTTAATGGGTGTAAATGTGCAAACTGTTACGTGAATATTAATATTTCTGTTTCTTAGAAAAAAAATCTTTAACATTGTAGTATTACTAAGTATAATACTATAATATATCTGTCAGGAAAAACATAACATTTCTTATAATTTGGAAAATTACAGTTAAAAATAATATCTTTCATTCAAACTAACTAACAGCAAAAAAATATTTGTTTGTATATATGATATCAAGAAGTGGCGGCTCGTGACAATA
Source organism: Protaetia brevitarsis (assembly GCA_004143645.1). NCBI lineage: Eukaryota > Metazoa > Arthropoda > Insecta > Coleoptera > Scarabaeidae > Protaetia > Protaetia brevitarsis. The sequence continues at coordinate 2,123,233 of RXPK01000211.1, forward strand.
TTGAGTGGTGGGGCCGATCACGTGCCAACTCTCCCCTCTCCCTTATTAATATTACAAAGTTTTGTATCAGTTTAGCTCAGCTTGCAGTAATTTATTACCTCATTTATTGCTAAGGGCCGTTATTAAAATCGCGATTTAAGAATTAAATATGCAAGGTCGAGTTTATTTTTTTTATTATTTATATCGATTGTAAGTGTAAAGTGAAATTTAAACCGAAGATTATTGATCTATGATTTATACCGCGATTGTAATAATGACCCTAACTAAAATAACACCGACACAAAATTTAATGTACACAATTTTAGAAGCCATTTTAAAATGACAACTACGTTACTTACGTTCTTACCAGGAATACTTATCTACCTAAATATAAATACTAACGTATTTCCTTCAGAATTGCATATATTTAGTTTTTAAACTGCACGTACATACATGAGTCACTAGTTTACATTCTCTCAGCTAACTAACGCAAAATTATTCAGGTGTTTTGGATATCTAATAGGAATATGCGGACATTTGGATATGTATGAGACATCCATAGAATGTTTCTAACGTCTAATGGAGGTTCTAGATATTCATAAAGTATATCTAATGGATGTATGGTAGACATCTTGTGCTGTGTGGTTATAAATGAGGTTTTGTAATAATGTCTATATTGTGTAAAATTATATTATCAATATAAATACATCAAAATTTCAATTTATATATTTTGTATAGATGCATGCAATTCCTTATATTTATGAATTGATATAAAATGAATGGATGAAATTGGAGAACTTCCATCTCAGCAGTAATTTATTGAGTTACCTTAGTTATATCAGTAATATTTACAGCGAGAAATACCGCACTCAGCATGAAATGTACGTTTCTTTCGACACCTCCAGACAAAAATACACCGGTCGCTGTGAAGTCGGTATTTTGTCATGGTATTTCTGTGTCGCGATTGCGACAGGAACGTTTCATGTTTGGAACTATATTTCCCATCTCTACAGTGCTTACTGATTACTGTATAGATTCATGGTACAAATAATACGGTATGCTTACGCGCATACGAAAGTTACGTCAGATAGGAGCATAAATGGCGCCACATAAATAAATATGATTATATTAAAATCAATTTCGACCGTGAGGGTTTTGTTAATGCGAAAGGTAAGTTTAAAGAATCCGGACGGGGTTACGGAACATATTTTAAAAACGTTAAGGTGTTTTCACGATTCAATTTTCTAGAAAAACCACGAAAACACTTTGTAAACACACACGAAATTCGCTACAAATTGTAGAAATAAACACGAGCGCTACTAGATGGCGACAAGATAGATAAAGTAAATTTCAACTTAAAACGGGCTTTTTTAAAGCGAAGCTGCATTTGAATTACATAATTGGTAGTTGTGAATAATTTGGATTTTAACATTTTGCTATTTACCATACATGTATTATATTGTTTTCGATACGCTCCTTAATTACGTCATCTGACCGGACTTGACGAATTTGAGATTCAAAACGAGCATGCCGTATTATTTGTACCCTGTATAGATTCTTATAAGTAAGGTAAGTTATTTTATACTATAGAACATGGTACAAATAATACCCCTAATAGCCAAATTTAAATTTCCCGCAATTATTCTTAGTAACTTCAACGTTGATACATGAAATTCCCCACTATTTTGTATTACATTAATAGTTATTTTAAAGCCTTTACGTTGAATTCATTACAAATTGTGCCGGGAAATTTAAATTTGGCTATTAGGGACGGTATGCTTACGCGCATATGAAAGTTACGTCAGATAGGAGCATAAATGGCGCCACATATATAAATATTATTATATTAAAATCGATTTCGACCGTGAGGGTTTTGTTAATGCAAAAGGTAAGTTTAAAAAATCCGGACGGGGTAACGGAACATATTTTAAAAACGTTAAGGTGTTTTCACGATTTCATTTTCTAGAAAAACCACGAAAACACTTTGTAAACACACAAGAAATTTGCTACAATTGTAGAAATAAACACGAGCGCTACTAGATGGCGACAAGAAAGATAAAGTAAATTTCAACTTAAAATGGAATTTTTTAAAGCAAGGCTGCATTTGAATTACATTAATTGGTAGTTGTGAATAATTTGGATTTTAACATTTTGCTATTTACCATACATGTATTTTATTGTTTTCGATACGCTCCTTAATTACATAATCTGACCGGACTTGACGAATTTGAGATTCAAAACGAGCATACCGTATTATTTGTACCGTGCTATATAGAATAATTTACCAGGTGGTAACTGAAATGGTGGGGGTAAAATATGTTACAGCACCTCTGGTAATTTTACCGGAACTAAACATAAAGCGCTAAAACTTTCAAATTTGTAGGCAACACAAATCAATATTTCCAAAAAAGGAAAACCTACAATTGCGTTGTGATTAACTTTTAATTCAGATGTATGTATTTTTTCTAACTTCATGATAGCGGCCAAAATATAACACTTTGTTAGAGATATAGGGAAATACGTCTGATAAAATAATAAAATAGGTGATAATTACAAATATTTCAATTTATTTTATTTATTTTTATAATTATTTCAATTTTTAATATTATTGGGTATACTATTTATTACAATAAAAACATTAATAAACTATAAAACTTCAACAAATTCATTCACAGAATCAAGAATTACAATTGCAAATTATCTTCAGCCTCAACAAAATACTTTTCTGTAACAAATGGTTCATCTACAGTTGCCGCTGTGCTGCTGCTGGCCTCTTCTAAGTTTTTTTTCTGCAATTTAGAGAGCAAATTATTTACATAATTCTAAGCTATCCAGTCTTGTCTACTTACAAAAATAGGTGCTAAAAAGTTTTTCAACTTATTAGTCTCATGTAACCCCAATTGTTTTTCGGCAGCTTCAACCTTATTTTCTAAAACATCAATGTTATTTTTTGCACTATCTATGACTTTTTCTAATGCATCAATTCTAGTGCATAGATTTTTAAACTCTGTCCGATAGTCCATTGTTTGTGTTAAAGAGCCGGTAATACCTATAGAATTACACCGCTCTTGTTGCACCAATGCAATCATTGTTTCAAATTCTTCTAGTCTTACTAGCATTTCATCTACTGCATGGCTAACTGGTTTAAGCTACAAGTATTTTTTTCAAAAATTACATATACTTATTTCAATAGTATTACCCTTTCATCTAGATTAACGTCTAGTACTTTTGCGTATTCCTGAGCAGTATGTTTTAACATCTTAGCACTTTAACCAGAATCAGATGTGATATACATAGGATATTACTATATTGCCTAACCTAACTAACCAATTACATACTTATCTATGCCAATTACTGAAAACATTACAAAATGAAAAATCCACACATTTTATTTTCTCACGCATCTTACACACAGATCATGGCCCCTTTTAGTTATGTTACACATTTACAAATCGTGTTTAAACGGTTGCATTGAAAAGATATGTATGCTTGGTATTGCACTATTTGCGCTGAACTGCTCTGAGCAGAACCAATTTTGACGTCACAGAGTAATACGAGCGCTTGTTCACGACAACGAATACCTAAATTTGACAGATATTTGGCGATTGCCCCAATTGCTGAGTATAACACCGGCTGATACTGCCATTTTTGTTCCGAACAACTCACTCCTATACCCGAGTAGGAGCAAGAAAATTGTTCAGGGCAACCAAACTTAATTTGTCCTGTTCGATGCTTAACGAACACAGAGCAATATACCTAACGAACGCCGAACATCTGCACTTTCTGCTCCGATCAACCATGGATCAACCCAGAATAAACCAAAACAAAAGCCATACCCATGTTTGACAACTAACAATCGGCTTGTTGTCAATTGTCAACTGTCAAAGGGGTGAAAATGCCGTTGAAAGCGGACATATTATTGAGATGGCTACTAATTTAAATAAATCGCCAGCTGTACTTGCCGGAAAAGTGAGTGCTAGTCATGGGGTAGTCACTTATATCTGGTCAAAAGTTCCAGCCGTGTCAGACAAGGAAAGCAAATCGTAGTCCGGCGCAAACCTCAATAGATGGCAGCCAAACACTATGTTTTAGTAATATTTGTTGAATAACTATATGGTGTATTGGTATTATGTTGTGGTTGGCTTACCCTTATTACTGAGGGGGATCGTTGGATAGTTCGTTCGTGGCTATGGCGGCTGTGGCCCGTGGTTCGTGTCGTTAGTCAATTGATGGCCAGTTGTTTAATCTATTTTGTTTTAGACGTGCCTTCCAGTTTCCGTAGTTATTACTTTATTTTACATTCGTTTATTAGTAATAGTGTTAGTTTTGAGTGTTTTACTGTTATTTCTTTATTTACTTTTACCTGCAGTGTTTTTTTTTTGTTCTTATTACATCAAACATATGTCAACATACTTCTTATCACAGCAACTTTTAAATATATGTAGGTATTAACAGAAACTTAATGGAAGTTTTATTTTTTGCACGTTTATTTAATATTTACTTATTCTCACTGATCAAATCAACACAGACACAATATAATACCTCTGTGGGGTAATTACACAGGTCATTAGCATCAAAGTAAATAAAATATACAAAAAATATAAATCGAATATACAACTTACGTACATAATATTCACATGGAAATAAGCTATAATCTTATAGAACATTATGTATCTATTGAATATTATTACTTAAGTTGTATGCATATACCTTAGTTTTCTTGATATATCTATAAAATAAAAACCCATTTAAATAGTACCGCTTTTGTAAATAGTACGCGCAAAGCTCATTAGATGGCGCGAATGCACGCGAACGTTTCAATATACATAAGATTCCGCTCTACACTAACTTCTCTATGGTGCTAGTATGAGAAAAAAACGTACGATATAAAGGTAAGAGGTAGTTTTATTATTGTACAACTTAACCCAATGTAATTCCAGATGCACATTGATAAAGATGGCATAGTAAAAGGCATCTGTGCCTATCCAAGGGGACTTGTTTCTTGCCATCACATGGCTGCGCTATGTATTTATGCACGTGACAATGTAAGCGTTACAGATACACAATGTTCTTGTAATATTCCAAAATCAACTGTAGATAGTGATGTTGAAACATTGGAGGATTTGTTGCCTCCAAGAAGAGCCGATTATGTTGGACATGAAACCAAGGTATCTGAAAGTAAGGTTGAAGAGTTCAGAGAACTTTTATGTTACTCAATTTATTGAATCAATAAAACTTTATTATTCCACTTCTGATGTTTTTATTTTCCTTTATTAATAATGAGACTAATTTTTTTTTACAAAATCAAAAGCTTATATATTTATATCTGTTTTAATTATCAATAGTCTTCGACTTAGTAAAGTATATAGTTAAGTAGAAAATTTTTATTTAATGTTGTGTTACATCTTCAAATTTAGAAGAATTCAATACACATTGAGGTTGAATGCTAATAATAAACCTTCAAAGAGGTTATATAATTACTCAAATATCTTGGTCTCGGGCAAACCAGTATACAATAGTACAAGTTTGTTATTAGGTTTAATTCTGGATATTCTGTCTCCGGTACATGTATTGTTGTTTTTTTCTTCTCAGGGGAGAGATGACGCTGTTGGAAAAGAGTAGTAGCATTCCAAGGAAATTTTGTAGGCAAATTTGACCATAGCCCTCCTTTGAAGTGGCAGTTGCACACACGTACACCTGACCCAGGAGTAGAATCACGTCTAGAATTTATTTGATATTTCATATCCATAAGAAAGTCATAAATTCCATTCACATACCTTGTAAGCTTAACCCACTGCGCATACTCTTTAGTTCCAGGTTTCGGAAAAGTGAAGAAGGTACATGTTTCCCTATTGCTGTAATGTGTACACCCAGGGACCCAACACATACCCATATTGAAAAGTTCCCTGGAGATTAAACTTTTTCAACTACCTTCTTTGTTATTAAGTATCAGAATAATCAACTTACACAATTTAAAGGTGAAAAAAACAAAACAATTTTCTACTAATCACGTACTCGTAACACTAAAATCGCTTATCGTTCAAAAAATACAAAGAAAGACTTCATTATTTTTATGTACGGTTATACTGTACATCACAAGGAATATACCTAATGCAAAAATAGTCTTTATTTATTCTCAATATCAATACAAATCACTTCCAAATATTCACTAATAAAACACCCATTTAAAATACACAGGACAAAAGGTTTGTTCGTTGGTGCTACACCAATAACACTGATGCATATTTTATCTTTCTTAGGTACCTACAGAGTAAATCTTCTATCTTGTTTTAATCACAAGCCAGTGTAGAAAGTGTAGCACCAGCGAACAAACCTAAAATCCAATATGGCGGTTATTTGGATCGCGGACCTTGACCTGCCTCAAATTTGACATCAGAGAATTCACGAGTATTGATAGATTGATACATTAGATATAAATTTACCTATGTTCAGCTACTTATCATCGTCTCGCTGACGCTTATTATTTTTAACAGCAGAACAACAGAGAGCTAGTAGGTTTTGTTTTGACCATAGATATGGTTATGGCAGTAACTATTACAAAAACCGGGTTGATTTGAATATTTATTTAGAAACCGAATTAGCTTTTTTGCATGTTTGAATTTGGACTTTGAGAATGATAAGATACACGTAATATATACTCATAATACAAAAAAAGAAAAAACCAATTGTGGTCGCACAACATACCAGAATGGAAGGCCTTACTGTAATTGTAAAAGATGGTGTGAAAATCATCAAATTTAGTAGACCCCATAGAAAAAATGCAATGAATTTGCAAATATATAAAAAAATCACAGATATTTTAAATGAAGATTCAGTTGACGATACAATAATTGCAACAGTATTTACAGGGGAAGGCGATTACTTTAGCAGTGGTAATGATATGAAAGATGCAATGAGCACAAATAATGATAGAGACCCACACGAAGTTAGAGTGGAAGCGAATCGTGTAATAATGATTCTTGTGCATACATTAATAAACTATCCAAAACTTCTGATAGCCGTAGTTAACGGACCAGCAGTTGGAATCGGTTCTACTCTTGTGGGTTTATGTGACATTGCTTAGCTTCAGTACTGCTACATTCATACACCTTTTGTGCAATTAGGAGCTATGTTGTGAGCTTGTTCAAGTGTGCTGTTCCCTTTTAATATGGGACGAAGCAAGGCTTCTGAAATGTTATTGCTGGGAAAAAAGATCACAGCACAGGAAGCATTTGAAAGTAATTTGGTAGCACGTGTAGTACCGCAACATAAAATGGGAGAGTTGTTTGCAGAATTACAAAGTTATGGCAAGCTTCCACTAAAATCTCTGATGATCAATAAAAAACTAATCTTAGATGGTATGAAGCAGAAGCTCCATGGTTGTAATAGCCAAGAATGTGAAGTGTTGCTGGAAAGAAGTGCATCTGAGGATTTCATGAATGCAATTATGAATTTTATGTCTAGGAAAAGTAAATTGTGAATTGATCTTAAATAATACATATTCTCTATATATGAAAAGTGAAAGTTGTTATGGTTTACTATATAAAGCTACCTGTTTCATCATTTAAAGAGTTATTTTTGATATTGCATTTTTTCTTCTTACCTTTACACAATAGTTTATCCTATTTTATTCTGTTTTGTGCTGATTATATTTTCACATCAAACTTAAATCTTCTTTTTACGTGTCTATTTTACGTCCAATTATGGTGTTGCAAACTATGCACAAACGTGAAACTACAATCAGATGCAGAGAGGATTGGAGGGTTATGACTAAATCGTGGATTTCAGTCATTTCATAGTTCGAAAATATGTATATAATATAATATCTATGGATGCGCCTGAAATAGGTGCTACAGAGAATCGAATATATGTAGACCAATAGTCTCTCGAACCTTGTAGTTTAAACTCAATTATTTTGTGTCCATCAGGTACATTTGGCTTAAAATAATTTTTATATTTATTGAAGAGATCTATCGGCCAACATTAAAGCTTTCAATTAGAACATGGTAGATGAGAACGGAAAAAAATGTTATATTGCTACTCTCGGCATTGAATGGGAAATCCCTACAAAACAAAATCGGATATTTGATTGATATTTAATAAAACAACACAATCCGCAGCGTGACTGGTGAATACGTCACCGAGGAGGCTACGATAATGATTCGCATTCTTCGTAACGAAGAATTTCGATTACTTTTCGTAGCCTTCCCAGTGAAATATACACCAGCCGCCGCTGGGCTAGCAATCTAAAACAATGTAAAAGGCAAGTAACAAAATAAAAACAATGAGTAACCATATTCATTGATATGAAGAAAGGCTTCAATTCAATATTCAACCTAAATTTAAATAAATGAAAAAAAAAACAGATTACTGAGAACATAAAAGAAGGTGAGAGGAGTTTGCTAGAGCACAAGGCAGACAACATGGATGATGAATTAGTGTATTAAGTACTGCCTACTCCAGAATACGGAACACCACAAGGTCGAATTCTACCTCTAGTGTTATATGTAACAAGAAAATTATACGCATACGCTCATGATTCATATATATGGATTAGGTATTCTTTTTTACTAAATATTTATATATTTTCGAAAAATAGTGCTGTAACAATTTGGTAACTATTAACGAAACGAAAACAGAATATATGACTTTGCCAAACAAATTAGAGCCTAGGGGCCTACCATTTAATAAAAAAATGTATTAAATGAATACAAACCAACGTATTTAAATTATAATAGAACAGGACCTAATGAGTAGGAGCTGAACACAAACTTACTCTTACCGAGTAAAATTGCAAGCAGCGATAGCAGGGATGTGAAAAATAAAACCAGATATCCAGAACATATAACAAAACCCAAATATACCGACGCTTTTTCATTCATTCATCACACTAATTACTGAATATATATTATATATGAGAAAACACAACTAAAAGAAAACTTAAAATAAGTTACAAAGGGAATAATATTTGAAAAATTTGTAAATTTGACATACAACATACGATACAATACAATTACTGTGAAAGAACAAAAGAACTGTAACAAAAATCAAAACATATCAACATTAACCAGTGACACTGCTAATT
>RXPK01000211.1:2132696-2179477 GCA_004143645.1 Protaetia brevitarsis
TGAGAAATTCATTTCATTTTTAGTTTTTAATTCTTTTGCACGATTAATTTGCCAAATTTTTGTTACTCCTGTAACATCTTTTCAATGCAATCTAGAGAGTCTGAACAGCTCTAAATTACGGTGTCCAGGTGTCCCCCATTAACAAGGAAGGAAAGTATCATCTGCGTCAATTAATAGTTATAAAAATTACAACGATCGTTGGCACTCAAAACATGGAAGTTGTCGTGTAAAAACAACAGGAGAAGCAGGGATCCCAGATACCACCCTATGAAACGCCCTTATTTACTTGATTTCATTAGAATAAGCTGGTTTGCTGTCAGTTGAGATAGAGACCGTTGTTTCCCTACATGATAAATAATTAACTGTATCCATGAATTTTTGTATCAATATTTGGTAATCAAGCTGTCAAATGCCTTTGAAGATCTTAAAGTCCAAGGAATTGTTTTTTTCTCCAATGCTGAAATAACTTTTCCGAAATTCAAAAGTGCGTCTTCGTACTTCTGCTTACAAAGCATGCTGATACGTGTTAAGATGTGTATTTCACTATAAAGTGTAGAGTCGTTGTGCGTTTTCTCAAATAACTTCGAGAGCTTGGAGAGACTTATAGGTCGATAATTATTAAGGTGTTTCGTCGCATGAGACTATTTGCACTATTATGCACTTTTGCACATTTGCATACAAAGTGTATATAGTGCAAATATTCATGCGACGCGACAAACTTATTGAGATCGCGAGGCACCTTCTTGTAAATTGGGGGACAACCTTTGCGTGTTTAAAGCTGTCTGGTCAAGGTCTCCACTATGGGAAGCCGGCCTGGGTGCTCTACCCATATGATTTTTAATATATACCACAGTTCTTTACTTTTATGTTTGAGTTTAGTTAGATGGCTATTAGTACTGATTTCTTTTTGATAATTATTGGTTTCGATATATAATTTATATTTAGTAATGTCTTTTTATTTTGCTGTCATTATGATGCAATTCGCAGCCTTCAGTATTCTAGTTTAACTTCTTCAGTTAATGGTAGATTGTTTATGTGTTATGGCATCCTTTTAATCAGACAATGCTTGTTAAAGTATCTCAAAAAAATATTTTGGAAAATATTGTACTTAGTATTACAGTTATAACAGTCTTTGTTAACATCCTTCCCAATTTTCTCTCTTCTGAAAATTGTCTACGTTATCTAGATCTAAAGTTCTGACAGATCTATAGCGACCCTTTCTATCTCACTGCTATTGCATTTACTTTTGCAACTACAGCTTTGTTGGTCTTGAAAAACTAGTAAAACGGGGTAGTTACATCAAGTACTTGTGAATCAGTTGTTGCACTGTTTCACTAATTATTGTTTGTTCGAGCAAGTTTGATGTGGATTTACATATTCTTGTGGGTTTCTTTGACTAGGAATTTACATTGTAGATGTTAAGAATGTTCATAATTGGTCAGTCTTGGAGAGGTATCAAAATCAATTCATTTAAATCCCCGGCAATTATAGCAGTAGATCCCGATTCATTGAAGTAGTGCAAGTAGGAGTTCAAATTTAGCATAGAAACGCATTAAAGTTACTTGACGGTGAAACGATAAAGAGAGACAAAAGGTATCTGAGCTTCTTTAGCAATATTTTAGCACCACAGCATTCAAATACAAGCTCTCTCTGCCTAAATGTCCATCTTGCTAGCTGCTAAATACGCATGGATATTATTTGAAGGCAAATATCTTGCAGAGCCGCCAGAGTAGCATATTTCCAACAGTAAGAAGATGTGAGGTTGTAATTATTCAAATGAATTCATTTTAGGATTTCTTCATTTTGCCAGTGTTCGGTAATCTATGCAATTTTGCAATTTTCTGTCGAGTTTAATTCAAGGTCTAGATCAATGATAGCTGTTGTGAGGCACTGAACATTCTGATAGTAAATACTAAAAGGCATCTTGTGATGTAGATCGATTTTACTAGATGAAGAGCCTTTGTTTTACGCAACTACTCTATACTATTGCTGTGTAGTGCCTTATATATTCAGTTTTACTTTTTTTTCATGCTGTTCCACCACAGGAGATTGGTTCAATTTTTGATTTAGAGTTTGGTGTTTCTGCTCGGAAGAAGCCTTGCTAATGATCCAAAAAATATTTTATTTTTTTAACTAATTAAAAATGTCAGAGCGAGGGCAATTTCTTTAAATGGGAAGACTGATTATTAAATGAATTATTTATGTAAAATTTAAAATCCATTGGTTAGAAAGAGACGGAGATACAAAATACAGTAGTTTAGGGATTAATTGCTATCGACACGTTCTTAACTAACTTTACTTTGTCAACTTCGTGGTTATCTTCAAGCTTGTGTAGGGCTACACTAGCCTTCTACATTTAAGCTGAGCCAAATGCTCCTTGTAACGCGTTTTAATTGATCTTTTAGTTTGCCCAATATATACATGATCACAATCTTTACAAGATATTTTATAAGTTATCTATTTGGTCTTTAGGATTACCTCTTCATGGGTAAACTTAATGGAAGGAAATTTTGAATTTAGCTGTTCAAGAAAAATCTTGATTGAGCACTTACTAGTATCAAAAACACAAAAAGTGTCATTAACGTATCTAAGCCAAATCCTTGGAAAATATGCCAAAATATTCTGAATTTTCCAATTTTCCCATAAAGAGGTTAGCTATGAAGGGAGATAATCTGTTTCCCATTGCTGCTCTTTCAGTTTGTTGGTAAAAGGTACCGTTGATTTGAAAGAAATTTTGTTTCATGCAGAGCTTTACCAAAGAAATGAAACTAGCAACTTCATTACTGTCCAACTGATTACCTTTCAATTAATCTTCTAAGTAAGTCAAACTGATATCAACGGGGACACTGGGAAACAGTGAGCTCACATCAAACGAAACTAAAACTTCATTGCCAGTAAGTTCAATGTTTTTAATCTTTTCAATAATGAATTTTTAATTTCAAAATCCGAGAGTTGCACAAGTGATTAAATTTGTCAGATAGCCATTTGGACAATAAGTAATTTGGACTATTGATATTGGATGCAATGGGTCTCATGCTCTTTCCTGGATTATGTACCTTAGGTAAACAATACATTCTAGGTAACACTGGATTTGATACAGTTAGTCCATATCTTAAGTTATCATTAACAATATTCTTATATTCTAATAAGGTCTTCTTGGTTTCTGTGATCATTTTTGATAATAGATTTTTAGTTAGCATTACGTAAGAACCTTGCGTTAAAAGGGTACTGACACGATCAAAATAATCTCTTTTATCTAAAATGACCACAGTATTACCTTTGTAATACTTCCTCCCAGAGTAAGGTTTTTGCCATGGTTTTCCCTTACTCCGTGGCCATTGATTTTATATAAGTATATTATATATAAGGAGTGTTCTAGGCGAATGCTGGGAGATAACAAAAGTCGTTCCATGGGCGCATTTAATAATAACTGATAGCTGACTGATTTACAGTAGACTCGCGATTATGTGAACTAATCACATTTCTCATATTTTATCATTTCTCAAAAGTAGTTGTTAGTAGTATATGGTCGCGAAGCTACTGTATTATATATTTTGTTAGTAAGAATCATAGGGAAATTACTTAGTTAGAGTAGGATCATTTCAATTGTTATGGAACTCATATAGTACTTAGAATAGGTAGCCTCGTGTAGTACCTTTTTTAGGTGAAGTACGAGGTTGGGATGATTTGTAATAATTTAGTTTTCATAAATAAAGTATTACCTTTGTCAGATTTTAAGTGAAAGCAGTTTTTGTTTTTAAGCCCTTTAGCAATGTCAATTTCTTCAAGTGCGATATCTGAAGGATGACGTTGTTTATTTTCTAAAATTTGAGTTTTACAAGCAGTTCTAATAAAGTTATATGTAACTAATATTAATTAGATAATAGGTCGGTCTATTAAAAGCAACTGAGACAGGGTAGGGAAGATGCAGAAAGTACGAGTTGTAACTTACAGCTGCTAACGCAAAATTCCATTTTTACCCATCATACATGTCTAGACAAGTTAATTTGTAGAAAGCGATATATATTATTAACTCCAAATTACAGCACAAGTACGATAACCAGAACTGTCACCACAAGACGGATTTTATGTCAGATAAGAATGTGCTAAGAAAGATAGATGGAATCCCGACGAACTAAAAAATCAATAGCTAGAAGTTCCCAATATTAGACAGAAACAATTAGCAATATTATCAAAAAAAAAAGAAATCCTTTTACGTTTCACTGATTGGGATCAATTGAAATTCAGAGTTTTTGGTTCGCAAACAACTTTCTCACTGAGAAGAATCCGACTACAGTTTTGTTTATCCTCCGCTAAGATAAAGTTAAATTCCATGAAGGCCAATAGATCCCGACAGAAATCACAAACAACCGTAAATTCATCAAAAACTTTTACGATACCGCGAAAGTTTCCCGAAACTATCTGGCTATACGTAAGAAGAAGAATCCGACGCGGAGTTAAAATATTGAAGTTATTCATTGTTAGCTCAGCTCCGAAGCCAGTGTGATTCTTCTAGTCGAACACGTAACGGTTTAAATAAAATATCATTGCGAAGAATGGCCGGGGTTGAAATTTAAATTTTAAATTCCCGGAGTTGCACCTGAATATAAAGATTTATTCGTTTTTTTTTATGTATTATATTGCCTGGTTTAACTTAAAAGGGTGTTTAAAATGATTAGTGATTATCTCATTTCTAACTAACCAGATTTCTTTTAAACGTTTTTATATATCTTCTTTATTGAATTTGTGAATTGAATACGAATAAAAGGTTTCTCTTTTTATAAACTACAATGCTCCTTAATTGCGTACTGTTGTATTGTTACACTAGACAACAACAACAAAAAAAACAAATATTTAGAGCGATGCTATTACACAAACGAATTGTTACGTATACCTTCATTTCCTGTCCAATCATTGCACTACTGAAAGGTCAACTACCATTATTAAGCTTGTCAGTTCTTGAATGAAACCAAGTTTAATGTTAATGACGTAATGATATAATAAAAAAATGGATCTGCCTACTTCTCTACATTTTATTAATTCCATCAATGAAACCTATCTTTTATCTAACTTTGGTGAAGCATTAATAAGATAATTAAATTCAATATAAGTACTTTCCAGTGTTATTTTATATCAGTGGCGGCTCGTGAGTTATGAAAGAGGGTGGGCACAATATAAGAACTTGCCTATTTTTTGCACATAAAATCCATTCTCCTACATATTTTTTATGCTGGAAAAGACGTCTATGACTTTGTTGTCAAAATGCGTTCAGTCGATCTTCTGACATTGTGCTTCTCAGAAAAGTTTTAATGCGATTGAGGGTGGAAAAACATTGTTCACATACTGCTGTCGACGTGGGGGTTGTACAAATAATATCCAACAGTTTATATGTTTCCGTCAAAACTTTTTTTAAGTTGTTGGGTGTTATGAACACTAAAAGCGGCAAAACACCACCTACATCTACGTCATACATATCCTCGCGCTCATAAATTACTGAAAGTTTACTTTTCAATTTTACGCTGTTCAACATAGGATAAGATTTCACATTTTTTTATACACATAATTAACCGACGCAAAATATGACGATTTTTTCACATCTTCGTTGTACTTATTTTTATGTCGTAAATAAGCACTGGTCTAACTACCCACGTATGTCCACTTTGCCTAGAACATTAAAATCCACGCATGCATTCATGTGAGAAACGGAATTTTCGTGTTTCTTTGCCCCCTCTGCGATATGCTTTAAATCATTTAACCCTTGTTTATTCCACATACTGACCTCTTTCTTAAAAATTAAGCAGATAAAACAAAATAGTTTATTTGTTAGTGAACATCCGCACATCCACTCATATTTTTATTAAATACAATATTGTAAGTTCGAGTTTTACTTGTGGAGGTGTAGTTTATTTGAAGATCAGGAATAGGCCTTCCTTTCTCTTTAATTAAAAGTTTTTCCTCAAATGAGAACGGATTTTTTTTTTAAGATTTTGCTCTCAATTAACTTCCATAATTAATAATAAACGTCGCTTCAAGCTTTTGAAATCACACATGCGCGGTACGAGTTGAAAACGATGCAGTCGCAACGAATGCAAGGCGTTAACTGGGGACGCGGCATTGCGTGCCCCGCAGCGACCGTATAAGCGCATATAGCGAAGATAAACGGAGCCGTCCGATTCATACTACAAATAGGTACATCGGAAAGAGTGCCCCGGAACATAGTTCGCTTCGCATAGCGTTCGCATATACGCTAGCGTCTGCGGTGCTGAAGGAAACTTTGATACCATCGTTATAAAAATACGTAAAAATAATAAAATAAAATAATGCACTGAATTACATGCGAATTTCTTTCTGTGTTAATCTTGGTGGTTGTGAGCGTGCCCGCTTGTGCCCTTTAGTACCAGCCGCCACTGTTTTATATACTAACAAGCAGTCACCCAACTGGTTACCTCCGATTTTAATAAAATATCCTAGGCAGGTAAAGCAGTGAAAAATGATCGACCCTTTTTTTAGCTGCTAATATTCATTTGTAAGGTGAATCACAGACCCCTAAAGTTACATCTCTAAAACACATTTTTAACGATATCTTTGGAACTAGAAAAGATATCAAACGGAACTAGAAAGTAAAATGTTCTTGACAATTCGGGCATTTTGCTTTATTAAGGAAATAAGTGCATGATGGGGATTGTAGTGGTTAAAATAAGAACATTCAATCCATACAATTACGGGTTTTTGGGATTTTTCTCCCAAATTATCATGTACTGAGTGAGTCGACGATAGAGTAAAGGTCATTATCTTGTTTATTTCGAAAATTACGAAAAAACGTTAGATACAAAAGTTTTAGATAACGTTAAGGTGCACGGTTTAAAAATATTTTTAAGTATATACAGGGTTGTTCAAAAAAGTGTGGCGAATTAACATTATATTTTTGTAATAGAACACCCTATTTTTTAATTTATTTTTAGATTCTGCGTGAAATTCTATAACTTCTTTGTTAATGATGTTGTATACCTAAACCGAATAGTTTTTCTAATATTTTATTTTTTTAGAAAAATATGTGGGTTTACTCTTATGAAAACTTGACAGTTTCGCCATTGTTTGTGAAGAAGGAATACTAATATTCGGTACAAACGTTCTATAGGAGCGGCAAAAAAGGATATAGGTAAAGAAATTTGATGTAGTTCCATATAGAAGAGATGATATTTGTATTTTCTCGTGATGCGATTAACGGTAGATTGCAATGTGTCACATATGTTGGCTAATTCACGGCTGCTAACCTGAGGATTATCTTCAACATAAAGTAAAACCTCCATTTCTTTTTGTTCATTAGTAGCATTCCGGTTTATCACTCTCCGTTTTTCATATTCAACGCTACCACTAACATCAAACCGTTCTATTAAACATTAAAAAGATTGTCTAGATGGTTTGCGTCTATTTGGGTACTTAGCTCCGTAAAGCCTAACTGCCAAAAGACAATTTTTAAAAAAACTAGGATAAAAGTTCAAAATAAATCAAAAACTATTAAAAATAAGTATATAACATACTTAATGAAAGTTAAAGCATTTTGTAATATCTATCGGAGAAAATAATAATATACAAGGTGTGCCATTAAAAAAATGATATTTTTCAATTTAAAAGAGTGTACGTCTGTAGAATTTCACTCAAATTTCTTTACATATATTCTTTTTACCGTTCCTATAGAACGTTTGTACCAAATATGAGTATTCCATCTTCACAAACAATGACGAAACTGTCAATTTTCTATAAGGGTAAAAACATAGGTATATTTTTCTCAAAAAAGCAAAATATTAGAAAAACTACTAGTTTTAGGTATATATCATTAACAAAAAAGTTATAGAATTTCACACAGAATCTAAAAATAAATTAAAAAAAGGGTGTTCCATTACAAAAATATAATGTTATTATTCGGTATATTTTTTGAACAACCCTGTATACTTAAAAATAATTTTAAACTCTGCACCTTAGCATTATCTAAAACTTTTGCATGTAACTGTTTTCCGTAATTCCCGAAACAAACGAGATAATGCACTTTACTACATCGTTGACTCACCCTGTACAGGTGTCCCACCGAAAGCTGAGTCTTTGACTACTGCTCTATTTTTGATTTAGGAAAAAATCTTTTATACAAAAGTTTTACAGAATTCAATGCTGCATAACCTAAAAATATTTTTGACTATACAGGGTGTTCCAAAAGTAGGAAAACGCATATAATACACAAAGTGAATTTTCTTCGTAGAATTTAAAATGGAATAATATGTAGAATGTTTCATTTAAAATAACAGGGTAAGTATGCATTTTTCACTTTTGGAATGGCCTGTATAATCAAAAATATTTTTAAGTTATACAGCATTGATTCTGTAGAACCTTTGTATAAGAGACCTTTTCCTAAAATAAAAAATAGAACTGTAATCATAAACCCAGTCCTGGATGGGACACCTGTACAGGAGTTACAGCCACCACAAAGTGTACCATCCACAACCTCCTTTTTCTTTTCTATCTCACTCATACTTGATATTTAAGTTAAGTATCCTTAGAAGATGTAACAGGAAACTTTCGGTTAAAAGGGCTTAAAGGTTAAATGTGTCCGCTCTTACGATTTTTTGGTTTTTTTGATATAATTAGTTCGAAGCGCGGTTTTTAAGAATTTGGGCTGCTAGAATTTCACATTTTTGCTACATTTGGTACTAACTTCTATTCTCCTATGCCATTTTTTTTGCCCAAGGTTGTTTGACGAGGATTTCACTCTAATGCTAGGTGTGAAGTAATTAATGTCAAACTGTATTAGGCTCTAAAGAGGTCCCTAGTATCAACTGACACAACTGGGAACAAATCTGAGCTTATCATTTGGCGGGTTCTTCTTGTTAGACAGAAGACGGAAAGATGTACACTTTTTTAATCCTTGACCATTTATTTGTAAGCTATCCTGCTGAAGGTTCAAAGTCAGAATCAAATCGGTAGCAACGCTATGGGAATTCTAATTATCAATTTTAACCATTTATGGACTGAATCATTTTTTTCGTTACGTAATTTTAGTTGACTGTATATTAACTACCTTTCGTAATATATACACATATGGATAGCTAAATATTTCAAATGGGTGATGGTATATTTGATTTCAATCAAAAATAAGAAAATATGTTAGACTAAACAATTTATTATTTAATTATTGTAAGTTGTAGATTGGTAGAGACTGATATTAGTCCATTCTCTCTGTATTACAACAGCGCACACAATTAAATTACGAATTTTGGCCGATAACATATTAACTTGTCAATGTGTTGTGATATTTTCTTTATTAAGTGAATTTTATTACCTCGTATTACAACATAAAATTTTAAATTTTAACATTGTAGTAGCTTTATGACTTCTTTTGACGTTTTTTGCACCTGATGATGACAATATGCCGAAACCGTTCGTAAAAAATAATTAATGATTGGTTATAGAACAGTGGTTTTTGCTATTAATATACCATATCTTATTATTACTGGTTTAAATAAATATCTGTGACAAAATATATTTTAGGGTAGTGATAAACCATAACTCGGTTTAAAGGTAAAAATAAGGTCGGTGGTACATCATAATTTATTAAAAGTTACTGTAGTAATTTGTTATAGCTTTGTTGCTGCTATTTACGAACCGAAAGAAAAAAATTTCGGTTTCGGCCTGAAGAATGTGTAAAAAACAAAGTTGTAACAGTTTACTTTAGTGAATTTTTAATAAATTAAGAAATACTACCAACCTCATTTTTAAAATAATATATTTTTTTGCTTAAAACAAATCTTATTTTCTCTGCGAGAATAAACTACCCACTTTTGTTGGACAAAGAGATTATAATGTGAAAAAAAATATATATTTGTAATGACTCAAGGCATGATATCTTTTGAACTGGAAATGACAAAAATATATTTTTCTCATTTGATGTTAGAATAAAGCTTTAAACACACTAGAGTGTGATTATGAGTTATAAACGCATTAGTGCGTTAATAGATTTGTAAACGACTTTTACTGGGATATCTTAAGTTGAAAAAAGGCAATTAATGTGCAAATTAAAAAAAAAAAAAGTAACATAAAGAACTCGTTTCATGACTCATAAGGCCTTCCTAGACTCGTTTTTGAAACTCCGACTCGTTTGATAAAACTGCGCTTATGAAAGTAGGTCTTTAATATACCGTTCTTGTCCTTTTATAAAAGTAAAATTAACGTATTTCTGCATTTTTCTCAAAATCACTTAACAATTACCTAGATGACATTATTGCGTAGTAATTGTTTCAATGTCAAACATCTTACAATTATATTATTATTTGATTATAACATACTAACTATAAATATGTATCTAATATAACATCTGCGAATTACTTACCTTATAAACCTTCATGCAATATCACACCTCGCCGAGGTGGATCGGCGCTTGCCCATACAAGCTCTAATAGAGTTCTCTTGTCTATGCATCTATCAATTAGCATAGCCAGCGTTCTAGCAGCAATGTTTTCAATATGCAAGGTTTAACCATCGCCCAAAATAATATCTGCTAATTTATGTAAATTTTTTAAAAATATATTATTCAAAAATTATTGATTTATAAATAATTATTTCTCAGTAATTTTCTATTTATTTAAGGTTATATTCCAAGTCGGATTGTCAGGCAAGCAGTAGTCTGGTCAATCCAAGGTTGAGATTTCTTTTATGTAAATTAGCAGATAAAGTTGAGGGAGAGTTAGAAATTGTATATCTAAGTTGCATGTATATATGGAATACATATAGATGATAATGAGACCATCAACAAGTTGCCACTATTTTTTGTTGTTGGTTATTGAGAAATAAAATTGCTTATCCAAATATATGTTCCAAAAAGGTAATTCAAAATAACTGAATAGGCAGATATTGCAGTTAAAGTACTGCATTACGCTTTTTTTACATTACATTTTTACTTGGTAGAGGATTAATGGGTTGAACCAAATTTAAATTATAAGATTTAGAGTTTTCTTATACAAAAAACAAAATATATTTATGTAATAAAATTCACTAACAAGTATTTTAATTCAAGCTACACTAATGCTTCTTATTTTAGTTACTGATCAACTAGTTGAATAAGTACGCCATGACACTTGATGCAATAAAACCCTTCTTGCATTGAGCATTACTTATTACTATTTTAATATCTTATTACAATTATAAGTATTATGAGTTCACGTAGTCGACATTTTTTTTAACGACAAAAGTCTGCTAATTGCTTTTTATTATTTATTTTTTCTACTTCTAGATTAGATAAATAAACTTTCTAATTAAGGTTCATAACTTACCGAGTCTTGTTTTAGTATATAGAGACATTATACAGAAATCCAATAAATTTAGGTGCCGAAATGATAGAAAAATTAAATAATCTCGAGGAAATGAATCAATTTTGGAAATGAGTAACATTATTTTGAAGACACATGAAAGACTGAATTGGAGGTACTGGGCAAACAGTTAGTACAGATAATAAGCCCAAGATATGTTGCAGATTTTTTTGTATTGCTTCAGTAACAAAATTAGCCTAATTTTAATTTCTATCATGATCTCAACTTTCTGACTAACGGGCAATTTAAATGTATTTTTCTGAATTTTCCTGACACAATTTAAAACCTTTGGCAAGCAGATTAAAAGGGAAATCATAAACCGGTTTGATAAAAACGACATTTCTGACCAGCTGGGTATTAATATATTTTTAAATATTCTAAAGTCAAGTAAACCCATTTTTTGAAATATTGAAAGTTTTAAGAAAACTATCTTCTTCACTGATAAAGACAAAATACAATACAATAATAATATTTTCAATCGTGGTAGTACAAAACTTTGGAAATCAAAATAAATTCCACAATAATAGATTTTCTTAAAATTCTTCGCTCATGAGTAGCGGGTTAATTCGAGTTAATATTTATTCTTGTAAACTCAAATCCATCTTTGCAGCGACGTCCTTGCCTGTCAACAATCTTTTTTTCAGCTAACAGTTTATAAAAAAAAATGAACATAAGAACAATAAAGCATTTGAATAATAAATGGTTAATCTAAAATGCTTTCAAAAAAATAACACCATTTTAAACATATTCAACTATTTACCTATTAGAAAATATTTATGTTTAAATTTCATTTGAAAGATAAAACAGTAATGTGTAAAGTATAGGTAAAATTGTAAATATTTGTTTTTCTTGACGGCAGTTGTTGAAAAATAAAAATAAATTATATATAAATATACAGCTGACCTCAAAATAATTGCAAATAAAAAAACATTAACAATTATCGAAGTTATGGCTATATAAAACCAAAGCAATGTAAAACCAAATATTATACCAGTATGCATATGGTCAAAGAAATGTTCCACTGGCGCACTATACATGTCACCACCAGCATTTTCTATTGTTGTGCATTTGAGTTGGTATTTAATTTCCGTAAGAGAATAGCTTTGGTGCCATCTTATAGTACGCCAGTGTAACATTTCCTTGAGCATATGTATACTGGTATAATATTTGGTAAAACCAAATAATCATCATGTTAAAATCTTAAAAATACTCTTTCTTAGTGTCTTGATGGTTAATAATGGTAACATTTTGATTGATTTGTATTTATAACCTGTTGATTCTATTCGTTTACAAAATTTTAACTTCATACATTTTCCTTACCAAAGCAGTAAGATTATTTGTAATCAAAAACATAGAATTACATCAATTCCTAATAAAAACAATTTCAGAAAAAAAATCTAAATATTATTAAACATATTTACACTGCAAGGTATCGAGCAAAATATTTATTTACTGAAGGAAAAAAGCAGCTCTCAACAACTCAAAAAACAAAAACGGCTTAATGTGCCCAATTATTAATTGTGATACCGGCTTTTTCAAGCACAATATCAACATTCCTGGATGGTTTCTTTATTTAGTCGAATGTAAAGAATGAAACTTTCTAGTGGAGTTTTTAAAATACACTCTGAAATAAGTTATTAATTGTAAGCTATATTTCCAAATAAAACTCTACAAGAAAGTATCAACACTAAACTTTCCTTTGAATTTCAAAAATTCTCAGGATTTTATATTAACAAAAAAGAGAAGGTTCAGCAAAGGTGTTAGATAAAAACAGCACTCATAATAGCAATTTTAGCAAATTTTCTTGATTGTTTGTTGGTGTTTTTTAGTAAACTGTTTTTTTTTTAATTTTTATCACTTGTAGTTTTTTTAGGTTTATAGTTAGTTAGTTTATTCATTTAAAATATAGGTTTATATAGTCTTCTATGTTTTATTACAGCCGTTTAACATTAAATCTCCGGAAATAGTGTTACCCTTTTGGTGTTTAGTATTCGGTCTCGTTTCTTTTAATTGTTAGGTTGTTTGTTAGTGTTCTTAGTACGCCCTGTACTAATTTGTACAGGTCCGTCGCTAGTTAATTCGAACTCTGGGTCATTTCTTGGCTTATATCAAAGATTGCCTGTCCTTTTGCGCCCAAAGCCTTGCACTCACACATAATGTGGTAAGCGTCATTTTTATTTTTCAACAAAATTAGAATTTACTCCAATCAATATCCTAAAATATAAACAATATTTTATACTCATGCATTCAATCGTTTTAAGTTCATTGCTACTACAAACTTTAGCACACTCTTATGATTATTTACAACGTCTTTTGAAAACTAATCCAAGTTCATTTTACAAATATATACAGTGACCGGCATACATATTGGCAATCATATGGGAAATTTTTTTATTGTTAAAATATGCTAAACTTATTTTTGGGGGATAGGTTGTGCATGTCTAGAAACGCCCAAAAATTATTTTGACCACACGTCACGAAAGCCACTGTATGGCGGCAAATTTAAAAATATGCTGTGAATCTGCAAAAAGTGAGGTTAGATGACATTATATTCAAAAAAGTTGCTTAGAATTAAATTTTGAGGCTGTATGTAAATTTTTGTAAACATAGTTTAAAAAAAATAAAAATCACAATTTTTCCAAATATTGTTTCATTGAATTACATATTTCCATTTTTTCCGCCTTTAGCAGCTTAACTGCAGTACTATTTCCAAATTTGGTTGATACTCAAACAATTTTGTCAATTTTTGGATAATTAAGATAGCGAAAACTGAAAAGTACGTTTTCAGTGTGAAAATTGCTGTTGCATGGGACTGTATCTAGTAGCAATAAATAAAAATTTACAAACGTTTTCTCTCTAAACCACTTAGCAGACATTACTTTTATTGAAAATTATTATATTTCTTGTTTGTTTTCGGCATTAAAGTGGAAACCGTTAGTCAAAAACCGCTAATACTACATGCACGCATCGAAGATTTTAAAGTAGATTTTGAAATTGGAGAACAACGAATAATAAACAGCAGGAAAAATAAAAATGGTAGTAATTACTTATTTGCCAAAAAAATCAAAATAATTTACTACATTATTTTGTTATTTCTAATTTCGAAGCCTGCTTTACTTATAAGAAACAGAACGATATGCATGTCTAACAAGTGTGCATTTTTAGAGTTTCATTTCTTAGTTGTTCATTGCTATTAGTTATTGTTTACATGTTTTTGCTTCTTAAGTATTCCTATCATTAGGTGAAAATACTGGTTATTTATTTCTATTGAGTTTTGTAATTTCAAAACCTACATAAATACCTTCGGTGCGTACAATAACATTGTGAGGGCTTAGATGTTTAGTGTTATCAGTTTTGGACTACCGACTTCACTTTACCACGAGAACAACAAAAAAATATGATAATTTTCGATAAAAGTAATGTTTGCTAAGTGGTTTAGAGAGAAAATCCTTGTAAAATTTTATTTATTGCTACTAGATACAGTCCCTTGCAACAACAATTGTCACACTGAAATCATACTTTTCAGTTTTCGCTATGTTAATTAAGCAAAAATTGACAAAACTGTTTGAGTATCAACCAAATTTGAAAATAGTACTGCAGTTAAGCTGCTAAAGGCGAAAAAAATGAAAATATGTAATTCGATGAAACGATATTTGCAAAAAAAAATTTTTGTTTAAATATGTTTACAAAAATTTGCATGCAGCCTCAGAATTAAATTCTGAGCAACTTTTTCAAATAACTTTTTTGGGTATCACGTTATCTAACCTCACTTTTTGCAGATACACCGCATATTTTTTATATCCACCGCCATACTAGTGGTCACGTGACGTCTATCAAAATAAATTTTGGCGTTTCTAGACATGCACAACTTATTCTCCCAAAAAAATTTTAGTATATTTTAATAATAAAAAAATTCCCATATATTGCAATGTTTAAGCCGGTCACTGTATATATTGTAAAATGAATTGGGTTGTATTTAAAATTTGACTATTTGTAATTGTTTTTTTTTTTTCAACAGGTAATTAAAATATAATTTTTATTTTATCATAAATTGTTTAGTTTGAAAAAGGCAAAATAGAATTTACAAGAATAAATATTAGTTTGAATTAACTGCTTCTGAATTCCCTCCAATAAAAAGTGATCGAGTTATTTAAATTCCTGAAACATACTAGAGCGGGTACGGAAAAAAAATATTGTATTATACAACTTAAATAATAAATGGTACGTGATGGTACAATCTGACAGATTATATTAAATTAATTAAAACATAAACGAAGCAGGTACAACTTGTTGAATGTCTACTGTTAACGTATATGGCCCACATATTAGCACGTAATTAGTTAAAATTCAAGTTTAATGATTTAAGAGATATGTTAAAAATGCATTCTAAATATACATACAACTTTGGATGTATCGGGTTTTGGCAGCACAAAAAAAGGAACATGATAGACGGTTATACTCTGTTATAGATAGTTTATTAAACAAAAAAATTATACATACAGTAACAATCATAATTGAAAAATAAACGCTAAGAACGCACAAAATAATAAATTCAATCCAGTCCAATCAAGAAATAACATAACAAAGCGATAGTCTACAAACAACAGTCAGCAGCTCACTGTATCACGTCTCAGCTAACCGAGGGTTAATGCGTCTATGTACGTATTAGGCATAGATAATCCTAGCTTTGGCAGTAGTAAAGTCAATGATGATGTTTCATGATAGGGGTGATGTTGTGTGTTGTTGTCTTCTGATGTACGGATGAATAAATGGAGCGTTTCCAAAACAAAAGAATCGCAAGCCAATATGAATAGAAAATTACACAGCCTACTATATTCTAGAGGAACGAAATTAAAATTAACTCAACAACTATGATGTGAATAGAGTATATGGTTTTATTATTGTTATATGTTTTTTTTTAGTGTTATGTTTCGTGTTTTCATGTTAATATGATTAATGAACAAATACAATTTTGCACGTAATATAGATATATATAAAGATATGATATATAGTACCTTTTGATCTTTTTTAACTCGCAACACAACGGAAATTTTAACCGTGGAAGTGAGCGATTGTTTTAGAAACATTAGCAACAACAACAGTCGAAGAACCGCGATCGCTTCGCCGTCACAGCACACTAGATCAGTTCGACGGGAGCACGTCATCTTTTATGTATGCGTTTTTTTTTTTCTTTCTGTTTCCGATGGGGATGCAATTTTTTTTTGTTTTCGTTTTCGTTTTGCGAAACGACAAACCGCACACCGTCGTCAACTTCTACAATTAACGCGGGTTTTAATTAGACTGGGAGGAGAGCGCGGTGAAAGGGCTCAGTTTCGTTTTAAATAATATATAACCGTGATACACGGGCGTGTTTAGTCCGTAGTTCGCGATGTGCCCGCCAGGATAGCGTGGTGGCGCTGACACACCCTCTCCTGTGGGACGCGCGTCGGGTGTACGGCGCGCCCGAAGGACGCCGCGGATCGGCGTGCGTCGTTCGGTTCCGGCGTTCGGACGTCGCTTCGGGAGGGTCCGACGCGTTCCCTTTATTCAATTCGTGCGTTGACGCATCGCGTCTTTGCCTCGCGTCTTTTTAATGGATTGTTGCGTGCCGCTCCGCTCGCTCGCCAGCCCGTAAACAAAATTATGACGTTTATGGCATCGTAAAGGCTTTTAACACGTGTAATTAAGTTAAATATCTTCCAACGTTTTCTTTCTTTTTTTTTCCTTCGTTAATGTTTTCCTTTGCGTAATAGGTTAAGGTAGTAAATGATGGCTGCCAACTTAAAAATACAGGGCGTTCCCCTACGTAGCTAAAAAACCATACTATTTTATTGGAGAAATTTTGCACCATCTGTATTTGGTTTTAAACTGACATATTTCCGAAAGTATTCATTTCGACACCATCCTTTTTCTCTCTGCAAACATATTCTAGTGAATTAAATAGAAGGTAAATCGAGCACTGTGAGATATACTGATAACTAACAGGAAATACCAATAAACTTCAATCTTACAAATTCTTTAATCTTCAAAAACACAATGTACATTTCGTTAGCTAACCTAACATCTTCAGGTGTACATACAAGTGTATTGTCAAATACTAAATGCGTAAATATAGTAAGTATATCCTAGGTTACAAAAATTAATCATCAGGACTACTATATTCAATAAATTCTAAATATTTATAATTAAGGGATGTTAAATCAGTATTGAGCAAGCTATTAATATGTTTTTTCTAAATCATCAATTGAAAAAGTATGTCCTGTATTAACAAAATGATACGCCAAAGCGGATTTATCGGCATTGTGATTCTTAATATGATATAAATGCTCCTTAAATCTAATCTCCGCATTCCTCTTTGTTTGGCCTATATATACTTTATTACAAACACCGCATTTGATCTTATAAATGCCAGAACATTTTTTAAAATCAATAATTTCAATATTAAATTTTAATTTATTTCTTAAAGTATTAGAATTTTGAAAAACCGGACTAAGATTGTATTTTTTACACAAGTCTAATATCTGGTTAACCCATAATTTATTAAAGTTAAATCTGCAAAACTTTTTCCCCACTATTTTCTCTGGAATAAGTGTAGTTATATTTCTTAATAACCTCTTATTTTCTAACTTATTTTTAATTTTATCTATCACACTTTTCTTGTAACCATTAATTTCTGCTATATGATATATATATTCTAATTTCTTTTTTAAAATTATCTTCGAAAGCGGAATGTTCAATTAATCTAGTTATTAAGAAAAAGAATGTTGTGTATTTTTGTTTATAGCTTGTATAAGATAAGTTGTGTATATAATTGTTTGTTATTGGCATAACTTTGCAAAATCTTGAATCTTTCTTAATTTTTAACAACGTTGCTTTTGATAAAATTCTTGAATACATTAAATTAACGAAACTGGGTATGGAACAAAATATCTTTAGGTTCATTCAGTACTTGTATGTACACCTGAAGAATAGCTAACGAAATGTACATTGTGTTTTTGAAGATTAAAGAATTATGAGATTGAAGTTTATTGGTATTTCCTGTTAGATATATTCTAGTGAATAAAATTTAAATGTAGCAGTAGGGCAAAATATACCACCAGTGAGGACGAGCTCACAAAATCCTTTATTCTTTTGTGGTCCGTTTTTAATGACCTTCAACCCTAGCTACCATCTTGTAAAGCTGTTGCCGGAAGTTTTCAAGGTGTGGAGTAATTTAGGTATATTTTAAAGGAAGTAGGAAAATAGATTAGAGAAATCTATCAGCTTATAGTAATAAAAAACACAATCTTATTAAAATAA
This sequence comes from Protaetia brevitarsis, assembly GCA_004143645.1. Classification (NCBI taxonomy): domain Eukaryota; kingdom Metazoa; phylum Arthropoda; class Insecta; order Coleoptera; family Scarabaeidae; genus Protaetia; species Protaetia brevitarsis. The sequence goes on from RXPK01000211.1 coordinate 2,151,350, forward strand.
TGTTTGATTAAGTGATACATATATTTGCAAGTGTTTTACAATAATTGAGTTCACATTGTTTCCTTTTTGCGAAACTTAATCTTATTATATTTATATATTTTGTAGTATAAAATATTCTTTCAGGAATAAATGTGTTGTGGTTCTTTTTCAAATAAATTAATAAAAATGCAACGACTTCGGTGGAAGGGTTTTATTGTAGACAAATTTCTGACATGAACACGCACTAACTATAATTAGGATCCAACGGTTAATACTATATCGTTCTGTGTAATACAAAGACTGTTTTTTCTTATGCCACTAATTTATTTCTAACATCCGACCCTGCAGTGTTTTGTTCAAAAATGATATCCGGGGGTGCACAAGTGGATAGAGTTTCAGACGTAGACTAAATAATATCGAGTTATCTATAATGTCAATAAATGCGAAATGTGAAAATTTATACTACTATAATGCATATCAGATCAAAATCACATTATTTTAAAAAGTGATCAAAAAATCAATTAAGTTAGTTATTGTGATAAATAGCGATACAGTTTAAAATGAGTATCTAACAAATAAATTGATTTAATGTGACCTAGGAGCCTCTGCACAACGACAACAGTTATTCTTCTTTATATGTACTTTCTTAATTCTTGTCCTGTTATATGTTATAAATTCATTCGGAAATTCAAAAAAACTGCGACCATAGTTAACATCAGAATTTACTTTGCAAGAGCGAATGGCACAATAGCATGATACCCATTGGCGTCTTCTTTCATTTAAACCTAACAATATAATATGTAGCAAAGTATGTATGTGTTATGGCCACTAACCTTACCTTTTACACAATGCAGCTTGTCAAGGCTCTTTAATTGTTTTTAAAACTGCAGGGGTAGTTTAAAACTAATAAAATACGTAAAATAAATAAATAAAACAAGTAAATCATGTAGATTAAACGAATGAATGCACTAATTTATGTAGGTACTAATGTCAACAATAACACACTGCCATATTGGGAAGCTGTTGTTTGAGGTGATGTTAGGCTTAGAAATTCAGATACCGATGACTCATCAAGTTCCAGAAGTCAAACAAACTTTTAGCTTATTGACTAGAATATTTTACTAAGAAAATAAAACTAAATATAATAGTAATTAAAATAATGAAAGTAATATACTAATTACCTGATAAATTAAATAATTAAATGCTCGTTACACACGGTGTTGCTGTATTCTTTAATACGCTAACGATTATTTTCTCTATTTTTTTAAAACACGAAATATTGTTACTATAACATGCTTTGCCATAATAATAGTAATTCTTGTTAATTTGCTTCTTTTATTATACAGCAACGTTCCTTCTAAAATACAATTTGTTAGAGATAAAAAATTATAAAAACTTAAATTTTGACATTACATTCCATAAAAAAAAAAACATGACCACACCAGAGTAGGTATAAATAAAACAATGGAGGGAGGAATGGATTCTATTTTCAAAAAAAAAAAAAAATCAGCGGGTGTTCTGCAATTCAAACTAACAAGTCCAAAAAACATACCTAATAAATTGAAAAAAAAAAATCCATACTCAAAACGAATAATTATCAACTATATTTTTGACATGAAAACAAATTTCATTTTAATAAGACAAAAATCGCACCTAATAAAAAAAAAATTCTACACTTGAAACATTTTAAAAATGATTTACATTAAAAAAGACGAAACCATTGCTAAACTATGGAAAATTATGCAGCGCTATTGTAATATATTAATCTAGTCGTTGTGTCACTGTTTTTATTTCGGATATTACAAATATTAAAAACAAAAAGGTTTGGTATCTTATATTGTTACAAATATATATAGATATTCGTATTCTGTTAACATGCATTGACATCATGCTAATTTGATTGCATTCTTAATGTTTGGCCTGTTCATTTGACACAATTTTAAAATGTTTGTAAATTGTTTATATACTTGGCCAAACAACTTATGTTAAAATTGAAATAACTAAAGTGAAAATACAATTAAATATTTAGATATATAGATAAATAGAAAATACTTATTTAAGAAAATCGGCCGGTAACTATATTTTTATACTTAATGGTTATTACTGTTAGATAAATTTAAACATATTTTACTGATAAATTCAACATACAGTCGCGGGCAAATGTTATAGGCACCTTTGACAAAATTAATGGGTTTCATGTTTCTTGCATTTTTTTTGTGACAGATATTTCAACGTTTATATAATCGTTTTATGGTTTTACAATAGTCTTTACCTTTACCTTTTGTAAATGCATTATTTTTTTTTATATATTTTCAAGTCTTCGAGATGTCACTTTTCCCCTGCCATCTAAAAAGTATTATAGCTGTACTAAAAACACCCTAATATGAGACAAATTAATAAGATTCCTTAAAATACTACATATTTATAATGTATTACCTACAAGTTTTTATTTTCTCATTTTTTACTGTGATATTCGCCCAAAATTTAGGGTGCCTGTAATATTTGCTCGCAACTGTATATGCATTCATAAATCTTAAATACAGTTTATGCGAAAATATCCTATTTGCAAAGGTTCTTTTTTCTGTTTGTAGATCAAACGTATAGATAAAAATATAAAGTAAACATTTCTGTTGGACGGATCAAATAAGTCGAGTTCGGCACCATACAGTCAGCCGCTTACATTATAACAAATCTTATTAAAATCTTTTTTTTTTGATTTGATGCAATGTTTTAGAGATATTCGGTTGTCTCAAGATCACCCTGTATAAAAATAATAAATACACTTTAGGCCAATTTCCGTCGGTTCTTGCAATCTCGACAAAAGAAGAGATGTGCATCTATTAGTGTACAGAATGGCTAAACAACTAACGACAGTTAGAACTTTATGGCAGTTAATTCATATCAAAAGAAATTGGTACCATTATTGAATGATAGTTCATTCTTATGGAGAATTTCCTCACCATGTATATTTGGTTGCAAACTAATATTTTCTCAATTTATTCCAATGGGATTGCCTCTTTTCTATCTATAAATATCTCCAGCCAATATAATGTAAGTGAATTAGTTTGTAGGCTATGCAAGTGGCCACGTAGGCTTTGAAATGAATATATTGTCTTTTTATGGATAAAAAAAAAACTTTTTCACTTATTGAGAGGTATATTTAATTTAAAACATTTTATACAAAATCAATACATCTTAACTAAAGCTAAGCATTATTCGAATAGATATTTATCTTGATAATTATTCACACAACCGAACTAGCTGTCTATATTATTATCAAATAACATCTCTACCGCCCACACCGATCTCGCATACCAAAAAGTTCTTAAACCTATCATATATATGAGACCCTGGGGTTACATCCTGTCCCTTTGGATGTTGCGAATCCATTTCCTCTGACACACTTATAGTAACGTTGTAGTGGCTACTCGTGCATGTACATGACACTCCTAGGATGGAATCAATATTCGGCAAGGTGCGGTCATTACTCCGCATCCTGAAGCGTTGTTCCAATTCCTGTCTATGCATCCTTTCGACTGAGGTGGATACGGGCCAAAAAAATATTTAGATGGATTCAAATCTACGTACCATTGTACCGTTAATTAACTTTAACACATTTTTTGAGGCCAATTTTAGATTTTCTTACTTGTAGAATAAAACCTCTTGAAGTAGTAGTCCAACACTTATTACGTTTAACTTGTATAAACAGAGCTACTTCTTTCTCTATATTCGTTTCTAAATTTCTGCAATGGAATCTTTCCCCCTATTAATCACGCATTTTCCTAAATTAGCAAGAAATAAATCCAAACGTGAATGCAAAAAATGAACTTCTGTACTTTCAATTTTTATAAATTAGCCACGATATCTTGGTAATTATCTGTCGTTCAAATATCTTCAGTTTCTTTTCCTATTTTGTGTTAAGCTTATTGTTTCCATTGCGTATGTAACCACTGGTGTTATTGTTGTTTCATGAATTTTTAGTTTTGTACCTTTACTCAGTTTCTTTGTCCATTAGGAATTGTTTGTTTAGATAAAATGCCCTTTATCTTGCCTAAATCCTGTCCTCGATATGTGTTTTTTCATTTTTCCTGTTTATTTAATATTTATTTAATCACCATAAAATTTGGACTGAATAAAATAGTGACGCAAAACAATTGGCAGCTATAAAATAAGAAAACACAACGCAAAACACGAACCAGCACAAAAAAGGACTAGGTTAGCTTGCTCATAGATGACTCATGGGATACTTCTAACCCCATTCGTTTGCAGATTTTCACAATTAGGTAATTCTTGAATTAAGAAATTAATTGCCTAGTCTTTTAGTAGCTTCCATATCAGTCAAGTCGAACCACTTTCAATGTTGAGCTTGTTGCCAATCTATAAAATGAACCAGTAACTATTTCCTTATTGGAATTATGTATACATTTAAAAAAGGAGATCTTAGATTTAGGAAATTGAGATTACTGTAAAATTGAAAATCTTGTCTGCTGATTAGATATTACCATTTTTGAAAGTGTTGATAAATAGCATTGGTGGAATACTCCTCCTAACTCCTAAATAGATAAAGGATTCCACTTCTCAAATCCATATTGCTTTATTCTTGGTTTTTCATTACCCTTCTTGTTACACCTGCTGAAGAACATATGCTTGATTTTATTTACCCTTATTTCCTAGGAAAGTTTCTGGCCAGGAACAAACGAGCTTTATATCATTTGTTCCTTGCTATGGCAGTTATATTTATCCGTGTACACAATTAATTGTATGGATTTATTTTTTATCCCATTCCTTATATTATAAACAATAATGGGGATAGAGCATCGCCTTGTCGTACTCCCCTATTCACATTGAAAATACGCGAATTTTTGTTTTCTAAGCGTACTGCAGCTACAGAGTCATCTATGGTCATCTTAATTGGCCTCGTTAGCTTCTTTGAGTTTCAATGTATATAAGATCTTTAATTAAGTGATTGATATAATAGAATTTGTTTTTCTGCATTCGTCCATAACAGGACGCAGTATTATCCGCAAAGAATAAACAATTAATTTTATTTAATTTACAAATTTCAAATAACACTGTGCTAGTCGAAATTGTGAACATTGATGAGACCAGGGTATAAACAACAAAACTTTGTACATTTTAACCATTTATTCAACAGATATCTATTCGGTTCGACAAAATCTGTTCATTTTATGAAATATTTTTTGCTATACCATACACCAATATTTAACTAACCGAGTATTCAACGCAGCAAAAGGTAACCTATATTTTTTGTGCCTTTTTAGGTTCTACTAGGCATTTTAAAGGCAATTTTATAAGACTTTATAAGCTCTTACTTTTTATATATCGCCAATTTGTGGGATTGCGAGTTGATTATGACAATGTTAATTCGACAGTTGGCCGAGTCGTGTGTGGTGTGCCGCAGGGCCCAGTGCTTGGACCGACGTTATTTTTAATATTTATTGATGACTTGGCACATGTAGCTCAGCCTGTTAAGTTCTAAGAATTATAAGGCTAAATCTTGGGGAGCGTGCTGCGAAAGGGGTTTACATTGCGCTGTTTGAGTCTCGCATGAGATATTGTTTTTCTTGTTGGGACTTCACCACTACAACAAATTTATTCGAAATTTTTAAATTACAAAAACGGGCTGTGCGACTAATTAGCAGAGAGGATAATGGAGCCCATTGTTGTCCGTGGTTTGTTTCCCAAGAAAAATTGACTTTATACTCACTAATTATCTATGAGTCGGTGAGTATGGTGTATAAATATAGAAGCAGATATTCCTATCGTACCGACATTCATTCTTACAACACTCGTAACTGTAATAGTATTAATCTTCCGAAAACTGGTACTCCTCTCTGCAAAAATTCTCTGTACTTCATAGGCTTGTCTTTTTTCAAAAAATTACCTTCGTTTATATTAAGTTCTCCTAATTTAACTACATCTCACAACCTTTTTATTGATTCAACGAATTTAGTCATCATAAATTTTGTACATTTTTTACATTTTTTAATTTTGACCTGTCTCCTCATAGTGAACGTGTTTATTGTTTTATTTTTGTTTGTCATATTTTTTTACATGTTTATGTAATGTCAGACAACATGCACTTGTTTATTAGCAATAAATCTATATCTATATCTATATCTATATCTATATCTATATCTATATCTATACCCTTTCAGCAATTAAATTTTATAAATGACATTATGTATAATCGAAGTCCAAAGTAAATTGGAAAATTTAAAAACTGGAGATCACAAAATTTAAAGGAACAAAATAGACCAATTATCTAATGCAAATATGCACATCACCCTTGCTAATACAATACCTTTGTATTCTCAAATCAAGTTTACGAGTCTTCCACGAAATTTCTAAGTTACCCTTTTTGCAAGACATCTCTGCAGATACAGTTCATCATTCATCCTTTATCTCAACTCCTGTAAACTGCAAAGTAGTTGGTCGTCTAAGGTAATAATAATAATAATAATAATAATAATAATAATAATAATAATAATAATAATAATAATAATAATAATAATAGAGTCTTATTTCATAGCTGTAACAGATAAGAGATGAAGTAAGTCAAGAGAGTAGAGGTAAAGAAATAAGAGAAATAAAGTAATGCAGACATAAATAACTTAACTAATTAATTTAACTAACTCATTGTAAGAGCATACATGAAAATAATAAAACAAAAATAAACAGATACAATCAGCAGTAAAATAAACAAAGTCTAGAAGGGGTGCCAAAAAATGCAATTAAATCTACTGACGATTAAAGTAACATTAAAAAATTCAGAAAGAGAATAAAAACACGTGGAATATAACCAGGCCTTACAAGTTTTCTTAAATTATTCATTAGTTAAAGATTTCCAAGTATTAGGAAGGCTATTATAAATTTTAACTCCTGATACTTCAACACCATTAGCAGTCAGTTGCAAATTATGTTTCATAAAATGAATCTTTTAATCTCTAATATTATATTGATGTTGATTATTATAATACTCAGTAATTTTGTCTCTATTTCTATGTATGTAACAACTGGATTCTAATATAAATAAATTAAACACCGTTAAAATTCTGTTAGAAACAAAATAAGTACGACAGGACGCAAGTTGATTAATTCCATTAATACATCTCACAGCAGCTTTTTGCTTAAGCAATATCCCATTAGCAAAAGAACTAGATCCCCACAATAGTATTCCATATAGTAATTGGGATTGAAACTCACCGTAATAAACTGTTCTTAATGACTGTACACTGACAGAATGTTTAAGCTGTCTAAGTTTAAAAATAATACCATTTAATTTATAACTCAAGTTATTACAATGATCTTCCCATGTTAAATTTGAATTAAAATTAACTCCTAATATTTTTGCAGTCTTAGTATTAAGCACAATATTATTGTTCAAATGCAGATTATGACAAGCACTTATTTTTTTTTGGAAAGTATGAAAAAACATATACTTTGTTTTATCTAAATTTAAGGAAAGTCCATTAGCACAACACCAATTATACATTTTGTGCAGCATAGATTCCGCTATACGTACACTTTCTTGTTCGGTAGCAGCATTGAGTGATGTTGTATCATCAGCATAACATGCAACGTGATAGTGACATAGAAAATCTACTATATCATTAATAAATAATGAGAACAATACAGGACCTAAAACTGTACCCTGAGGTACTCCTGTACAGTTTGGCATTTGGAGAAGATCTTACTCGGTGCTTTGTATTTGTATTTGTAATAACGACTTCAACAAATTGAATTCTATTCGATAAATAAGATTCTATCCAACTAGTAACATTTCCACGTAAGCCCAATAGATTAAGTTTAGTCAAAAGTAAATCATGTTTTACGCAGTCAAACGCTTTGCTCAAATCACATATAACACCGAACGGACATAATTTATTCTCACTATTTTGCAAAAGATAAGAATGTATATCTAATAAAGCAGATATAGTAGATTTACCTGCTCTAAATCCATGTTGACACTGGGACAATAAGTTGAATTTATCCAGAAAGTTATTAATACGATTAAGCATTACGTACTCAAATATTTTAGAAAAAGAAGATGATATAGAAATTGGTCTATAGTTCGACAAATCTTCAACATCACCCTTTTTATGAACAACTCTAACTAATGTACATCTAAGTGATTCTGGAAAAATACCAGTTTCAAATGACGCATTTATTAAATAAGTTAATGGTTTTATTAAGTAACATTTAAATTGTCTAAGAATAAAAGCAGGAATATCGTCAGGTCCAGAAGTAAATTTATGTTTAATATTTTCAAATACTATAAGCATTTCGTGTTCTGAAAATGGATGCAGAAACATGGTATGTGGATTATTCTTCATATGTTCATTAGTAATCTTAATATTTGCAATGGATAATGACGTAACTACTGGTGCTTGCAAAAAATATTTATTAAAAGATTCAGCAATAGCTTTTGGAGATCCATCAATAGTGCCTTTCAAATTAATTACCATATTATTCTTATTAGAATTATTGGATTTATTTTGTATGTTATTTAATATATTCCAGGTAGTTCGCGTTTTATTATCTGAATTAGCTATTTGCTTATGTAAACACGTGGTTTGAGAAAGCGCCGAAGTTAAAAATCTAATAGATTAACGCCATCCTTTAATCCTTTATTAAAGTTCTTTCACAAAGATCTTTGATAAAAGACATTTAAATGATATCCTACACGATGTAGGAATTTTGGGTAGTGTTTATGTATAGTAAATGTATTACAATGTGACCAATAATTCCTGTTGCATTACTGATTCCACTTAATTTATTAATTTAACCAAAAAATTATGTAAGTCGAGGTTATCACGACAAAAAAATAAAAGAAGAAAGTTTATATACTTTAACACAGCTCCTACATATTTCCAACGAGATTTGTATAGAAACACGGTATAATACACACTCAGAAAAAACAATTCCGAAAAAATATATTAGAACAACTCTTCTGGGAGCGTCCTATATTTGTTAAAATAAAATTTTATACCGCGCAAGTACAATAAATTCTTGTCGTTAGATTTTTCAATTTATTTTTTACGAACATTATTCACTTTCGTGACCCTCCTTTGCGGTTAGAGATCTGAGACGTATACGTTCCGGTTTTAGTGATCCCCTGCGCATAGAGAGCCACCGTTGTAGTAGTAGGTAAAGAGGAAGATACGTTTTGGCAAAAGTGCACGAGACGAGGCCGTTCGCGCGATCAATAATTTACAACGAAAACGCGATCAAGAGTCGAAGAGAACAAAAAAAAAAAGCGAACGAACGTAACAAGATGCAGTTGCCTTCAGTGCCATCTGCGAAGGGAGTCGGCAAATTTACGTTTGACTTTCTCGGAAAATAAACTGGTATGGGTATTTCTGTATATACTTACGTCAAGCTTTTCGCAGCGTGACTGCATAATAGAAATGTCGAAACGTAAATGATTTTCACTTCAGTCGGAACAATATAGATAAACATCGTATGGAGACGTTTAAATAAATAAAATAAAATATCCGCAGACGGAGAGTAGTACCATACTGTAATTATTGATTATTGTGTGAGTATTTTTATTGTCTCTTTATATAAAAATTATGATTCGTTTTCAAGGATTTCAAGTTGTGTTTGAAATATGAAGAAAATTAACATCACCTCTAATTACGTACTCCATAATTACATCTTTAGAGACATGTGTCTATAGCCAAGTGAATGATTAGTACTAAAGTTTTTTATGTTTATTTCAAAACGTTTAAAGTAATACATACAGATGTTATACATGTGTTAAATCACGCTTAAAATAATTGTAATTTTTATTATGTGTAGAGGTATTCTTTTATATTTATTTTATTGTACATTTAATTGTAAGGTTATAAATAATTTAAAATATTGTAGTATATCCATGGTACGATCACTGTACTCATTATCTCTGTGGATCCCTATTAGTTATGAGAGCTACATTGAGTCTCCACTCCTGAATAAGTATCGATACCAAGAAAACTAAATTAAAATTAATTTCTTTGGTGTCGACACTTAATGTAGCTCTAATAACTAAAGATCCATGGAGATAATGAGTTGATAGATCTTCAACATACTGACTAGTACTTAACTGCTAATTTAAATATTGCAAATAAGTGTACTCACCTTGAGTAAGAGTCCTTATGCTCTTTAATGTGGTCATCTGTTACTAAATTATTAAATTAGGTATGTTTTTGATAGATACATTGTCTTTATTAGTTTAAAAGCAGGTAATAATGATTAAAACCAAACTATAAATTAAATATTTAATGAAATAGAAGTGCAGTTTAATACAATACAAATTGATAGCAGAAGAAACATCTCGATCAGCCATCATGGCAACCTAGTTGCTGCTGATAGAAAAATATAAATATAACTGCTCACTGGTTTAATAAGAGAGGGGATTACTAACGCGTATGACCTACAGTAATGAATTCGAGAATTATGGATAAGCTTTTAGTCATCTAGTGAACAGGTATTTCTAAATACCATTAAAATCAGAAGAATAATAGATATCTGTAAATAAGGGGCAAATTAGAGAATGAAAGTTTATATTTATTATTAAACAAACTAGTAGTGTGTACACTTTCTGACATTAATATTTAGCATCATCAAAGCGTCAATCCATTCGTTCGAGTACTAAATAATGTCGCGGGCTGTACATAAAATGTAGTGAAATAGAATTTAATTAACTAATGTCCATTTCATTCCGATTTATTACTATCTATAAAACCTATATGTTTCGGCAAAAACTGCTCATCTTCAGGCTTTTAAAACATCAATATAAAAACAAATTAAAATGCTGTCAATGATTAAAAAACTAGAAGGAAACGAATCATCTAAATATACTGTTATATATCAAATTCACTATTGTAATATCGTATTACATCATGAAATAATGAAATGATGAATGATGAAACTGAAAAACAGCAGTATATTTAGATAATACGTTTCTTTCTAATTTTTTACTCATCTTTCTTACCTAAATAGTATATCCCAAAGCTCCCTTCTCGGGTCGTTTAATGTTGGATAAAATGTTAATTTAGTATGGAAAAATTCAAAGTCAAATAATGTAATAAAAGAAAATTAAAAAAAAACAAGCATTTTCTTTATTAAAACACTTAACACTTTTTTTTTGTTTTATGAGAGACTCTTTTATCACGGGTACACTGGCTTGCAATAAAATCTTGTACAACTTGAATGTCAAGACATTTGACATGTTTTTAAGATTATTTGTTACTGTAAACGGACTTTAGATTTGACACATGTCATACATTTTGTATAACTGCCTGCAAAATTTTGTTAATAAAAAATCGATAAAATACCTAGGTACATAGGAACGCCGCCTATGGTTTCAGTAAACTACGAAAATTAGACGCACTTAGGGTTCCAACAAACAGAGGTTTGTTTCATAGGTTACACTGTTATTTTTATTTAGTTCTCAATGATTAAGTAATTTATACATATAAATACATGTAATGACAATTAAATGAAACAAGATACAAATGTATTGAGATATTCTAATTCATATTAGATTAATTTAAAAATTTTAATTCCGGACATTTGTGCTGTGAGAAACAATATAAATTTTGGCGCCCAACGTGGGGTTTCAGTGGCAATCAGGACATTCTTCTCAGAATATTTTCGTAGGAAGAGCTTAAAGATCATTCAGGTAAATGTGAATTTAAATGCAACACAGGTATTTATAAAATCGAAACATTTTAGGTATAAATTTGGGTATTTCTAAATGTGTAGTGTAAAATTATAGGAGTGAACGAAACAATTGTCCGCTGTGTTCGCAAGAAGAAGAAATTTTCATTTAAATTTTACTGACAGTTATCTGGCTTCAATTATTATCTATGCACAGATAGCTAACATAAATTCAAATAGAAGATCATAACCGACATTAAAATACGGTTATTCACCCCAGACCGAGAGGCATACACAATATATTACTAAAATATAATATCCCGAAGAAAGATTAATTTTCCCGGAACAACGTTCATGAAAACACCAGATACGCTTGAACTAACAAATAAAATATAATTATTTGTTTTTATAATCGTATAAATAACATTTTGATGATCTAATATGGTTTATTATAACGGCCATAAATAACAATTTAATATTTGTCATTTCGAGTATGCAACCAGGTATGCAAGTTCGATTCCAATAACTCCTTTATTGTGCTTTGAAACTGTTTTAAATGGGTGTTAAATTAACTAAATTTAAACTAAAGGCTAAATGCAAACACTAAGAGCCGGTTTCATAATAAATGTTACCTTTAGCACTTTAACAAAAGTCGGTGTATTATTTATGAGAGCTTTAGTTTAAAGTAATTTTAAAGCTTTAAACAAATGTTATAAAATGGGCCGTAATTGCATCAAAAATATCCTGCACGTGTATAAACCAGAATTTTCTCATTACGCAATTCGATACCTATTCATAGAAATACATTTACGAAACTTTAATTTGACATCTATTCTCTATTACTGTATTTTTAAGATGCGGATTTATTTCTTTTTTATGTAAATTTGCTTAATAACATGTACATACTATGCAAATGATGCTGTAGACTTAAATATATTATTGCAAAATATTTTCAAAGTATAAATATATGTGATTCTAAACATTTATATTTAATTCGTTGTAAAATATTTAAGACAAGTTTATTTTCATTTTATATTTTTTCTCATTGCACCTGCTACCTTAGAAAATACTCTAATCGAAACGCATGGTAACCTTAATTGTTATCATCCTTTCCATCTTCGATTCCAAACAAACAATTTAAATCAAACACCGATCTTACTTTTTCGACTATTGTTTCGAATAATTTCCAGATTCAACAATATTAATTACGTCAATTAAATTTATGATAGCTTACACATTAACATATTTAATAGCTGTATATAGACATGGCCAATTATTATATACACATATACTTTTTTTTACAGTCCCAAACAAATTACTCTTCACATTATTAAAGGTACTTGGTATGGAAATTTCGGTTACATCATTCACGCTTCACCTTGACTTTAGTTTTTACGTTTGCGGTCGAACTATTATATTAAAATGTTGTTTGTTGTATATGTGTTTATATGTACATACACTATAAATACATTTGTATCTAGATAATAAGTCAACAATGAAATCAATCATTAATTAGCGCGCTCGAATTCTTTTTTTTTGTCAGACGAATCTCTGCCCATTTATGACTATATACACTAACATGTGATTATGTATGTAAATTACAGAAAGTAATTCGAAAAACTTAATACTTACAGAGTGAATATCTAATGCGTATTACAAAACCTTTCAGGCACAATCTGGAATAAATGCTTTTATGATCAACAAAGGAAAGATGTTACTTACCTCAGGATGGGAGAGAAAGTGTTTTACCTCATCCATCTTAAGCATGAGCATGAATGTTATCTTCTCGTTTATTTCGCTGACACACCAGCACTACGACAGAAATATGCGCTCTACGGCTGTACGACAAACTATTTCATTTACTTTATATTTGAGTAACTTCGTGTGAGTATATTGACATGTGACGCAGTTTTTTTTCTTCGGAAACACTGCAGCCTCTTGGCTTTTTGTATTTAGTCTCCCATTTCTCTTACCCATTAAATTATACCGGCCATTTCAGGATCCTAGTAGCCTGCACTAATATGTACAGATCTCTGGCTGGTTGATCGATGGAATCCTCTGGTTTCATTTTTGGCTTGTCAAAAATTCCCTGTATTCTTATGTTCAGAGCATAGCATTCACAAAGGATATAGTAGGTGTTCTCTATCCCCTCATCAAACTCTCTACAATTGGTATCTCCAGTGTTGATCCCAATTTTCGTAAATTTCCTATCGGTATACAGTGTCTTGTTAGAAGACCTGATACAATGCGAAGATGATTCCCACTAAGCTACAGTAGTTCTTCAGCCTTCTTTTTTGATGGTCCCTTAGTAAAGGTCTTACCATGAGCTTGCCTGGCTATATTAGTCCAATTTTCTCTTTAACCCAACATCTTACCTGCTTCCGTGCTGTGTTTTTAGACATAGAATAGCTTACATATGAAGCAGACGATTCCTTTCTTGCTAACTCATCGGCTTTTTCGTTTCCTTCGATTGCTGAAGGTCTGGGCACCCACAGCGAAGTGACTTTCTTGCGGTCTGTAATGTTATTCAGTTCTCGAATAAATTTCCAACTCAGTCTTGATAATATCTTGGGGTTTACTAGTGCCTGTCTATCTGTAGCAATATAGATCCGCTTATTTTCATATTTTCTGCTTAAAAAACGGTGGCACATTTACTTCCAATCCTGTACCCCCCATTTTTTTTACATTTTTTCTTTTTCTTATTCATCAAAAGAAGGCCGATTTTACATAGAATACGATGATGTATAACAAGTTTAGAAAATTAATAATTCTAAAAATACGCTACCCCCTTCTTCAGGAACACATGCAATATCTTCATAATTGTCTTCTTCGTCTTCTGCTATTTCTTCCACAAATTGCGCTTCGTGTGGTTCTGCTAATTCTTCAAACTCTAATCCCGTTACATCTTGAAAGGTGAACATGGCGTCTTGTTGAGCAGATACAATTATATTTTTCAGGGCATCATGCAACTCACTTTCTTGCGGTGTCAAAGGAATTGTTGCGATGTTAGTAACTTGAAACGTTGTAAGTAACATGTTCAACACATTTGCTATATTTACGACCGCCATTGTGCGAAACTATAGCTACTGACCTACACTGCATGAAAAACGACTTCTAATGTTCTCATTTAGAATACTTGTCTTATATACCTATTTCCTAAATGCAGACATGACCACTTAAACGTTCGTGGTTAATTACTATGCATTCGGGGATTTATTTTTATCTATATTAATAATATTGATTATCACCAGATCCCGTATCGCGTTAAATTTATAATGCAAATTACCAATTATATCTGAAGTGACTGAATAAATTAATTAAACTCACGTATGCGTAGATAAGTGCATATCAAATTCATCACAATAGACACGTACATATATTTATTTTGAGTTATTATTACTATTATTAATTTTCTAAATTTATTATACATCACTGTTTTCTATGTAAAAGCGATCTTTTTTTGATGAATAATGAATAAACTTATTATTAAAAAAATGCGCGGGTATGGGGTACTCCGTCCCCCGTTATTAGCTTTTTATGAAGGTATCTATCTTGAGACCATGTGTTATGTTGGAAATTATGTTAAGGATAAAAACTTATTCTGTTAGAGTTCATTTGATTTATATCAATAGACAAGTTTATTAATTTTGAGCTTATTATTATTATTCTATTTTACAATTATTAATTTTCTAACTTGTTATAACATCATCGTATTCTATGTAAAATCGGCCTCCTTTTGATGAATAAGAAAAAGAAAAAAATGTAAAAAAATTGGGGGTACGGGGTACCCCGTCTCCCGTTATTAACTTTTTGCGAATACGGACGACGCCACCCTTAGGGCCATGCAATATGCTGCAAATTATGTTAAGAAGAAAATTTAATATCTGTTAAAATTTAGGAAATATTTGCAAAAATTTGAAAATCGTCCAAACTTTGGAGGGGCTTGTACCCCAAAATCGTGCGGATACGCCAAAAAAAAAATACGTGTCTTTATTTTAAGGTACTCTTTTGATCTGTTAAGTTTCATAGAAATTGGAGGGGGACACCCGCCGGTGTTCCCTTGTTAGTGGAAGATATGTCGAAATCATGTATGTAGTCTGATCTTATTTCCAAAAGATTGCCTTTCTGGCAAATAGGAATCTTCCACTTGATAGTTGTTGCAATCGGAGTTTCCTCATTCTTGTCCATTATCACCAAAGGAAGTAGAGGGAGATTTGGAAGGCATTTCATTGCTGCTGCAGGAGTACTTCTCCTTGCTCCTGTTATTCCTAAATACGCAAGCATAGCACTTTGCTGCTGCATTTTTATCCGTTATATCAGATCAGCAATTTATAAGTGATCATGGATCTGAACATCTTCTTTTTGGTCTTAATCTCCATGCTTTTCCATGAGCTCTTCTAGCCAACGTAAGTGTTGTCTCCGTCCTGGTTTTAGTCCTCTGAAACTACCGATGCCAAGTAAGCTTGAGGTCTTGGATGACACTAAGATATTTCACTTCATCTGACAGCTTTATTTTTTCACTTCTAAGTTTTAGGGATCCAAGACCATCTAAGTTCCTCTTTTTGGCGAATACTATTATGTGGATTTTTTGGGACTAATATTTAAACTCTCTCCTCGGTCCATGCCTGTAAAATTTATGGAGGGTTCTACATTTTGTCGAAGTCAACCTGGGTCAGAATGACAAGATCATCTGCAGACCCCCAAAGTTTTATTCCTTCATTGTGCAGCTTCACAAGCAGCTCTTCCACGACCAGGTTCCACAGCAGAAGGGACAGAATTCCACCCTGCGGACATCCTCTTTCGACCCGAGCCGCCAACACAGTCTAAATTTCTCTCCTAACAGTTTAAATTGATTACTGAACTCTTAAATATAGATTATTTATACAGATTGTTTTGAAACAATAAGTATTACAATAAGAATTTGCGATCTAGCAACTCATATAAGTTATTTTTACAACTGTTCATTATTTTAGTTTTCTTAGGAGGATACTAAAACACTGAAATCTACAAGGCAACCATAATAATCCAAAGTGTAAAGCGCTTTAAAAGTAACGAATCAAGTTCTATAGCTAGGCAATTTCAAATGAATTTCAAGCATTATTGGAATTAATTTGCATCGTTATTGTATTATATCAGCATCTGCTAATTAAAATATTTAGTTAGATAGATGGAAAGCTTCCTCGAAATCATTATAAGATTATGCTAACCGCAATAATAGAAACGGTAAATTAGAACTGTACTTTTCTTGTTTCTCCGCATTAATTAACTGCGATAATTTAATTATTAGATACATCGATTTGTTTTCTCATAAAATAATACGGTAAAATACTGAATTGATGATATATTAGTTACCACAAATGTACTTATGAATTGCTTTTCATAGGTAGAATAACACGGAGATAAAATCAACTTTTGCTTATTGCCAAGGTTAACGTAAGATGCAAGTTTTATGCATGGATCCCATCTTGTCTTGTTAAAGTTGCGATATATGATGTATTTATGTATTTCTCCTTTATACATACCAAATGCAACAACATAAAATTTATTTATATAAATAGGGTAAAGTAGTTTGTTGAACGTAAGTAATTTAGGATGCGCTACAGTGCAACTTCTCTTAGCAATTATTTTCATTTTGTAGGCACTTATGGCGTTAAAGTAATTTTAGAAATACATGGGTTTTATTGAATTAAATTAGAACTAATACTTACAGCGAATTTGAAGTCAGTACACATATTAATATTTAAGAATTTGATTAACTTATAGAAATTGCAATATGCAAAAAAAAAAACAGCTGATAGATGTAAATAACAAATATATATTATAATAATAAGGTGAAACATATCTTAAAGTAGATATAAAGATCACAAATGATTATACATTCTAATGCCTGGTATTCAATAAGATCACTTCTTACTTTTACATTGTAAATAAAAAAACAGAAAAAAACAAATAGCATTTACTGGCCGCACAATAAATTCCAATATGTTGCTCTGATCCAACTGATCCTACATAGCTAAAGAGTATGGGTGTGACTGTAACTCTATTCCAATATGCAGTTTCCATACGATCCTTGATCACACGAATCTATCGGAAAATACATTTGAATTTTCGTAAATTCCAATCAAACGAAAGGATCTGATTAGTTCACGTGATCAATAACCCTGCGCTAACTGTGTGTTAGGTTAGACTAGATTAGATTAGGATTTGGATGGCCTATGGACTTGTATCACTGCTACCTTTTCAAATTTATTGTGATTCCCGTTTTCCTAGAAAACGTCTTCTAATTTTGCCTGCTAATTAGGCTTATCATCTTTGAGAGCGGCTTCTTTGTGTAGCTGCTAGCTGTGAGGCTCTTCACGCCCATTACTAGAAACCTTGACCTCGCCAAACCTTCTCATTGGCACAACACGTGAACTGGTGTTTCTTCCTCCTGTTGGCAGAATCTGCAGGTTGAGTCATCTATTGGATATCATTTTGACAGTCTTCCTATCTTTAATCAAAAGATCCAAAGTAATTTCAGGCCTCCGTTCCGTTAGGAACTCTTTTGCCTGCTCTTCATTCATTGAAAGATTTTTTAATTTGCGATTTAGTAGTGTCGAAAGAAGGGCCAGCTCCAACGAATGACCTTGACAACTACTGACCTTGACCCAGGCCCATGTTAATTTTCTTTGGGTGCTCTCTTCACTAAGGGCGCTTACGCAATCCCAAATCAGCTTAGAGTCCACACTTACGGAACTAACCGCTTTAAGTGTGGACTGACTGTCAGAGACTATAGCGACGCTTTTACGTGGCTCGGTACATCTTTCTACTTCTCGGATACAGTGGTGAATTGCAATCACAACTGTTTTGGCCAATAAAAAACTGGAGATTTTTGCGTTCACCCAGTATCACATATGTGAGAGGGTTTAGAATTTTTTACGGATGGGTCGAAGGGTGAAGGTGGTACAGGGGCGGCTTTTGTTGGTTATAATAGGGGTATTGAAATACAATCAACAGTTTAAATTAGGGGATCATTGCAATATTTTTCAGGCAGAATTAGTTGCAATAAATCAGGCAGTAGTTTATAGTAGGCGCGAATGGGAATTAATGCGGGACGTGAGAATTATAACAGATAGCTTATCTGTATTAGAGGCGTTAGGGAATTTAAAAAATCCGACCGATTTGTTGTTAGATACTTGGGATATGTTGCGCGAGGGGGGTATAAAATTTTTTTGGACTAGAGCTCATGTAGGTACAATCGGTAATGAGAGGGCGGATCAATTAGCGAAAGAGGCGGTATCTAGGGGAGATAGTTTGATTATTAGATTTGGGCTAATTTCGGCTAGTGTAGTTTAAAAAAGCGTTTAGGGATAAACTTGATAATGATTGCAGAGTAGGTGGGATTAATACCTTAAATGGGAGGTGGACTAGAGAAATTTATCGGTAGCGTTACACGTTTTAGGGAAATGAGGGTTAATTTTATCGTATCAGGCGGTAGAATTAATAAAGGGTCACGGTAATTTTAAATCATTTTTATGTAGAATTGGTAGGGTTAATGATTCGCTTTGTGAGTGTGGTGGGTAGATACAGCGGGGCATGTCTATTTGAATGTCACTCACTGATGAGTGCGGTCGCGTACGAGGTTAGGGCATTAGCTAGGGGGTTAAATTGGCCGGCGACGCGAAACAGATATTAGAGATAATGAGTCGATCGAATGGTGGGAATTTTTTAGTAATGTTGCTTAAAGAACTAATAGGCTACGGCATGATATTTAGATAGTTAGTAGGGTAGCACGCTTATAAATGAATATTTTATGCTCTTTAGTGTCGGAATTGGTGTTAAACTATAAATATTTAAAATATAAATATTTATTTAATTACTCTTGGTTAGAATAATTAGGATTAAGTTACTATAAATATTAGAATAGGTACTGCTGTTGTTTTGTTTGTTTTTAGGTCATCATCTTTCCTGTTCAACTTCTGAATGCGTGAAAGGAGCAGCTACGCGAGAACGCAAGGCTGTCGGAATTTGAGGAGACGTGGGGGCTGCTTCTTCGGCACTCAGAAGGATTAATAATAATTTTGGCTATCAGTAATTAGGTCTGGGACTTCTTCCCAGATCCTCCCAGATCCTCCCAGAGTAAGGTTTTTGCCATGGTTTTCCCTTACACCGTGACCATTGATTTTATATAAGTATATTATATATAATCAGTGTCCTTGGCGAATGCTGGGAGATAACGAAAGTCGTTCCATGGGTGCATTTAAAAATAACTGATAGCTGACTGATTTACAGTAGACTCGCGATTATGTGAACTAATCACATTTTACATTTTTTTTATCATTTTCAAAAGTAATATTCGTATGTGTGCGAGGCTACTGTATTATATTTTTGTTATTAAAAATATAGAAGTTATTTAGTTAGAGTAGGATCATTCAATTGTTATGAACCCATATAGTACTTAGAATAGGTAGCCTCGTGTAGTACCTTTTTTAGGTGGAGCACGGGGTTAGGATGATTTGTAATAATTTAGTTTTCATAAATAAAGTATCACATATGTCAGGTATCATTTAATAGTTTTGGTTAGTGTTTAAATGACATTTAGCGTGATTATTTAATAATTGCGTAATACTACAATACGTGGAGCAATAATATAGTATTAAATAGTTTATAGAAATGCTAATGTAAGTTTAATAAGACCATTGTTGCTAAAGGATTTATACAATTACATAGGCAACTTTCATTAGATTCTGAACTTGAAATAGTTACTGACCAAAATTTGCCATCTGCTGATTACATTTTGCTTATAGCAATCTAGATTTTAGGGATGACGTCTTTCTAAAAACAACGCGGATTATAACGTAATTCCAATCAAATAGAATGTCAAAATTGAAAATTTGACACAGTAGCTGACAGCGGAGATGGAGACCCAGATTGTATAATCGGCGAACACCAAACCGCTAACTAATTTTATTTAAGGCCCAAAACAGAATCTTTAATTTTTCATTGGGTGGAACAGTTGTGAGATTAGACTAAAATTTTTAAAAAATACAGATTTTCGTTTCTTTTTTTGCACACTAATCTCATAAACAAAAAACCAGTAACTTCGTAATAATTTGACGAATAATAATAATTACAAAAAAATTGTTCCCAACCCTATTATCTAACTAAACGCGCGGATTTAAACACACATCTGACACGAACATTCGTTAATTATAAGTGGCACTGTATATATTTTGTTAAATAATTACACCAGAAAATCCTTTTTAAAGGATGTTAGACAATGCTCTGGGGTAATACCATCGCTAGCAAGGTAATAAATTTTAAATCTTTTAATACATATTTATGTATTTCATACTGCAAAAATACAGCTTGGACATTCCACAAATCCGGACATTGCAATTAATGTAGTTATTTACGGCACATGGAGAATACACGAATAACCAGATCTCTTTCATCATCTAATTACTTGAATAATCCGATTATATTAACAGGAAAAATCCTTGTTTTTATTCCCAGAATACCTGTGTATAGTATTTGTATCCAATTTACATAATAATGATTATTATTATTAACATCATTTCATGTTTATATGCCACGGACCAAAATAATACTTTTTAAAATACGTTCCAGAAATGTATCCATCGCCGGGACTTTATTTCAATGTCGTGTTCATAGAAATAAATGTGGTGATAGTATCTCTGAAATAATTGAAGTCGAACAAATTGTAATAATTAGATGGTATCGTTTTGTTTAGAGTACCGTTAGTTTAAAAACAACAAGGTGCTATTGTAGTAGGTTCTTGGAGACAGGCGGAATTGTAATGTGACTTCAAGGCAATTTTTGATTTACACTGAAATTTAATTGGTTTTGTCAAATTTGTTGCAAGTAATAATATTTAAAAAATGGTTTTTAGAAACACCGACAGCTTTTTTTTCTTTTTTGCAACTAATCAAACAAATTAGATTACAAAGTTGATTCAATTGATCGAATACTAACGAAAATAGCCGATAAATTTAGGATGTACAGGTGTAAAAAAAACTCCAATGAAGAAGTTAAAGTACAGTGACAAAAAAAAAGTTGCTTTATATGATTAAATTATGCGCAGTAGATTCAAAATAAATCAAATGAATTATCTTTTTAACAAGACCGAGATGGGGTCGAATTAAAAAAGGCTCTACTCCGATAAGCTATTGAAAAATGCCCCTAAAGCTATAGAACTAAAATTAATGGGAGTGGGTACTACTGTCGCATAAATACTAAAAATTAACTTAATCGATGCCAACCCATTCAAGGTATTCGCATAAGGGTTGTAAAAATTGAATATTTTTTTGTTCAAGTAGTTACGTAATTTATTACTTTCAAAAGGGCATAATAATCAAAAACACTTATTTAATATGGATTATGAGCATTCTATAAAAAATCAGAAAGTAATTCCGTTCACTCAGTTCAAAGTTATCATTATTTTGGCTAAGAATGTGCTAGAGCTGAAATGTACATATAAATAATTCGGAAACCGATTGATGAATAATTATTGTAACACTAAAAAAAATCAATAGCCCAATTCTGCTGCTAACGATCACTGAAAGAGATTTTATTTTTTATTTGCATATTCTACCACACTGAAAAAACTTGAAGAAATATATAATAAACCCAAATACATACACACCTGTATAAGAGAAAGTCAACTTGACACCTTAAACTAAACTCAAAAAAACTACCCCTCGAAAAGGGAAAATAATAACAACTTTAAACTGGATGTACGGAATTAAATATTGTTTCATTATTACAACATGCTTTTTGTATTTCGGTGCCTTACAGACCTGCAAAAAAATTTGAAATTAATGGATGAATAATTATTGTAACCTAAAATAACCAATAACGAATTACTTCTAAGATCATTCGAGGAGCCTTAATTTTTTTATTTACATGTCCTATCATACAGAAAAAAAAACTGAAAAAAAGTATATAGTGAACCCAATAGAACCCATATAGAACCTGATATAGCTGAAAGCCAAGTTGGCACCTTACTCCAAACTAAAAATAAAAACCACACAAAAGGGGAAAATAATTATAACTTTAAACTGAGTGAACAGAACTAGCCTCTCATTTTTTATATAATGTCCATAATCTACATTTACTTCTTACATCTTTTTTTAACGTGATAGCTTAAGTAATTCCTGAGAAAAATAAATAGTTATTTGTATCACTAGGCCAGAAACTACAGCTTTGCGAGTGTCACTAACACGAATACTCGCAAAAGTGTTTCTGGCAGTGTGATACACCATGTTTTTTGGGCCGACATATCTTAATTTTGAATTGATAATAGAAAAGAAATGTTGACACTAGGGAGTTGACAGTACAAGTTGCCACACATGTTATGTAATTTTCTTTCTAATTTAATATCTATTCATCAATAATAAGTGCAATGAAGACACCAGTTTATCTTAGCATAGTTGAACAGTAGCTTAATGACAATTTATTACACGTTTGTCACGTGGAAACTAGTGTGGCCAACCTTTAGTGACATTTTTTCCTGTCTAGGCAGGAAAGTATTTGCTGTACGCTTTGAAGTACTGCAACATGAGTATTTCTGGCCGGAAGCGCAAAAATTAAATGTTTTCACCCTTATGCTACTATTTCGAATGGGGTGGCATCGATTGAGCTAATTTATCGTATGTATTTACAGTATGTGTGACAGTGGTACTCATTCGCCTTAATTTCAGTTCTATAGCTTTAGGAACACTTTTTAATACCTTATCGCAGTAGAGACTTTGAAAAAGTATTTTTGTCAACATCAGCTAGCATAGTCGACTTATCATAGTACAAAACTAGTAGAGACTTTTGATTAAAGGGTCATTAATGACTTGTAGAAATAGATACTGTGTTATCATAAGCTACTTTAAGATAGGAAAAAAGGTTAATTTTTGTTACATGAATCGTAGCCACTTGCAGTTATCGTGAAAAATTATTAACACAGAATATTAACCTCAATTTTGGGCATGAGTTTGTCATGTGGTCAGTACTTTTGGCTTATACTTTACTACAATAATTCAATTGTGAAGGGCCTGACCTCTTGATCCCAAAGTTGTTAGTTTCGAGCTTCGGTGAGCCTCATGCTATCTTTTGTATTTTTTTTTGGTTGTTTTATTATTTTCGAGTTATGTATATTAGAAAAATTTCCTAGCAACTATAATGATGTAAAAATACCCAATGTTTTCTCTCTTGCTTGTTCAGACTTGAAACGTACGGGTATTCTTTTTTCTTCATGTCTACCATTTAAATGTATTTCTATTCGTGTTTGACAATAAGATATTAACTATATAGTGCGAATTGCATAAAAAATATATTATTTTTGGGATTCCGTCTAGAAACCATCAGTTTGCATTACTTCAAAGCAGCCGGAAAACTACCGAAAGTCACTAAAAATTGGCACACTACATTCATCATGACGGATGTATAATAAATTATCATTTAAGCTGTTATGCAACCTTACCAACATGAGCTGGTGTCTCCATTGACTTATTATTGATAAATAGCTATTGAATTACCAAGAATATTACAGCAGATTTCTTTTTTATTTTCAATACAGAATTAAGGTTTGACGTCCCAAAAACTAATGTGTCTCACACACTGTAAAAAATTACAGTAATTTTGCCATGGTAAGTTAGGAATATTACATGTAATAACGTTGTGAATTTACCACAATAAATCATGTAAATTTTGTTTTACATGTTTTTTCTAGGATATTTAGCATGGAAAAAAAAGTTTCGGTAAAATTTATAGCTTTTTCATGTAAGTTTAAGATGTAATAAAAATTCGAAAGGAAAATACAGGAAAAAATGTACAATTTTATGTTACTATCAAAATTTAACTTAAAGTGTAAAATTGACAATTTTTTGAGTATTTAAATTTGGGTAAAAATTTGAGAATCTTTTATATTTATTTTTACTTGAATACGCCGCAATGTGATTGGTTATTAGGTTATTTAACTGTACGCGTTCGGCAAATATATAGTTCATGTAAATATTACATACGAATTTTATAGTAGACTCTTTGAAAAATACATGAGCATCTGGAATTTACTAGATTGTAGAAATTTTACCTTATGAAGCAAATTTACCGGTAAAATTGTGGGCAACTTTTTTTACAGTGCACGGCCAGAAACACTTTTGCGAGTACTTATATCTGTATGAACGCTTAGAAACCATACTCATACTCGCAGGTAATATTTTCTGTCCTATAATGATACAAATAAGTATTCAAATCCAATTCTCGGATGAAATTAACCAATATGGCGAAATTCATATTTAGAACTTACAATGGTCGTTTCTAGTAGGTTTCACTGTATGTACATCATTTTGTCGCTGAATCCTATACTCTTCTACAATTGAGTACAATTACATAAGTACTTGTAACTACACGATTTTATCTTTTTTTCTTGTCTTTTGTATGCTAACACTTAATCTTAATAAATTGATCTTTCGACATTCAGAATACTTCAATACTATTCATAGATTATCCAAAGTAATCTCAAACAAAAATGAGAGACGGTTTTATAATTACAATATTTTTAGGTAATCAGTCGTATTTGTAAACGACTTTTTTCTATCTAAAAGGATGTACAATTATAACTACTAATTCAATGCATTCAACGAACATTTCCCAACATTCATAAACTTGAATGAAAAAAAAAGTTATACATCTATACTGCGTAGTAATTTTACAGGAATATATTTTTGACATAGCATCACGTTGATTATAATAATCCAACTGATCGTATGTTCGTAGTAATTTTTTCTCATTTTTATTCGTACGTTACATAATAATAAAGAATTAAACAAACGATAGATATGCTCGCTAGAGATCGTGACTCGAAGATGATGCATCAACGCCTATAAAAGACAATAGACGGTATACGGAAGCACCCAGTTGCAAGCAGATGGGTCTACCACCAATTGTCACGGTGGTGCTGTGCATTGCGACAATAGCGTTCGCGCAAGAACCTAAGAAAGCCGGTGTCGTCTACCTAATCGACGTATTCTCATCTGGAGATGAAAAGGGTCAATCGAACGCCATTCCTGAGAGTGACCAAAAGATCAGGCCCAGTTTGTTGTTGATCAACCCTCTGCCCGATGATGACAATTTACCGGATGGAATATATTATAGGCCAGCTGACGGCAAGGCTTTGGAAAAACCAGAGGTTTATATTTTAAATTTACATATACAATTTACAGCTCTAATTTAATTAAATCTTTATGTTTGTCGCCCGTTCAACCAGGATGCTTTCCAAATGCAACCTTAGCTCAATTTTATAGGGAATTGTAGGTAGAAAAAGACATTAATTATTTCAGATTACTTGCAAGAATATTGAGATATCATTTAAGAGAGGATTTAAGGAACATCACTGTTACTTACTTCTTCATCAATTATAATTATTTGTTCAAAAATCAAGGTTAGAAACGTGTTTTAATACTGCATTTATCTATTTTTGTAATTGTTACGAGTTGCATTTTATAATTATTGGAACACGACCATGGGAATTCCAATATGTATTGCTAGCACGTATGAAATTGTAATTATATATTATTTATACTGGGTGTTTCGTAAAAGACCAAAGTTGCTGGCATATACTTTTTTTTCGATTTTGTTTTAAATCATAACCTTCCAGTACATATTTGCTGCAAAACTCAATTCGGGAATAAGATAACATTAGAATCTGACTTGACAGCTGCTTGTAGAGCTAAGATCTAGATTTCTACTTTCTTCTATTTTTTTATTTTGTTAAACAATATATTATTATTTCCAATTTCTGTTGAAAATATCTGAAATCAATGAGCAAATCGTTCTTGGTCTTCCATGCCAATGTTGTTCCTGTCCTGTCTCTTTCTTGTTTTAATAGGTTTGCTTCGAACATTGCAGTTCGCGAACGATCATCAGACAACGCATTCCAGTTCGCGAGAACTCCTATCTGTTCTCTGATTGGTTCACGTGATCACGAACCATTCGCGAACTACATGTTCGAACAGCCATAATAATGCTGAACTATTTAGACTTAATTACTAATAAATGAAAATGAAGGAGAATTACTTACGATTCTTTATAGCGCATTCAATTTTTTAAAAGCTTCAAGTAATCCTGTTAAATCTTTGGTGAAAAAAAAACCATGATGAAATAAGATGAATTTGCAATTACAGGAACTAAAAGCCATTCCAACTACCTCCAGAAGCGTCGTTCCTACACTAAAGGAAGCGATGGAGGCGGCGGTTTGGCGGTGGTGGAGGCGGTGGAGGCGGGATATGGAGGTGAAAGTGCTTTGGGGTGGATTCGGGGGTGGTGGTTTCAGGAGGCGGCGGTGGCTCGGTGGTGGCCTAGGAAAGTCTTGGAGGACTTCTCGGGGGTTTGGAGGAAAAGTGTGTGGCTTTGGAGGCGGCGCTGGTGGCGGACTCGGAGGCGGTTTTGGAGGCGGAAAAGGGAGGAGGTTTTGGCGGTAGCGGCGGATCTTGCTGGGTTCTGGTGGATTTGGAGAATCTGGTGGCGCTGGAGGTGGCTTAGGTGGCGGTTAAAGAGGAGGATTTGGATGTGGTGGAGCCGGCTAGGCGGCGGTGCTAGGAGGGTGGTGGGGCCTGGTGGGGGGCTTGGTGG
Source organism: Protaetia brevitarsis (assembly GCA_004143645.1). Classification (NCBI taxonomy): domain Eukaryota; kingdom Metazoa; phylum Arthropoda; class Insecta; order Coleoptera; family Scarabaeidae; genus Protaetia; species Protaetia brevitarsis. The sequence continues at coordinate 2,178,617 of RXPK01000211.1, forward strand.
AGGCGGGCATGGGGGTGGCGCTGGAGGCTCGGGCGGTTATGGAGGAGGTCTCGCTGGGATGGAGCTTGAGGCGGATGACTAGGAAGGTTGGCGGCGCCGGGGGGGCGAGACTTGGAGTGGGGCGCGGAGGCTCCGGTGGTTACGGAGGCGGCACTTGGCCGGTGGTAAAGGAGCGCGGAGGTAATGGAGGTGTTTTGCTCGGTGGTGTTTTTATGTTGATAAAGGTGCTTAGGCAGTGGAGCTGGCGTGGTCTAGGCGGCGGTAACGGAGCAGGTGGAAGGCTTGGGAGAGCCGGTGGTGCAGGAGGTGGTCACAGGCGGTGGGGCGGTTATGAAAGCTTGAGGAGGGACTAGGAGGCGGTGGCGCTGGAGGTTTTGGAGGTAGCGGTGGTGGGGCTGGAGGACATGGAGGTGGAGCTGGCGGATCTGGAGGATTTAGTGGATCAGGTGGTTCAAAGCGGTGGAGGCTCGGGTGGTTTGGAGTGGCCTGGGCGGCGGTAAGCAGGGGGCGGAGGTAAGGAGATGGTTTTGCTACTGTGGTGTTTTGTTGATAAAGGTGGCTTAGCAGTGGAGGTGAGGCGTCTAGGCGGCGTAACGGGAGGTGGAGGCTTGGAGGAGCCGGTGGTGCGGAGGTGGTCACGGCGGTGTGGCGTTTAGGAGTGGAGGAGGACTAGGAGGCGGTGGCGCTGGAGGTTTTGGAGGTGGTGGCGCTGGCAAGGACATGGAGGTGGCTAGCGGAGGTTCTGGCGGTTTGGCGAGGTGGGTGCTGCAGCTCATGGAGGTGGAGGTGGATTAGGAGGCGGCAATGGCCTGGGAGGTGGAGTGGAGTAGGAGGAGGCGTGCTCTAGAGGCGCAGGAGGAC
>RXPK01000211.1:2179877-2266103 GCA_004143645.1 Protaetia brevitarsis
AATATATTTCGGTGTTTTTTTTATTTTACCATAATGAACTAAGCATTTCAAAAAAAGACCATGTGTTTCGAAGAAAACTTGCCCCTTTCACTTCGAGTATATTTATATCGCGATTGAATGCTATTCAACGATACAAAGCCTTACGTTTTCTACGTGTACTTGACAAGCTTGAATAAACTTACACATGTCCAAATCGCCCATTTAGATTATTAATTATATCGAATACAAATTATTTAGTGTTAATATTAAACAGTAATGAGAAATTACAAAGAGGATTGAATTGATTTTCAATCATGGAAAATGTAGGAATAGGATAATGGTTATCTTTATTCAACTTGTTTTCTGTCAGGGCGATCGCGCGCTTTTTTTACTGAGTCGTCACCGTTTCTCTAGCGAAGAGCTGGTTTACCAAGAAAAGTAATCGCCAAAAAACAATTGTGGAGAAAAGATGAAATAGTTATTGAAGCTGCGTAGCTATATCCGCACAGTAGTACGAAAAATACTCGCGGATCAGGAATTCTCAGTCCATACTGTCAAATATGAGCGTAGGAAATATCATCATTTAGTTTCCTGCATCAAAGTTCATGGATCCTCGATTCAAATCGAGTGCATTTTGTCAATGGCGCTTAACGATACAGATAATCCCACGTTTTTCTCGGGTATTATTTCTGACGAGCGCGATTGACAAATCCGTAGGTATATCGGGCACAACTGCGATTATGGATTCGAAAATCCCCATTGGTTCGCAAGTGAACATGAAGACCTTGAACGTAAAGTTTGGGTGTGCTAATTGGCAATAGCTTATTGGTCATATTTGTCATGAAATTTAAATGGTGTAAAGAATATCAACATCTTGCAGAATGATTTCAGTGTTACTTGAAGACCTTCTTTCTAGTGGTGCATATCCATTGCGAATAAATAAGTGTATCGAAGTGGAAGCATTTTTGAACACATTTTCTGAAATGGTAAAAAGTAAAGTCTTCGTTGTTAATTTTTTTTGAATGTTATTTATGTTAACATTGAAAAAATACTAATGATGTTTGCTTGTTTCTGTTTTTTTTATTTTTCTTTATGTCACAATCATGTTTTTGCATTACAGCGCAATCTGTTACAATCGAAAAAAGTTTCAAACAAAGCTACTACTTGATGGCGTGAATCGAATTTGAATACAATGGGGTTCCCATTTAAGATTTCAAAGTTGTGGGCTGTGGTGGGGGAGTTCATTCGACCCATCAGAGCCCCCTACATATAAACATTCTATTAGATTTTTTTTTTTGATTTGATGCAGTGTTTTAGAGATATTCCGTTTCTCAAGATAAAAAAACTCACCCCACTGTATATGAAACAAACCTTGAAAAAATAACACCCATTACAGGTGGTGCATTGCTCCCCTCTCTATGGAAGCTTTCTAGATCCAGTTTTTTTGCGATGGATCAGCTCTCATCTCCAATTTTATCGGTAATCTGCTTCATTTTCTCAGTCAGTTTTCCTTCTATTTGATTTCGCTGCTTTCTAAGGTGATTTCCACCTCCTTGAGCCATCTGTTGCTGCCCTTCGTCGTTATTTTATCGACGTTGCCCCAAAGCAATACTCCCGTTAAAATTCATTAAACGTTCCCATTAATTTAACATATTTTTGTTTTAAGTAAGGCTGCTTCCGAAGTTTAAATTAATTCTAAAGCTGTTAACATTTATTGTTGATTACAATAACTTTTTGTTAATGATTTTATACTATTCATTGTCTGAATAGTACTTATTTTAGTAAGGCTACTGCATTATGTATGTAACAAAAGTCGACTTAGTTGAGCAAAGTAGTGTCGTTTTCACCATTTTACATTTACTATTGCGACCTTTCGGCACACACTTTCCTTTATCAATCTACAAAAAGATATTTATTCAATATCCAAAAATTTAAATTTCTTTAGTAATTATTAATTAGCTAAGTTATATGTAAGTGAAAATCAAAATATATAGAATCCTACAACCATCTTTTTTATTTAAATATAAAAACTGTATTTAATACATGAAATTAAATTAATGATTAATATTGGGAAGGCTAATTTCCATTTCAACCAAGCACGATGTGTGAACTGTGAGTAACCTTGCACATGTTAGATTCCTTCGAGTGTGCACTGAAATACAAAATTCACGTCATCCTAAAATTTCTTTATGAGCGAATAATACATTTAATTTAAATGTAAACATTCTGAGGCAGCACTCTACGAAAACTTGAGCGTTTAATGAAACATTTTAAGCAAACACAGAGAAACGTTATATTCATAAAATAGAACAAATTTAAGGAGACGTGAATTTCAAATTTGACTGTACATACATACCTTCTCACCAGCAAAAATATTTTAAACTGTTTTAATATATGAAAACTATAGACATAAAAAGAACTTAAGTTGCAAAAATACTTCTGTCTTGGCAGATTTACATATGAAGATATAAAATATGAAAACATACACAAAATTTAAAATAGATGATACAATTTAAAATGTGTCATCAGAGATTAATATTTTTTCTGTAATTTATCTCAATATCTACCACTGTGGGATTATCAGGCTCACTTACATACCTATTACTTAGGTAATTAATAATTAGTAAAGAAATTTAAATTTTTTGATAGAAAAAAAATGTTTATTAATAAATTTTTTTATAGTTTTATAAATGCAAAGATTTACCGAAACGTCACAATAGTAAATGTTGCAAATTGGTGAAAAACATACTGCATTGCTCAACTAAGCCGACTTTTTTACCAATTAAATTCAAGATAGGGCGTCCAGTAAATTAATGCTACTTCATTATGGTTGGTCCGACACTCAAAGTACTAATTGAACATGTTTAAATTCACTCACTTCACATGTGTAGAGCCCGTTGCAATAGAGAATGGTACATTCCATCACCAAAAGCTGCGCGAAGCCTGACGGTTACCCCGCTATCGGCTACCACTGTCTCTTACCTAACCTGTGTGTGTGTTGGCTGACTTAATACAAACTATAATTGTTCTCGTTAACCTTAGTAAGAGAGATTTCTCCATTGCAAAGTAATTCAAACATCGTTTGAACGTCTACGACATAATGAAGAAGCCATGCATGAAAACTTATAAAGCTCCATCTTGGGAAGGATTATGGGTTATTATGACGTATTGAAAGAACGTTGGTGGCAGTTAAATAGGCAAATGTATATCTAATATGTATTGCAATTAAGAACATCATATATTTTTTAACGGTAGAGTAATGTAATTATATATCAGATATTTCCAGTATATATGGTACATGGATATTTCCATATTATTATATCTATGTATTTTACGAATGTCTATATGCATTATTCTTGCTTACCAGGTTATATGTGGTTCACATTTATAATTATATATCGTTCCGATTTCTATTTTGCATTCTTTCTACTAGCTTTCTTACTAGCTACAACACGCACAGACCGAATAACTTTCAGCAGAAAAATAACGATGTAATAATGTTACGTTAAGACTTAAATCAGCTTATTTAAACCACGCGTGCTGCATTCATTTCATCATTTAATGGTTACACCAATCCACTTTCAAACACAACATATAGCACTTTTGCATTTGATTATACAAGATTACAATGTTTAGAAACAATTCATATTATATTACAACAAAAGGTACAAATGAAAAGATGATTAAAATTATAGATTAAGTAGATTACCTTTAATTAATACTACTCAGTTATTAAAAGTTTGGACACAATTGTACTGTTAACACATAGTTCCTTAACAGACTGTGATCGCCTAATCAGCATACCTAATTGAATTTTATGAGTATTCATATTTTGATTTTCAAGGATAGAAAGAAAAAAAACACATTTTCATGGCACATTCATTTAGTGGGTCACGTAGAGAGAACGTAAAAAAATCAAAAAATAATAGAAAAAGATTTTAGTTGTTATTGCTAAATTACTTTTCATCGCCATTTTGATACCCCTGTTTTAATTTATATGAATTTAGACTGATACATTACAATTCATTTTTACTATTTGTTCTAGGCTTAGTTCCTAATGTAGTATTATTGCAAAAGCTAATCAACAGTTAAAATAAAGTTCCTGAACATCTTTTACATATCATCCACAAAAATACATAACCACATTCTATATCTAAAAGATATAGAAATACTGTAACGTCCGCGTTATGCTATATTAACTTAATCAATTAAACGTGAAAATGACCAACGGAAATTGTGTTAAGCACTGCCGGATGGTAATGTCCTGAGTATTACTCGAAGCGCCTCCTAATTAACTTAAACCACTACTGGTGGATAAAGCTATCTCTTGACGGATACAAGCTGAAACCGACCGAGACAACTGACGTAGAAAGACGCTGGATCGTAAAATACATTTTTCACAGCTCGATGCGTTCGCTTAGTACATTTTATGACAGCGTGAATGTACTTTTTCTGAATCTAGTTTGAAATTAATAAATATTTCAGTAGTTAGAACGAATTGTATTTGTGACCACAAATTCAGGAATTCACAATTAACAAAAAAAAAAATGAACTGATGCCAATAACAACAGATGCCGGTTAGATAGGCTCCCGTAATCTCTAGTTCAAAAATAAATCACCAGAGGAATTGTAATTACATGAATAAGGTGATATAAATTAGTGGAACGTGTTTATATCTCAGGCAATTTTATTGATGAGATAATTATTAATACCGATAGATAACTTAATAACGTAGTAGATAAATAAATTCGTATTTTTCCAAAAAATATTTTTTCCACTGAAAACCACCAACAACGAAGAATATTCAATTCGAAACTAAAAAAAAACTACAATTAGTTTTTTTTTTAGTTTTAGGTGATTTGCTATCAATTAAAATTTGACTACATAAAATTTCGAGACATAACTGAATTGCTTGTTAGTAGGTATCCCTGGTTTTACTTACCAGTTTCTGTCCATAAAATCATTTTTCATGGATGAGACATGATTCCCATAAACTATCTGTAAAGGCCCGAGCACATAATAACAAAAATGTACGCAACTGGATTAGACGGGGAATATTAGTCACGAAAGACTTTTAAATTCTTTCAAAAGGTGTACTTTTCCCCGATTTTCGTTTTTAGATGAAATAGTTTTAGAACATAGCTCTCATAGTAAATTTCGAGCCAAGATATTATCACAAAATTGGCCATGTAGTATCATGGTACTACCTGTTATGGCAGTAAATACAAAACATAGTTTGCAATCATCGAAAGCGATCACACGGAATATTTGCCATTTTGCGTCCAAGAATATAAAACAGTATACTCACAATTCTGTGAATACTGCGTTATGTAAAACGGTGAAATATGTGAACAATCAAAAATGTGGATTAGTTACATCTACATCGAACGACTTTATTATCCTCAGCAATTCGCCAAGGAGTAAGGGAAAACCATGGAGAAACCTTATTCTGAGTGCAGGATCTGGGAAAAAGTCTCAGACCTTGATATTGATAACGGGCAAATTATTAATATCCTTCTAAGTTTGAAGGAGGCAGCCTCCACGTCCTCACAATTTCTACAGCCGTGCCGTCGTCAGGTAGCTGCGTCGTTTTTCACACGCCATGAATTTGAAATTGAAACCGGGTAGGCCAGCGTGATGATCTAAAAATAATAAAAAAAAACAACAGCAGTACCTATTCTAATACTTAACATTTACTTAACTATTTATATACCCAAACTATGCTAAAAGCTATAATTTAACAGTAATTGAGACTACTAAAGAGTATTCATTTATAAATATGTACTACCATACTAGCTATTGAAATATCATGCCTTAACATATCTATATCTTTAGCAGCATTACTAAGAAAATCCCACCATTCGACCGACTCATTATGGCTAATATCTATTTCGCGTGACGGCCAATTTAACCCCTTAGCTAATCGCCAAATTCCATGGGCGTTCGCTGCTCATGAATGGATATTCAAATAAAGCATGCCCCTCTGTATCTACCCTACGAGACTGCGTTAGTGGAGCTGACGGACAAAATCCAAGATGCCTGAGCAATAAAGAAACGTAGTGTGCGCCTTTCTAGACATAGAGGGTGCTTTGACAATACTCGAGGCTGAAAAGCATTAATTAATAGGGAGGTAGACGGGTGACTTCTAGATGGATGTCGCAGCTACTGTTACCAGGATCGGTGGAGGCGGAGGTGGGACATAAGACTATCTCGGTTAGTACGACCAGAGGATGCCCACAGGGGGGAGTTACATCCCTACTTATGTGGAGCCTAATAGTAGACGAACTCTTATGCGGACTGACGGATAGCATAAGGCATATCTTGTCAAGGGTATGCAGATGATATTGTCATATACGCAAGAGGTTAATTTGAGAATATCCTCTGTGACATAGTTCAAAGAGGATTGAACTTCACAAGAAGATGGTGTCAATCGATGGGACTCAATGTCAACCCCACTAAGACAACCCTAGTAGCATTTACCAGGAAAAGAAAATCCAATCTTAAAACCATAAAACTGGTGGCAAAATATAGATTGGAGAACGGAAGTTAAATACCTAGGCCTTACCCTAAACAATAAACTTCTATGGAACAAACATGAACTTGAAGTAACCAACAAGGCCAAAAGAGCTCCGATGGTGTGCAGAAACTTTGCAGGAAAATTGGGGAGCAACCCAAAAATACTGCTTTGGATGTATACGCGATAGTAAGACTGATCATCACTTATGCATCAGTAGCATGAAGCAAAGAACTAATCTGGCCACGCGAGAATTAACGCTCTCGAAAGTGCAAAGATTAGCATGTGTATGCATATGGGGGCTATGAGAACTTGCCAACACAGCTATAAAGTAGTATTGGATCTTACCCCCTACTGCATATTGTAGTAGAGGGTGCGGCAAAAAGAACCACACTCAGATTGGTCAAGGAAGGAATGATTAGGTATAGGTCTCAATCTGCTGACGGTGATCAAACCTGAGATATGCCCCGGGATGATATGTTAAAAAAATTCAGCTTTGTGAAGGAATTCCATCATAAAGCTGAGTAACGGAGCGAGTGGGATCATAACACATCTTGAACATGAATAGAAATGCCATAAAATGGTATACTGATGCTCCAAAACGGCAGAGGGAACTGGAATAGGAATATATGGGCGTAGAACCACATATTTCGAAAGCTTGGGAAAATATCCAAGTATATTTCAGGCGGAGAATACACGCTATTGGAAGATGTGTTCAGTTCAATATAGATAGAAATTATCGGAAGCAGGAGATTATCATCATGTCTGATAGTCAAGCAGCCATCAAGGCGCTGAGTTCATATGAAATCAGTTCCAAGATGGTCTGGGAATGCCTAGGGAATTAAATGAGCTAGGCAAAAGAAATAAGTAACCCTCCTGTGGGTTCGGTCACCAGGAGTGGAAGGAAACGAAATAAGGATAACTTTGCAAAAAAAGGGCTGGAATGCTTTTATATGGGCCTGAACCCTTTTGCGGGTTAAGTAGCAGTAACGATACTGAAAAACTAATATAACAGAAATGGAGCAGAGAAAATCCAGTTAATGGGAGAATCTCCAGGAATGAGGCAAAGTAAATTCTTCTGGGAACTTATAACCAGAAGAGGTTTACAGAATGCATCAACCTGAGTAAGAACAATATAAGCATATTAACAGGAATACTTTCAGGCCACTGTAAACTGAAAGAACACCTGAGTAAGCTTGGATTAGCGAGGAACCTGAATGTAGATTTTGTGGGGAACAGGATGAATACACCATCACCTCCTCTCAAACTGTGTAGGAGCTGTGCAACTCGAGGGCATTGCACCTGGGAGCATGTTAATCGAAGCGGGAAGACTTACCTAGACTGGGGCCCTCTGACATCCTACACTTTCTGAAGGAATAGGATTGGAAGGCCCAGCTGTAAAGTAGCAAAGAATAAGGGGACACAATAGATCTTTTAAGTCGCGCAGTGTAACACCAACCTTCTACCTACATACATACATACATACATACATACATACATACATACATACATCTACCCTACCACAATCACAATGCGAATCATTAACTCTCCCAATTCTACATAAATATGATTTAAAATTACCGTGATCGCCTATTAGTTCTACCGCCTGATACGACAAATTAACTCTCATTTCCCTAAAACGTATAACGTTACCGATAAATTTCCTAGTCGACCTCCCATTTAAAAAATATCCCACCTACTCTGCCAATTAAGTTTATCCCCAAAAACATTTTTAACTACGCTAGCCGAAACTAACCCATGCCTTATTATCGCACTAAGTATCTTACAACAAATCAGTAAGATTTTTTAAGTTTCCTAACACCTCTAATACAGAGAAGCTATCAGCTATCATTTGCACGTCCCGTATAAATTCCCAATCGCGCCTAATATAACGTACTGCCTGATTTATTGCAACTAATTCTGCCTGAAAGTTATTGAAATGATCCCCTAATTTAAACTTTTGATTATATATTTCAATACTTCATTACTCATACCATTATAAACAACAAAAGTCGCCCCCATTGACTAATACTAGAAAATATTTCAAATGGCGAAGCTTGAAACTAGAAGAAGATATTAGAGATACGAACAGACGGCCTCGGGATCGGCACGAATCGAGACGAAAAAAAATAAAAAAATGTTAGAAGCAGGTCGGGTCAAGCAGCCCGCGAAGTCTATTACGGCCGTCAAGCTCGCTCGATCAGTAAACTTTCTTCAGGCGGCAAAATTTGTTTCTTTTTGTAGTTAATTTCTAATGTTAACAAACAGTAGTATTGTGTTTTATAGCAGCACTTATTTTAATTAAAATTAGAACAGATTTAAGTACATTGATAGCTAGCCACTATATTTATCTGGGACACGATAGACAGTGTGAACTCTTCTTTCTTTCTAGAGCTTTCTAATTTATTTATTTCATCATCTGTAGAACATATCTGTACTATGAATTGCTTATAAACTACAGATTTTCAAGATCATATGACGTTTTCGAAATCGAGGACCAATTTTTTTCTGTATTATTTATTATTTTGATTAGTAGGCTTTGGAAAAAGAAAATGATGCAAAATATGAAATTTACACAACAGCAGAATCTGTAGGTTTGCAAATATTTATTTGAAAGTAACTGGTTGTTTTTAACAATGAATTTTCTGAAAGAGGAGATTGGAATGATTTATTTGCCAAAAGAAAGTGAGAAGAATTGTGTATTTGCTACAAGAATCTATAAACAGAAATACCCAAATAGAAAGACGAGCGAACAAAGCCAACGTTACATGCAGATAACGTACTGGCAGATGCTTTGAGTGTGGCTACCGATACCTATATTGATACTAAACTACTAGAAAGGTAACAGTATATGAGCAGATCATCAATAAGGCGTATCTTAAAGAGAAACAAGCTGCATCCTCATCATCTGAAGTTAATGCAAGAATTAAATTCAAGAAGTCACCTAGAGTTTTGCACCTGAACCCAGAGAAAGCTAAGAGAAGACAGACTGTTCTTGAAATTTGTATTTTTTGCAGACGAAGAACTGTTTAATAAAAACGGAAATATAAATAGACACAATTTCCACAATTATGCAACTGAAAATCCAGATTTCGTACGATTTCGGAGCCAAACAAGTGACTGAATGTTTGAAATGTTATTATAGGGAGTGATGTAGTTGGGCCTTGTTTTTTTGAAGACCAATTAACTGGGCAAGGGTATTTGCAATTCTTGCGGTATGAGTTGACAGATTTATTAGACCATATTTGCCCTTAACGTGTAACAAAGGATGTGGTTTTTACATGACGGAACACCAGTTCACCGTACCAATGAAGTAAAGGTATTTTTAAATAATGAATTCCCTGAAAGGTAAATTGAGAGAGGTGGATAATTTAGATGGCCAGCTAGATCACCTGACCTAAAAAAACCTATTCTAAGTACTATATGGGTTCCATAAAAATTTAAATGTTCCCACTCGAACTAGATAATTTCCCTATGATTCTTAATAACAAAAATATAACACAGTAGTCTCGCGACCATATGAATTACTACTTTTGAGAAATGATGATATATGTGAAATGTGATTAGTTCACATAATCGCGAGTCTACGGTAAATCGGTCAACTATCAGTTATTATTAAATGCGCCCATGGAACGACTTTCGTCGTTCCCCAGCATTCGCCAAAGACACTAATTATATATAATATACTTATATAAAATCAATGGCCACGGACTAAGGGAAAACCATGGCAAAAACCTTACTCTGGGAGGATATGGGAAGAAGCCTTATTATTGATAGCCGCAAATTATGATTATCCTTCTGAGTGCTGAAGAAGCAGCCCCCGCGTCTCCTTAAATTCCGACGGCCTTGCCGTCCTCGCGTATCTGTTCCCTTTTTCACACATTGGAAGTTGAAACAGGAAAGATGATGACCCAAGATAAACAACACGACTCACAGCAGTACCTATTTCGTATATCTTAATATATAACTTAATCCTAATTATTCTAACCAAGAGTAATTAAATAAAGATTTATATTTTAAATATATGTAGATTAACACTAATTCCGATCACTAAAGAGCATAAAATATTCATTCATAAACGTGCTACCCTACTATCTATCTGAATATCATGCAGTAACCTATCTAGTTCTTTAGTAACATTACTAAATTCCCACCATTCGATCGACTCATTATCTCTAATATCTGTTTCTCGTCGCGGCTAATTTAACCCCTTAGCTAATCCCCAAATTCCATAGGCGTCCTTTGCGCCCCGTTTAATTAATTTTAATTTTTTGGTTTCTTCCTCCCCGTCATCTATAACTGTATCCCCTGGAAAAAAAGCTATTTAGTAATAAATTCGCAGTTTCCTCTGCGTTCTGCCTATTAGTTTTGACCTAATTTCTTTAATGTTACCGCGGTACTATGCGAATATTTTTTACGTGTGACTTTATATACAAGTCCCCATAGACCCTTGCTCCCTGGCCCAGTACAAAATTCACGCCATTTATTCTCATTAGTGGTCTCAATTAGTGTTTTGTACTCCCTATATTTTAACCTACATACGGTTTCACGATCGCGCCTAACTTCCGCGTTATTACGTCTCTGAAATCTCCGCCTCAATCTATTTATCTCTTTACTTACCCTACTTAGTTCAGAGGTCCACCACGGTACCTATTTCCTAAAACTAATTTTATACGGCATCGACTGTTCACAAGCTCTAACAATCCTATCATTAAATTTACTCCCTATACTTTCAATTTATCTATCTGACTTACTATCATCTAATTCCCTATCTAAATCAGTGACCTCTCTAATAATGAATTCCCTAAACGATTCCTTATTAGCTTTTTTAGAACAAAAACCCACCCTTGAACCAACGACCTATACCTCTACAAAATCCTATAAATTTATGGTCTGAAAGTGGGGTTTCCTCAGTTAATAAACCCCAATGATTAACTAAACCGTACGCGTTTCTATTCGAAATTGTTACATCTATAAAACTACTACCGCTATGCCCTACAAAAGTCAGCTCATCATTGTTATTTAAAACAATTAGGCCTTTATCATTAATTAATCCCTCTAAAACCCGCCCGCGCCTATCCTCTATCGGAATACCCCATAACCGATGTTAACTATTAGCGTCTGTCGCAATTACGAAATTTTTTCCCCCTAATCGACTCTAATTCGTTTTATTACATACTAATAATGCGAACTTTTATCATCAACTCCCCAGAATGTCTTTGCTCTGGAGGAATATATAAAGATATCCCAAGAATTTTAGTCGCACTAGAATTTTGAATTTCAACTGTAATAATGTTCGCATTACTTTTATCCTAACAATAATCCCTTAATTCATTATCAGTAATTACAATAGCTGCTCTAATTGGATGATCATCATCCCCTACATAAAAAGTTTTATAACGCATCGGTAAACCGCAAACTTCCCCTTTAATAACATACGGTTCCTGAATAAACGCGATATTAATATCATCCCTAACAATTTTTTCCATGTCGCTCTTCTCCCTCTTCCTAAATTAATTTATATAGGTACATTTAATATTTTCATTCTAACATAATTAATACAACTAGTGTCATTAATCATTATAATTTATGCGTTTTTTATCCACATCTATTAACTTTTTGAGGACATACAATTTTTGGAAAAAGCTTAATGTTTGATATTTCCACTTGAATTTTTTTTATTTTCGCAAACCACGTATTTAATAAATTGCGATTCGCAGTCTTTTTCTTAAGTCTACCTCCGCATTTACCGCAAAGCGCCTCGTTTTTTGGGGGACCAACAAAACAATTTTTGAAGTGAGAAGCGCAGGGCGCGGAAGGAGCATACAGCACACGGAATGGTTACAGAGGATACAAAATAATCAGGGAGGAATATGTAAACCTAATTACGTTTCTGTACACTCTAATATACCCGTAGTAACACTCGACATATAAAAAGCATCCACACGATATGAATTATCGTCGATCTGCTTTCGGTCCGCCCTGTGGTTATTGCCTTAGGATCTGTTAGAATTGCATATTCCAGTCAAATCACTAGCGCCAATTATGATTATGAAATTAATTCTTCTTTCATTGAAACTACTTTAATTCAATTTTGGATAAAAAAATGTAACGAAACACATATAGGTATATACCTCTAACGTAATCGCCATCACAAATCTCGGATAAAAAATTTGGAGCTGTAGAAACAATATACGTACTAAATTCAATTCAGTTAGTTGACTTGACAAAAGCGTCCCGTCATTCTGTGATGATATTAATCTCGTTGTAATGGAACCCACCGGTCTGAGTAACAATGAGGTATGTGAATACCTAGGCTGTTATACATACGTAAGAGAAGTACCTGTCATATGTATAAACACACAATAGAAAATGTTCTATCGATTGTCAACATGCCTTGTAGGTAAATATTGTAAAGCACAAGTACAGCTTTTACAAGTGCGCTGGATATTGTTCGTGTTAAATATACCTACATACATATATACATATGCTACCTAAACATCACATTTCGACATCTCACAAGTAATATAAACTGAGCATGAACTTTAGAACACGAATATTGCACGAACTTTTTGCAGAAGCAAAAGCAGAATGCTATACTACGCTGCGCTCGCAAGGAAATCTAATGCATTTCACAAACTGTAGATGCCGCGTACGTCGAGCGAGTTTGTATGCTGCATATACAGTGAGGTCGTAAATGGTCCCCCCCTCCTGATAACTTTTGAATGTATAACTAGAACAATGAAACAAAAACCCAAGTATTAAGATAATTTTGATTTTTGCTTATAGATATCGCCATGGCTTTCTGTGTAAATAAGGCGTAGCTACTTTAAGATTTTAAATAGGAAGTAATTTCATTTAAAGCTCATTTGGAAGATATTTCTATTACTTTTATGGCAATGCAAACAGTTTTTACGATTTTCGAAAATTTTTACCAACTTATCCAAATTAATAATTAGAGTACTTACGTTACTTTTTCGATTAGCCCTCGTATTCGCTTTTTGAATATAGTGTACAGAACCTGTAATTACAGTAATCTGTAACATAGAACCCACACACATGACACATTACACTGACAGATAGGACACTTTTGCTAATTTTGCCAAAAACGTCATATTGTAAAATATGTATTATTTTACTGCAATCGCTTCCTAAGTCACATAAAACCACAATATTTATACGAGGGCTATAGAAAAAGTACGTAAGTACTCCAATTATTAATCTTGGATAAGTTGGTAAAATTCGAAATCGTAAAACTGTTTGTGTTGCCATAAAAGTATAGAAATATCTTCCAAATGAGCTTCTAAATGAAATTACTTCCTATTTAAAATTTTTAAAGATAGCTACGCCTCTATTTTACATCGAAGCCATGTGCGTATCTCTATAGGCAAAAATCACAAATTATCTCTAATTTCACTTGGTTTTTGTTTCATTGCGCTATCTCATACCATTCAAAAGTTATCAGGAGGGGGGGACCATTTACGACCTCACTGTATAATAACGACACTGGATGACATTTGCTTTATATACTGAATATGAAACCTCACTTTCAAAGTGACACTTAAAACTAAACCACGCTTATGTGGTTGCAAATAGCATAAAGCATATGTATGGGTAAACTACTGTACAAATAAGAAGAGGTAGAGCCAGGCAGCAGAAAAACGTTACTGACGACAAAAAATACAACATGAGAGAAGACATAAAAAGCAAACTATAGAAAAATGACTGGAACGTTTAAAGAATAATTAAGCTTCCACATCGAAAGGTAATTGTATATGACTAAGGATTGTATACCGGTTTACCGGTTAACCGGTAAATGAAAAGCCATACCAGAAATTTTTATGTATATGTACGAAATATTGTGTTTATAGAGATTTAAAGGTTTAAAGGGACATTGAAAATAAAAAAAAAAAAACAGGCAAGTGTAAGTAACAATATATCCAATTATTAATTTTATGGAAGATGTTTTTTGTTTAATTTTAATTTAAACTATCTTGAGATTGAGAGCCGTTGTAATGCCCTAGAATAGAGAATATAGAAAAGAAACTGACAATATGTTTTGATTAGAAAGATATAACCTCCATTCCACCGAGTTAGTCAGAAAGAGATGGAAACAAAAAAATCAACAGAAAAAGCAAAAAATTGAAAAACGTCGTGTAGAAATTAAAAGAAAATAAGTCAAACGACATGGATAACGAAATGCAACGCAAATAAAAGCGACATTAATGTTCATTTGTTGCTAGGACGCCAAAACGCCACACACTCATTACACAAACGCGGCTCATAAGACTGATTTTTAACATTAATAACCGCGACAGTTGCAAGGATGTTTTTAAAGAAAATAACATTTTAACTTTTCCAGCATTTTAATCTATAAATGGCGGTCTATGGTGAAACAAACTTTGAAATATTTAATAATACAAAAAACATCACCCTTATACCACCCGCCATATAGAGCAACTGACGATACCCAAGCACTACCTATCAGCTACAAAGAGCTCGCCTATAATTCAATGCCTAAGAGTATATAATAGCTTGCCAGATACAATAATTAGCACAGACTGCATTAGACAATTTAAAAAACAGATTAGAGCGCTCCTAATAGAAAAATCTTATTACTCCATTAATTAATTTTTGTTTTGACTATACACATTTTTTGTCGTTTTTTTTTGTTCTATTTGTTTTTCTGTAAATTATTTATTTCTAAAATTTTGTTTGTTGTATTTTACATTTGTATTTTCATAGATTGTATCCAGTGTTACTGGCCCAAACAATATGAAAATAAACTAAACTAAACTATTTAAAAATAATAATATATAAGAATAACATTTCAAGTATTTAAATTAATAGCAATTTTGAATACATCACATTATGAGAGGACATTAATGCAACATTGTTGTAACATTAAAAGTTGAACCTTAAATAATTTTCTTATTTTAATTTTAATATTTGTACTTAATTATTTTAACAGTTGTTAGAAAACTGTTAAAATAATTAAATACAAATATTTATTACATAATTCTAATATTATGCCTTAAGATTGTGCAAAATATATATTATTCTAGCCTAACTTCTAACCCTTTTTTCTTGGGGAATCCCCTTATGTCACACAATGAAAAAAAAAAATTACCGGTAATTTACCGGTAAACCGGTATTTTAATTTTCATTTACCGAATTACCGGTTAATGAAAAAATCGGTAAATTTACAATCACTATATATGACGTAATAATAATTTAAATGTAAGAATTAGTATACCAGGTTCTTTTTTTTCTACTACACATACAATTTCTCTATGTGTAACGTTAAAAAACAAATTGTCAATGCATTGATAACACGCGAATAGGCCACCAGACATACCACATACCTGTTATTATTTTGTTTTAATTAATTAACAATGACACATTCTGAATTTATTTCATTATTAATTAAGGTATTTCAAACCCATAATAAAAGTTATTAGTTTTAACTAAAATAATTGTCTTTCCACCAACTAAGAAAAATTATGTAGGTATTAAACCAGTTTATTCTCCTAAAATGTAATTAAATGGTTGAATCGGCCTACAAGTACTAGCACAGATTGTGCTGCACAGTAACTATCACTAATAAAAGCTTTATTCTATTCATTTCATTATTAATTAAGGTATTTTAAACCTGAAATAAAAATTATTAGTTGAATAACTAAAATAATTGTCTTTCCAGAATCTAAGAAAAATTAGGTAGGTATTAAACCAGTTTATTCCCCTAAATTGCAATTGAATGATTGCAGCAGCCAACGAGCTCTAGCACAGAGCACAGACTGTGCTGCACAATGACTATCACTAGTAGAAGCTTAATAGGACCTGGAAAATGTATAAATGGAAATATATCGATGGTTTTCAAGGCACAGGACAAAAAATCTTTTTTTCAGTGTGTCAATCATTTACTCCAAATTGCAAAATTACCCAATATTATATATTTGAGTTACATAGGAAACAGCACTAGAATCTAGTTTAAAATAATTAATTATTAAGCGTGTTGTCAGTGTTGCAGT
The DNA here is from genome assembly GCA_004143645.1 of Protaetia brevitarsis. Classification (NCBI taxonomy): domain Eukaryota; kingdom Metazoa; phylum Arthropoda; class Insecta; order Coleoptera; family Scarabaeidae; genus Protaetia; species Protaetia brevitarsis. Next base: position 2,196,402 of record RXPK01000211.1, read on the forward strand.
TAGATGAACATGACGGATATTGGAGATTTATTGCGGCACAAAGCGCGCGCATGAATATGATTAATTATATAACAGCAGAATGGTAGATACTATATAATGCATAAGATTGCATGAATCTGACATGTTATACACCAGGCATTAACAAGAATATAACACCATAGAGACGCCGATTAATTTTCGGACGTCATAACCGAGATGTCGCTTATTATTGAAGTTTTCTAAATTTTACGTTTTTTATTAACCCGAAAAGACAGTGGTCCTGTGAAAGACAACATACAATTCTTTTTTTAAACATTAAAAGGTCATTTTTTTTTCTTTTACTACCAATACTTTTAATAAAGCTTTCAGAAAAAAACTAAAAAAGATGTCCTCAGTCCTCACAGCTACAAGTTCTCCACCAGCACAACATAAAAAAAATATATATTGAAGCATTTATTGATATTTTTGTCTTACTTGAGTCACGTTTAAAAGCACATTATTATGAAAAAATTATGTCAGTAAGATGTTTGAAAAGTCAACATCACTTTTCGCTCCTCTAATACTCAATCTGCGTAAATCCTTCGTTGTCCATGAGCTTTGGGCTTTAATTCTTATGTTAAATGGATTTTATGGAGGTGTAAATGCAAGTCCTTATCCAATATGGGACAAAAAGAAGCATAAGAAAGACCCAAAGTCTGTGAACGGTGACAAATCGATAATTCTTGATCCTCGTCACACTATAACACTCACAGCAGCAATATTCTCGACAGAACGAGCTCCACGATGATGCGTACGATCTATTCTATCCTCAATTCTTCCACTTTTTTGAAATTTTTTCACTTCGTGGCGAATTGTTCGTTCAGTAGAACGCTTAAATTGACCATAATCATCTCGTGAAAGTCGATATATTATACATTTCATACGAAATTGTTATTGCTGTAGAACAATTGAAGAATTCTAGCGCGTTGAGAAATGGTTAAGCGACCTATTTCTTAAATGGGTTGTTTCAAACTAACATTGAATGTGTCAAATACGCGACACTAATGACAATTGTCTTATTTACAATGTAGCCAATGGCCAATATAGGAAACTCGAACTCGATTACTTATTACTATATCTGTATTATTACATACACAAAATGTATTCTTTTATTTTACTATGTTATACCTGTATGGAGTTTATATTCATATATGTTGTTTGGGTGCGTGGTAGGTAGATATATTTGGTAAAAAAAAATCATGGGTGCCCCCAAAGGACAACATATGAAAAACATCACAGCAATTTACTTATATTTTTAGTTTACTTGGGGAGCTTCTAGAATTGTCAAATAACTATATCTAATCACCATCGACAACTACAACATACTAGGAAGCCAAAAGATTATACCACATAGGTTAGCGAAAAGATTATTTTTTGTTTTTCTTCTTAACAGTTATTTACTAGAAAACTATAAATATTGCATGGTTACAACTTAATGAGATTCAATATTATACATAAAATAGCCAAATCTATGTAAGGGCTGATTTTACTAGCTTATACAGCTATAACCTTTTCTTTACCTTCATCCTAGCATCAATGTTTTTCGCCATTCCATTCATCCATTTTACTGATATGTTTGCGAGCACTTCCACACCAGAATTGCCACTCCACAATTCCCGTCCAGGCATCGTCGAATCGTTTCTTTGATGTCGGGCTGAAAACCGACACGCCAGTGAGCACGGCTGTGATGCCGTCTCCATCTATTACATTCGCCTTACACAGTCTGGTGTGTACTAGATTCTCATTCATCGAACCAAATACTATAATAGCGAATAGGCGCATGTGTTCAAAACGATAAAAGCCCTAACGTTCCATTTTTCTAGAGGGTACTATAGAAACTTGCTCGAGAATTTATCGCATCCTAATAAATCGCTTGTTACCAGCAATATTAGAATCCAAAACACCGGGATGTTTTTCTAATGACAAATTACCTTAGTCAATTAAAGCTAATTTTGAACTTTTAAATTTTTTCCAGCATGTCGCATATGATTCAATCGTACGAAAAGCTTTTTTAACTGACAGTGTCTTGTCCAATATGACGTTAAGAGGAGCTAGGATAGTTAACAATTGATAGAAAGAATCAAAACATAATATAAAAATTTCCAGTACACGATTACATACGTATATAAGCTCGAAAGTGACATTAAGAATATCTTCTTCGTTTTTCTTTACAAGGCCAGATAAAGATAAACGTAAAGTAAGAATCATTCTTTTTTTCGTTTTTTAAAAAGAACTCGAAAGGCATTTGTCAAAACTCAATTTTCTCATTCGCCTTCATAACAAACGTGATATTTTGTAATATTGCAAAATTGAAAACTACAGTCTATCTCCAACAATAAGCCAGATCTCCGTGGTGGATACAGAATGATAATCTATATATACAGTGTCACATCTATTTTCCCATGTATTTACTGGGAAGCTACTGAAGATAGAAAAATGCAATAAAATCCTGTGGAACGGATATTGTACAAATACACAGTAGTAAATATTTTGTTGGTTTTAACAAAATCTGTTGTCTGTATGCATTTACAGGCGAATCTTGTAAATTTAACAAATATTGCTTTACTTAATTGTAAATTACAGACCGGTATTAATAAGGATTATACATTTTGTACAAATTCTACAAAGTCTGTAATTTTATATAACACTAGATTCTTGGTTACTTAATTTGTATAAATCGTAAATAGATGATGGTGATCCTAAAACTATATTTTATTACATTTCAACTATGGTAGTTCTTTACACAACTTTTTCTTGCGGAATGTGTATTTTAAAATATAAATTAACATACTATATTTGCAACTTACACAGTCTCTTTTTGTTGAATTTACAATTAAAAAGTGCTTTCGTATTATTGGATTATAGTATGTAGAAGTACTGACGATATTAACAAAATTGCCTTATCAGGCATTATATCAGGTTGTAATACTAGAGACTCCGGTAAGAGCGGACTCAAACTGGTATACAAACCGGTATACAAACGGACTACGGCATTGGAGCGGGTATATACGCTAAGAAGCCTAAAAAGGCTCTTTCGGTAAGCTTCAGCAAAGACACGACTGTGTTCCCAGCTGAGGTTGCTGCAATGCACCACTGTGTTCGAGAAATAGAAAGATGTACCGAGCCAGATAAAAGCGTCACTATCTTCTCTGCAACAGTCCACACTTAAAGCGGTTAGGTCCACAAGCATGTACTCTAAGCTGATTTGGGACTGAGTAAACGCCCTAAATGAGGTAGGCACCCTAAGGAAATTAACCTTGGCCTGGGTCCCTAGCCACTCGGGCGTGAGAGGAAATGAGGTGGCGGACGAGCTGGCCAGGTAAGTTTCGTCAAGGTCATTCGTTGGAACCAACCCCTCTTTCGGCACTACCAAATCGCAAATTAAAAAATCCATCAATAAATGGTACATAATCAGTCCAGAGAGTGGCGGCAAGAATCACCAGGGCAAAGACAGACAAAAGAGTTCCTAAAGGAGCAGAGACCTGAAATCACGAGAGATCTACTGAATAAAGACAGGAAGACTGTCAAAATGATCGTAGGTCTGTTGACTGATTACTGTAGACTGAATAGGCATATGTACAACATAAGCCTGACAGATGACGCAACCTGCAGATACTGCCAAGAGGAGGAAGAAGCACTAGTTCATGTGCTGTGCCAATGTGAAGGCCTGGCGAGGACAAGGTTTCTAGTAATGGGGGAGGAGAACCCCACAGCTAGTAGCTACATAAAGAAGCCGCTCTCAAATATAATAGGCCTAATTAAGAGCGCAAAATTAGAGAGCGTCCTCTAAGAAAAAAGGGGATCACAATAGATCTGAAAAGGTCGCGGTGTAAGAGGTCCATAGGCCACCCCAATCCTAATCTAATCTAATCTAATCTAGAGATTATTAAATTACAAATACCTTTCCCGCTACCGATAAGCGATATGTACGCACACTTGGTAGTAAAATCTTGATAATGCCTTAAATCAATAGCGCCAGATACTAAAAGAATTACTATAGTAGAATGCTTCAAGCTTCAAATATGATGCAATTTTTAGCAAAAGAATACCAACATTTTTTATAAAAGTATAACTTACGTTTTGTCAATTTCACTAATTTGAATTTGACTTACAACATAAACTGAGTAAATTCTATAATTTTATTATGAAATTTACTAAAACCATTTCTTTATCTAAATATGCAAAGAAAAATATTAATAAAACACTGACTTAAGCTGTGAGCTGAAGTCTCCGGAACCACTGCAGCTTCTCGGCTTATTATATTTGGTCTCTCAAATCTTGTACACATTAAATTATATCACCATTTCCAATATCCTAGTACCCTGCACTAATTTGTACAGGTCTCTGGCTGGTTGATCGAAGTATGTAATTGTTTGCTTGCCAAAAATTGCCTGTCTTTGTGCGTCCAGAGCTTCGCATTCACAGAGGTTGTGGTAAGCGTTCTTTGTCATCCCGTTACACAGTCTACAGTTCGCTTTCTCCCAATTTTCTGTAGGTGTCCTTTCAGTGCACAGTGGCCTGTAAGGAGATCTGTTACGGTGCGAAGATGATTCCTACTAAGCTGCAGCAATCCTTCAGTCTTCTTCTTTGACGATTCCTTAACAGAGGCATTTCCCTGAATTTGCCTGATTGTTTTATGCCAGTGTTGTTTGCCCAATTCTTACCTTAGCTTGAGCGTCAAGAATAGTCCCAAGATATTTCACTTTCTTTGATAGTTTTATTTCTTCACTCCGGAGTTTCAGGGGTTCAAAACTATCTGAGCGTCCTCCTGCTCGTGAATGCTATTATGATCATTTCTAGAGGGACTAATGTTAAGACCCTCCTCCTCAGTCCATCCTTATAATAACCGGTAGAGCACTCTGCATTTTGGCCCGCACTACCTTGTTGATTTTTTTTTCTGGGTTAAAATGACAAGATCATCTACATACCCCAAAGTTTTGTGCCTTCCATTGTCCAGTCTTACTAGTAGCTCGTCCAAAACCAGGTTCCACAGCAGGGGACATAAAACAACACCCTTCGGACACCATAATAATAATAATAATAATAATAATAATTTAATAATAATAATAATAATTTTATTAGCCACTGGATCGAGAGCGATATGGGCTGCGTCAGGACAAGATATAAAATAAAATACATACAATAAAATACATTACATTAAAATACATAGGTTTATACATAAAAAATATATTCAAATTCAAACACTCCAAACTGATTGCTCAAGAAACTCCGACACGCCTATAATAACACTTGTGCTTCAGATATTGTTTTAAGTAATTTTAAACCCATGAGTTTCTAGATTCCTAACATTTTTTGGTAGTTTATTATAATCTTGATGCACATAAACCTCGGACTCCTTTCAAAGAACGCAGTTCTATGAGTTGGTACGGCGCAGTCATCGTTATATCTCGTATCATACGCTGTATTAAAGTTATTGTTAAAAGAAAATAGTTTTTGTTTTTATGATGAACACCGCACATTCATAAATAAAGAGGCATGGCAAGGAACAAATACCATATTTAATAAATATAGGACGGCATGAATTCATGGCACCTAACGAAAACATTGTTCGGACAATTCGCTTTTGTAGTACAAAAACAACGCGAGAGACTACGCCCTGCACCCAAAACAAAATGCCATACCGCAATCTGGAAGAAATATTTGCGTGGTAAAACATGATAGTCCCTCAACGATACAATACCTCGCAATCTATAATATGGCAATATGAAAGTGAACATAGTTGGAACACAAGTGGGACGCATGACTATCCCAAGATAACCGATTATCAATTCGACAGCCAAGAAAGTCAGTTTCAGACACCACAGTACAGACACAGTCCCAGTCGAACATCGGAGATCTGTCGACGGGACATCTAGCCGAACTGAAGGCTACCATTGAAGTTTTAGATTTATTCAATACAAGGCCATTATCACTACACCATCCAGACATTGCCAATGCACATTCACTACCAAACCGTGAAAGTTCACTATCATTAACAACCCGAGATGATAACAGTAGTGTCATCCGCATATTGGCAAAGGTTGCCAACGGAAAGAGAACAGTTAAGGTCGTTAACATATAGCACAAAAAGAAGGGGTCCAAGAACAGAACCCTGTGGTACACCCACTGTAAGGTCCATGGGCAAAGAAAATGCGTCACGAGAAGTACCCGCTATATAAACGTGCTGAGAGCGTCCACTCAAATAAGAAGAAAACCAACTCAAAGCAGGCCCTCTAATTCCGTATCTAGATAGTTTAGAGAGCAGTAATTCGTGGTCAACCGTATCAAAAGCCTTAGAAAGATCGAAAAACAGACCACACACCACCTCACCGCCATCCAACAGACGATAGATGATGTCCAGTGTAGAAAAAAGAGCGTCTGAGGTAGATTTGTTATTTATAAACCCAAATTGACACGGTGAAATTAAGTTTCTAACAGTTAAAAAGGACATTATTCTGGAACACATTATCTTTTCAAAGATTTTAGAAAAACAGGGGAGTATAGATATAGGTCTGTAATTCGATACTGACAATCTGTCACCCTTCTTATACACAGGTACAACCTTACTTAGCTTTAACTTACTGGGAAATATACCCTTTGTGAAAGAATTATTTATTATAAATGATAGTGGGATCGATATATACTGGGCAACATATTTTAAAATATCACACGGGATTCCATCCATACCAGCAGACCGTTTCTAAAAAATAAATAATATGACGTTGAATACCTCACTTATGGTGCAAGGGAACAAATAAAAGGATGCCGAGGAATCGCAGACGTTATTGTTATTATATGCGTTAACAGATGGCACATCAGAGATGGCAAAATGACTTTTAAACAGTTCGCATAGCTCATAAGGATCATCAACTAATTTGTTGTCTTTCTTTAATAAGATATTTTTATTGGATTTAACATCAATCTCATGATTGATAATTTCCCAGGCACATCTGGACTTGTTGCTAGAATTTAGAAGTAAATTATCATAATAAGTTTTTTTGTTAAAGTGAGTAATTTATAATAATTCTCTTTTAATTTATTGTATTGATCCTTTGAAATAACATTCGTCTTAAGCAACCTATGCGCATTGCGTAATTTATCCGACTGAATTCGGATTTCATGGCGACCCAGGGGTTTCTAGGTTTATTTGTTCTTAATTTGACTAAGGGAAATGCATTGTCAAAATGATAGTAAAAATATCGTAAAAGTTATTAAAATTTCCTCCACCGAGTCATTTTCATGAATGCCAGCCCAAGTTTCAAGTGATACAGCCTTAGTAAATCTCTCAATGTTTTCCCTTGTATAGCGTCTGTGATACTTTGTGATTACAGGCTCACTAATTCCAGTAAATAAATCCCAACAACACAATGACTGCGCGCAATGATCCGAGAGTCCAGTCTCATAAACCTCAACTTTGTAGTGTCGAGCATCAAGATTCGTAATAATGTTATCGATCAAAGTTTTGGAGTGTTTTGTAATTCTAGTCGGGTCAGTCACAGTAAAATGCATATTATAGGATTGGGTAATATCAATAAATCTATAGTACATATTGCCAGTCGTCAACATATCAATATTAAAATCACCGCATAAAAATATGTAGTCATGATTTATAGTTAATTCATTAAGCATATTATCCAGGCAATCAAAGAATGTATCGTAGCTGGAATTAGGCGACCTGTATATAGTAACAATAACTATGGCTCTACTACTCACTTTTAATTGAGCACAGCAATATTCAAAAGATTTTCAACTATAGGCACATTGATATGCATATCATAAACTAAAAGGTCTCTCCTGGCAAATATGGCAGTACCCCCACCTAGATAACTATCTCTACACGAAAAGGCAACTAACTTATAATTGCCAAGTGCAAAGTATTCGCATTCAGGTTGTTTAAGCCAATGTTCGCTAATGCAGAACAAATCCGGACATTTTGAGTTGAGGAATACTTCTACTGATAACTTTTTATTGCGATACTTTGCATATTCATATGCACTAGAGTTAAGTCAAAATTGGAAGCGCTTAAATCAGAGGAAATATCATTTGGAAAAGCCTCCAAGGAGTTGTCATTAGCTAAATTTGTCGATTTATAAAAAAGTATTGGGTTTAGGATTTCTAAAATTAACATTATGGAAGTCAGTATTACTTACATAAACTAAGTTGCGAAGATTTATTGAGTGATTATCTTCTTTGTAACTACTGCAATATAGAATAGACTGTGCTAATAATCTAAACAATTTTGACTTACCCCTTTTCGATAAATGAATACCAATAGGAAGCTTATCATGATAGTTTAGTTCTACATTCAAATCCAAGAAACTAATATTACTACGACGTAAATTACAGCACGTATTATACATCTCCATATTGAAATCATAAATACATTTGTTATAGTTATAAAGATCATTGCGCAACTAAGGAACTGACGTAAATATTACATTTGTACTGGGAATATTACTAAGAAAAGAGTGTATAGAGTCACTGCAAAATTGGATTTCGTAAAGATGTCATTAGTTTCCAGCAATAACCAGAACGAAGTCCATTTTCCCAAAGTCTTTCACTAATGAATGCGATTGGCAAAGCACACCGTGGAGTGTAGCATTGGGCTTAACAAAGCTTACAATATTGTAACCAGGCAACGACCTCCTTAATAAAAGGGTACTGCCGCGACAATGACTATCACCAGGACCAGGATCCTGGGCGATCACTAACACAGAACAGTCGTCAGCAAAGATTTCACCATTCGCCAGATTGTAGGGATCATTCTGGGCATGTCAATTCTAGCGCAAGTAGACGGATTAGTGGTATTTTCATGGTGGAGATATCGTAATTCTTATCTGTCTGACATTCAACGGTATGTAATGTCTGATTATCAGTCTGAGTAAAACTGTTCGCTACCACCTTAGTAGATGTTCTTAAATTTGTCAAAATGTTGTTCAAATTATCTTGCAAATCCTTAATTTTTTGTTCTTTGGGTTCGATTTTGTCACTAGAAATTTGTAATGCATTCTTTAGTTTCTGATTTTCGTCGTGTAAATTTGTCAACTCATATTCAGTTTTAGCAAGCTTATCACGTAAATCATTAATCAGGTCCAACTCCTTGTTACAACTCTCCCGACAATCGCTTAATATGGTGATATAACTATTGTTTAATGACTTCTAATTATTATCCAAGTTAGAAGGTTTTGTACATTTATTTTTCTGAGACCTTGTAGTTGCCATGAGTTTGAATTATTTGGTGCCGAAAAAATTTTCCAAGAAAAGGATAATTCGACGATAGAAAAATATGCACGAAACAAGAAATGCGACTGGTTTTTAATGCCGAATGGGAGTCTCTCGATCGTAAATCGAACGTTAAACAATCAAATAACACCTTATAACAGCCAGCCAGCACCAAAACAATCAAGTCACAAGGCACAATGACACTAGGCGAAGTAGCCAGCGAAAAGTCAGATTTTTAGTCACTAAGACAAAGGCAACAGACACCAAAAACGAGACGAGCCAAAATACACGGCTTTACGCGGCTTAACTCGCAAGCGAGAAAAAGTTCGAGTGTTATTACAGTTAATGTCTTCCGTCCATCTTTCGCCCGTGACACCAGTGTATTTCCCTTGATGGCTATGTAAACTGATCTTCCTTTAAGCATACACCTGCAGTTTGTTTCATCGGCCTCTTTATTCCTTGATAGAAATTGATATTTGCAGAAGTGTTGTCAAATGCATACCGGTCTTGGTATAGTGGCTGATGCCGTAATACATTATCCCCTATGTGTATATCTTGCAGTTTTTTCAAGAGCCTTCTGCAGAAATGACATCAGACTTATTGGTCTCAGAGGCTTTGCTTCATCCTGTCCAGTTTTTATAGGTTCTAGAATAAAAGTAACTTTGATCAGGGCCATGTATTGCGGTGCCAGACTTCTTCTAAGTAACATACCAAGTTTTTGCAACAAAAATTCCGGACGCCTTTGTAGCGTAATTGGATAAATGCCATCCGACATTTATGACTTATATGGTTTGAACGGGTTCCACATCCACCACTTTCTTTACTAGCTGCCAATGCTTCTTAAATGTTTGACTCGCAGTCTCCAGTTTTGCCTTATTGCAGTCTTGCAATGGTGAATGGGTGATTCTAGATCCTGAAAAGTGAACCCGAAATAGCAAATAGTTATCTTTTAGTGCGCATAGATTAGTTTGGCATTACAAGAGATGGTAACGGAAAAAATCGTATTTCATAGGAGCGGCACACTTCAATCGTTTATGGTCTGACTGCATACATTTTCTCATTTTCCGAAATATTTTTTGAGAATATTTTGAATTAATGAATATGACTGTATTTCAAAGCCGAAAACTTTCGAAAAAATCTAGGGTTCAATTTAAAAACGTGAGTGAAAGAAGGGCGTAAAAGCTCTTCATGCGAAAACCAAATTATTTGAAATTAATAAAGCATATCTTTAGTTTAATAATCTGTTTATTTGACCAAAATAAATTATTTTACTTCATTTCATTATATAAAGACTTCCAGCTGTTGTCCATGGTATGGTTGAATATGAAATTACAGGTGTTAACAGATTAACCAAAAAAAAAAAAACGGTCAAGATCACGGCACTGTTAGACGTTACCCTTCCACGTTGGCGGTTGATTCGCAAACTGTTTTATTGCCAGTTTTTAAGAAATATTTATCTGTTTATTATCTATTCTTTGATGATAGCTATGTTTGCCATGTAGAAAACTTATATCGAGTTTGGAAAGTTAGTGTAGTGAAATAGGAGAACCGCCATCTTCACGGCAATTTCTGTACTGGTAGAATATGTTTAACGTATTTGTTCCTATAGATCAGAAAACTTTTATTATATGTTTAGGGCATCATGACGAGAATGATTTAAGAGTACAATTTTGACGTAAATCACTGCTACTTTTTCTGTAAGTGTACTGACTTTGTATGAAATATCACATATCCAATAAATATGTTTTTGGCGTTAAACTAACTTATTTGAATAAAAGATATTATTTTAATGAAATAGTTTGATGGCTGCAAAGAAAGCAGTAACATTAATTTTAACTTACTGTATCTAATTCAAATAAAGTTTTTTTACATATATGAAATACTTTTTTTCAAATATATGTATTTCTTTACGGAAAAGAATCTTTTTTTTTCTCAGTGTATCATAAGTGATACAAATTTGTAGTAAAGAACTTTTTAAAGGTTAAAATAAAAGCTTCAGCCAACTGTCATATGTGTGGATATTGATTTGTTAGTACATACAGTTTTACAAAAGAAATTACTTTAAAATTTCCTTTTATGTGTCCGCAATGACGTAATAACAGTCCCAATTGTATCTTTCCCGATTCAATTTACAGGAAATCATAAAAAAAGCTCTCTCACGATGTTACATTCTATTTAAAAAATTGGAAGCGTAAAGAAGGATTTCTAATATCCCCTTTGGTATACATGGCCATAATAAAAATAAATTAATCAATAACATTATTCGTCCCTGGACGGAAATACCTTAAGGACCAATAGCTGTTGGCATTCAGCAAAATAGAAATAAGAGAACTCCTATAAATATAAGGCTATGTAGTGACAGTGTGGCTATATTATACATAACTGGTTATTTACTATTTGGAAAAGAATATCATTATGATTTTTGATCGGGTGAAATAATTTGAAAAGAGTATAATCAAAAAAAAAAAAAATAGAATATACATTTTTTTTTCGTGTAAGGTAGATTACGCAGCAAACCCGTATGTCAACTCAATACTTATTGTGGAAACTTTAGCTCTGTTACATACGATAAACGATAGAAATCTATGTGTGTGCACTTCTTCCTACGACTAAAAGAATAGCACGACTTCACTTCTATGAAGTTAACCCATATTTATATAATGGACTAAGAAGTTCCAGAATTTCTGCTTTAATAGTAATAAAATAAAACTTGCATTTCCACTTGAACCGCTTCCAGTAATAAAAATAATTAACACAACTCGTCGAGGGGCATCTCTAACTCATAAAACTATGTAATGATCTCATTATGTTTGTCAACTACTACGATGCCTATTAGTTTGATATCTTTAGATGATTTGTTCATTACAACAATATCTGGGCTGTTGTAGTAAATTTTTGTGTGCGTTAATAGATATCTCTCCTATTGGATCTGTTTAATGGCGTTATCAACTTCAAGGTTCGGCGCCTATTGCCAGAATTTGTGCGGATTTGTAGCGGTTCCAATATTATACATTTTTTTTAATAATTCGACATGTATGAGTTTGGCAGTTATCGTGTCTGGTTTTGTACTACCCTGGTGCTAAGTTAACACAGCCTAATGTAATTTTTTACAATTATCATCACATATCCTTTCTTTGTTTATGAACTTGCGATAGTTTGTGTTTTTTATGACTTTGCCCTGTATACAGCAATTATGAATTTCTGTAAATCCGTCTTGGGATGTAGTAGGCCTTTTACCAACTATTTAAGCAATATTTCTTTGTTTAGTGTTCTTGTGTAGATATGGTGTACTTTATGAAGCTATCTTCTTCTCTTATTTTTGACGAATGTGCTTGCTTGCACTTGTTGTATATCAACATGCTCAGAGAGATTAAATGGAGTATACCTTTTGTCTGTCTGAACGATTGTTTGCTTCGGTATGGATTGCTGGAATGAATCGTAGAAATACTGCCTGATTGTATGGATTTGCTTATTTTGTAGTGCTAGGATGTCAATATATCCTCTTCCGCCTTCTTTTCTAGGAAGTAACGTGTTACGCTCTACTGCTGACTCGGCATGGTGGTAATTGTGCTTTATCATTGAAGTTTTATATTTCTTTGTAGTTGTTCTAATTCCGTATTCGAGCATTTTATAATTCCAAAACTGTATGGTAGGACTGGTATTTCAAACACATATTATTATAATTATTTCACATTTTCTTCATTTACACGTTCTCTACAACCAACCCTTAAGCTCAAGCTTATAACTTTTGTATTTATAGATATTGTTTAATAATGTTTAAGATATATTTTTTCTTAGTGTAATTAATAACTTATATCATAGTACAAAACGTTTTGGTAGAACTTCTATCAATTGCTACAAAAAAAAAACACTATTATATATCTACCTATGTTAATATGTAAAATTGTAGAACTAGGTACCTTAACGAAATTTTGTAAACTAGGAAAATATGTTAAAATTGTAGTAGTCAAATAAGCGTAAGTTATTAAAAATATTAACAATGTGAGTTGTTTCGTTAAAAAATATACGAGAATTACAAACATTTGAAATATACATACATATGTATGGTAAAACGGGAAAAAGCGAATGGAGTGTAACAAACTTATATATTTTAAAACTGATAATTTTTTTTCATGATATCAAGGCATGTGAAACAAACATGATGTTATTTGCAACGGTAACTAAAAAATTTAAATAAAGTAAAATAAAATGAGGAATACAGGAATTGCGATTGGCATGAAAGTTATAATAAAAGAGCATAGATTTTTGATAAGTTTGCTATGTCGGTACGATATATTAAATTTTTTATTACTTCCGGTTTTGCCCCAAATATATGATCAAATTTAAATTTTTAACTGGAATATCTTTTATATTTTTATACATTTCAATTCCACGTAATTTTCTAAGTCGGGAAGCCGATAAATGGATTTTGCACACTGTTTGGCAAAAATTTGAATTTTTGAATTTTGATTATTCAATCTTGTATCACCAATCCTCCTAAAGCCGTTCTTCTCACGATTTCATAAGATTTTGATTAACACAAACGTTTATCTTACTATTTGTTAATATGTTTGTATAAATCTGCGTTCTTTTACAATCTTAAATACCAATTAATGTAAGACATTTCATTGAAATGTTATTTGACCAAACTATTTCAAACAACATTTATAATTGCTGCACACATCAAATACAGCACATTTTAGCTATTATTGAAAAATACGAGATTAAATGTCGAATAGTATATTAAAACACTAATGTTACAACGAAGTTTCAATGTACGAGAATTACAACAGTCATTAACGCGTGTGTTTTGTAATTAATTTACGTTTATTTATTATTAAAAATGGGATTTCTTGTCCATGCAGAGAATTTTAACGTTTCCATGTTTGTGACACAATTCTTGCAATTCCAAAAGAATGCTAAATGTGAAATGTCAAACTACACCACCAACTTCACATAAAATGCCATCAGAAACAGTGTCACAAAGTGGAAAAGCAGAATAGAAAACCTATTTGTAAAAGTTAGTATTGGTATATTGGCAAAAATGTTTAAAAAATAACGAATTTGAAAAAGTTTAGAGATTTACTAGAAAACCGTTTGGCATTGTTATTAAAAAAAATGTTAATAGTAGTTGCAAGTAAGTAAAAGTATTTTGTTAAATTATGGTAAAATTAGCCAAACATTTTCTTACTGATACTTACCATTATAGATTGTATCAATGCTAAACAGTTAATTGTTGTCATAAGGCAATTGCAGTTATAGATCATTACAATTTTTGCGATGCCATTAAACTGAATATCTAGGTAAATTTATAATTCTAATGTCTTTTAGCAATTGTTGCGGTAAGCTTATTTCTCTTGTATATAATTAAAAAAAAAATGCAATGTATCAGTGACGGCTGGTACTAAGGGGCACAAGGGCACGTGCCCACCCAACCACCAAGATAACACAGAAAGAAATTCCCATGTAATTCAGTGCATTATTTTATTTTATTATTTTTACGTATTTTTATAACGATGATATTAAAGTTTCCTTCCGCACCACAGACGCTAACCCATATGCGAACGCTCAAAACTATATTCCGGGGCACTATTTCCGATGTACCTCTTTCGAGTATGAATCGGACGGCTCCGTTTATCTTCGCCATATGCGCTTATACGGTCGGTTTGGGGGTTTGGGGCACGTAATTTCCTGTCTCCAGTTAACGTCTTGCATTCATTGCGACTGTATTGTTTTCAGCGCGTACCGCGCATGTGTGATTTCAAAGGTTTGAAGTGACATTTATTATTAGTGATGGAGTTAATTGTGTACAAAATCTTTTAAAAAACCGCTATCATTTGAGGAAGAAAACTTTCAATTCAAAGTAGAAAGGAAGGCCTATTCCTGATCTTCAAATAAACACTTCCCCAAGTAAAACTCGAATTTACAATAGAGTATTCAATAAAAATATATACGAAAAATATGAGTGGATGTCTGCACGTTCACTAACAAATAAATTATTTCGTTTTATCTGCTTAATTTTTAAGAAAGAGGTTAGTACGTGGAATAAACAGGGTTGAATGATTTAAAGCATATCGCAGAGAGGGCAAAGAAACACGAAAATTTCTCACGTTTCTGACATGAATGAATGCGTGGATTTTAGTGTTCTAGGCAAAGTGACATACGTGATATGTATAGTTAGACAGTGCTTATTTGCGGCATAAAATTAGTACAACGAAGATGTGGAAAAAAATTGGCATATTTTGCGCCGGTTAATTATGTGTATAGATTTCCTAGATTTTATGTCACAAGAATAGGATGGTTTTATTGATAGTCTATAATTAGATGAATAGTATAGATAAATAAATTAAATTCGAAAGTGTACTTCCTACTTCTTTTATTATATACTATAGGATCAAATTGTTTTAGGTACTAGTTTCGACATATGGTAGTAATTGTCTTCTTCAGGCCTCAGCATGATCCCATAATAGTTGAGTGTTGCGGCTGGACATTTCTTTTCCCGCGATGTCCGGTTAGCGGATCATATAACTATAATCCAATTTTAATACACTGTTTGCTAAGCTTTTTAATCCGTTGACTATTACGGGATCATGCTGTGGCCTAAAGAAGACAATTACTACCATATGTAGAAACTAGTAGCCAAAACAATTTGAGCCTATAGCAGGCGCGTATACAACTTGAGTTTATAGCGGGAGGTAATGGAGATGATATTTTTATTTTAACTAAAAAAAAAGGAAAAAAGAAGGATGAGTGTTTGTCTTTAAATGTAAAATTTTGATTTACAAGTCGACTCATGTGGCGGGAGGGGGTAATTACCCCCATTATCCTCCCTTGTATACGCGCGTGGCCTATAGTATATTAATGAAAGAATTAGGAAGTACACTTTCGAATTTAATTTATTTATCTATTTTTATTTTGTACCCACCCTCTTTTATAACTCACGAGCCGCCACTGCAATGTATAATGATTAGAGTGAGGATGTGTGCAGTTCGCCAGCGAGTGTTAGTCAGGCAAGCGTGAATCGGATATGTGCAGTAGCCACGCGTGTATATAAGGAGGAGGGGAATAATGGGGGTAATTGGTTTCGTTGGTAAGTTAATATATTTTTAAATCTAGAGAACAATCTCTCTACGTCACATAAAGTAACTGGCGCGAAATGGAAGTATCCAATTAAATACTTATATTTTAAATATGGGCTTCTTTTGGGTAGTAAAAGTGTTTTGGAAATTTCTTTTAATAGCACCTAAACTGGATATCTTTGTAAAACCGCATTATTATTTTTCCCCTATCTTTCCACCAATCGATTCCTCTATACTTTTTTACATTACTAAACAATGATCTAAGTGTTGAAGGGATTCAGTTAATTTTAAATTTTTGTTTTCTAGAAACTTGACGATGTGAAATTTCTCTTTGGTATTCAATATGCCCATAGTCTTCAGATGCCGCTCAAAAGTATATTTGCCACTGAATCTTAATGTCGCAGAACAAATACTGCAAAGGACTTCTTTTTTGTTAATGACAGTGAAAATGGTGCCATATTCTGAAATAATGCTTGACATTCTCGGCATTGTAGGAAAATGATAAACTAAGAACTACTAAAATAAAACGAAAGAATACGAAATAGGTAAATATTAAATATGGATCAAATATATTAGAAAATTTAAAAATATAAACTCTAAAGAATACTCCAAAAATATGACAGTACCTAGCAAAATAAACCGAAAATTAAACTTCTAAAGAAGGGCAGAGACAAAATAAACGAAAAAAAGACGCTTCTAAAACAGTACAGCAACAATATAAATCAAAACCAAAACTTCTAAAGTAGGGCAGTAATGAAATAAATGAAAAAAGCATTCTTAAAATCGCACAGTAACAAAATATACCAAAAAAAGGTACCTATAAAATGAAATTCTAACGAAATATCTAGATATTTTAAGCTAAACGTCGATATGATGCTCCCCACTAGATTACTAACAACGTACTGGCCAGTACTCTCGTCAGTCTCTGCCTATCTTCTACGTGGCGAGTTACACACATGCGAGACTTATGGCGGTATTCTATGCACATCTGTAGCGCCTAGAAGATTATGTCCAAATCTGTAACCATATATTTTAGATGCTTACGGACTTGCAGGTAACTTTACAGACACTACAGATATGAATATAGCATATAGAATTCCATTTTAGCCTCCCACCGAACGTAACGCCAATGACAAACTGCACAAAACGTTGTCACTCTAATAATAATTAATAACCAAAGCGATACGTGATATATGAGTGACTCATCTCACAATTCACTAAATCGGTTCTTATAGAAATACACAGTATGTAAACGATTTACTCAATGGTTAAATGAGCCATCACATGTGCAAACCTCTCTCTGTTAATAATACATAATACTTTTTCTAATATTGTTTGTATGCATCATACATTTTATTATCATGTTTACACTTACTCCTTTATTTTCTGCTTAGGACTTTTTTAATGTGTTGGGGTAGATTACCGGCTGTACTTATTAGGGTCAATTCACACACAGCGTTTTCAAAACCTACGTTTCTGCGGTCCGATCGACGTTTTATAATTCTCCCAATTCACACATACTATGTTGCGTCGCAAACCGCAATCGTAGTACATATGGAAAATATCGGATTTATCTTCGTCACTTTAGCAACCATCTCTGCGTCTGTACGTATTAAAAAATGCAAGTGTATTCATTTGTCTGCCAACTTATGAGATAATATCAACTTTGAAACCTGTAAAAGATAACGAGCAAAAATCCTGTAACTTTTGTACTTACAGTTTTTTCTACTATAAATAATTCAGCTTGTAGGTAGGGCTCAAAATATAAACCAACACCCTGCACAAACAATACACATATTAAAAAAATAGAGATTCTGTAACAGTGTTTAAAAAGTGTTAATGATATTTTTCCTTACTTTGCAAAGAATTCTCCATAATTAAGAAATATTTTTTATATTGCAGCATGTGATATGAACGTACACAAGCGATGTCAAGAAAGTGTCCCAAATTTATGTGGTTGTGATCATACTGAGCGCAGAGGAAGAATTCAATTGAAGATTTCTTGCGTCGGTAATAAGTTGACAGTAGATGGTAAGTACTCATTTAAGACATCATGCAAACTTGTTGTAATTATTGCATACTTCTAATTTACCAAGAATAAAATTCACCGTATTTATGGGTGCTATTAAAAAAAAATGTTCTACATAAGAGAAAAAATAAGAAGAAGGAGATAAGCGCAACTAATACCATGTAGGCAAAAACCATTTCTCGGCAAGTGGTAGCAAGGACGCTATTCCATATTATTTTTAAGTCGTTAGTAATCTTTCATTCGTGAGTCAGAATATGATCCGCCCCTTGGCATTTTTATTTTTACCGGCTAATATGAAAAGCGTTTGTTGCATAGTTACTCAATTACAGCGCAACTAATTCACTATAATGAGCGTCTACAGTTCTCACTTGGCAGTGGAAACGAATTCGTTAACAGTAATTCCGGACTTCATGTACAAAATAAAGAAACGTTGTTGAAACGGTGTATCTAGCGCTATGATATACGGTATGGTTTAAAGCGACCACATTGATTATATATTGATTATATATTCTATTCATTTTAAAAGCAAGTTTGCTACCGATTTAGTGAAAAAACTCACAAGCTAAAAGGCATATTTATTTTTTTTTAACGAAATCAGAACTAAACACTAAAGAACGGGTCAAATATATATAAAATAGAATAAGACGATAAGGCAATTTTTCAGGTCAAAGTTAAGAAACCATTTTTAAAATTTAAAAATAAAAATTATCCACACTAAAAATTAATGCTAAGATAATATAAAATATAAATACATACCTTCCTATAATTTCATCTCACAGATTTACGGAAAATCAATATAAATGAAAAATATATAGATAGCAAAACTGATAAAAATAAACTCTATTATAGTTTATATGGAAAAAAAAATTGTTTCTAAATTCACTGCGGCGATATAAAACGTGAATCGAAAATAGATATACCCAATGAGCCGAAAACAACGGCTATAAATTTCAACAGCATTGTAGTGGAATTATCAAAATTTATTTGGCTGAGAAAACAAAAATATTGTTTGCTCATTGTTCGCTATATTATTTTTTACTACGATTAATGTTTTGCTTTGCTTAACATGTAACTGGTTTTGACAATGCAATAAATAGATACAGAAAAACAGGTAAAGTAGGTAAACAAATATTTGTTAATTTTGATTTAAAAACTACACGTAGTGTCCTACCGAGTTTTGTGTAAATTCCGTTATTTGTGCGCACAGATTGAACGCTAAACACCTATATAGATTTAAGGAATGGTTTAATAAGTCGGGTCGCTTAATTTTGATTGTTTATAAATATTGCTAGAAAAATATTGTCATTTTTATATTTTTTTAAAATGATCTTTGGACATCCCTTAAGACGGCTACGAAATAAAATTTGAAATTAAGGGGAGGTTTACATGTATTTGACTGGAAAAATCGATTTTTGGTTTTTTGCATTTTTTGAAAGCTCCAAATATATAACATACATGGTTAAAGCGGTTTCGTAATATTCGCATTGTTTAAGCCTCTACGGCTTATTAAAAGAGCGGGTGTACCGAACACAAACGGAGCAAATTAGATGTACTATATTCGACTCGGGGCTGCTCGGGTCGAAATATCATACTTATTGTTTGTTAGTGTATGTATAGTTGTCTTTAATGATTAGAAATGCCACTGCAGTCGGGATCACAAATAAACGACAGAGTAGCTATTTATATTACAATAATATGAAGCAATTAGATCCGAAAAAACGCACATTGAAGAACTGATCTAACAATATTTCTTTTACTTAAAACACAATTTCCCACGCTTTAGAAAACTACTTACCATAAATGTATCAATTTATTACAGATGCACTTACTTACACTAAATTTCATATAAAGCTGGCTAGAATATGATGGCAAGGTAACCGCACTAATACGGATCATCAGAGTAGCACAGGAAAAATGGAAGTCGATGCGATGCCTTAAAAGAAATTTTCGCACGATTTCGGATAGGCGACTAAGACAAGATAACTTTTTAAGCAATTTGTGATTTTTAGCCGTACGAAGATGTTACTGTTCAAGAAAAAAAGAGAATGCGTTGGAGATGAACAAAAAGAAGAGTGGCCTTTGAAGAAAGGGCGCTGGTAAACTGACTGACAAAGTTATTGATAATTTAACAATAGTGTACTGTGGACTAGCAATTAGACAACATCCAGATTCTGCATAAAAATGAAGGCAGCTATTTGGGCTACATTTCATTATAAATGTTCAACCGACGCGGATCCACGACACATTTATTGTCCAAAAGGTGTAGACAGCCTGTGTAAGTGGCGCGTTGCAGAAGCCAAGGTTGAGCTTGCTTCATTCAAACATGACCCTCTTTGCAAAAAAAAAAAAAAAATCAAGATGCTATTAGGCCGATTTATGAAGTTTTTTCTAGAGTGATTTCTTGCAAAGATGCATTGGAAAAAATTGTCAAAACTGAAACGACTCGTTTAGTTCATGTGTGTAAAACTAGCTCCAAAAGATTTACACTGCGACCCATAAACAATTTAACTTGCTACCTACATTGCCGCAAATTTATTCAATGAAGGTTACTTTTCTGTATTACAAATAATGAATGCGGTGGGAATTGCAGTAGGACTTGATGCCAAAAATTTCGTCATCAATTCTGATCGTTAGCGCATACAACGAGCAGAGCAGAGTATGTCCAGCGCTGCAAAACTTGCTGTGCTGTCTAAAGGGAAGCAACAAATTTTGCAAATGCAGAAGTATGAAGAAGAAGAAGGATTAATGTATGGTGCTGGAATAGCTGACTAAGTGTATGTTGAACTATTTGTAAAATTTTTGCTGAGAAACTTTGAACGCGTTTTTCTCGAAACATGATTTTTCATATCTGCGTAAGTTCTAGTCCTTCAAGTGTTCAATATATCAACTTAATTCTTTTGGTTTCTTAATGTAAACAGTTTTTATTGGAGGTTATACCTATAATATACTAAAAATTGCAATATTCCACATTTTTATATCCACATACACACAAAAAAGAAATAGAAAATAATCAAATCAAAGTCCAGGTATCTGCCACATTGTTTGCTTTCGACTTATTTGGTTAAATTTAGGTATAACCTCCAACAAATTTAATATATTTCTAACTCTTCTTTTATTTTCAATTTCGGATCACTTTGCGTATGCTAGAGTTTACGCAGTTTGACCGTGTTTTCTGTACACATTGTACCTAGATACAAATAGCGAACGTTATAGTGGTCTTGCCTTTAAAAAAAATATATTTTTTAATGTTCAAATTTTAATATATTTATTAAAAAAAAGCCGTATTTTGTATATCTTTTCCTTTGTCTGAAAAAAAAAGCTCAAAGTTTTTGGACTTTTCCGATATATATATGTAAACCTCCCCTTAAAGGTAGCGAACGATATCAAATAAATACAGTGTACGGTGACGCGTGCACACTGAACCAAAAATGGGTCCCAAAACAATGAAAGAAATCATTGCTCATATGAAATAATACATTAAAATTAGGCCAAAGAACGAGTTTATCAAATCAATGAAAAAGATTTTATTAAATAACGACGGAGTTTATTGAGTATAAATCATTCGTTGTGTTAATGAAACTGAAATGGTACTTGATTGGCTCAGTAAAAATATGTTATTGTTGTAACTAACACCAGTTTTGTTTTATTAACTTTATTAGGTTTACTGCATGACCGGGAGTAATTAATTTTATATGTAAGCCCCAGTAGAAGCATGAAGAAAGGAATCAATACAATGAACAGTATTTGTTGATATGCTAATCGCAACTGGTTGGCCTAATATATGTTATTCATAATCCTAAATTTAATAAATAATAAATTTAATAAATCTTAGTTACTGTTACAGAATAAACTTTTAATTAAAATAATGAACATAATTTATTAATGCAGTAATCGCATTGCATTCATTCAATTCACTGATGAGTAAGCTCTATTGCATTGAATTGCAGTAACGCAAGTAATTTTAAAAATAACAAGATTGATATTACGCTTTGATGATTACCAAAAAACATCAAAAGAAAATCCCTAAACAATTAACCGTAAAAACGCCACCATGGCATTTTTTTTGATGGTCGCTTGCGGAGGATTCACCATACATTCAGAAAAGGGACTAAAGAAATGTGAGTTTTTGCGTGCCAAGCGTCTTTAGCATTGCTCCAAGAGCAATACACATTCTCTTTGTGTTATTCTCGATTTCCTCTTAAGAGATAACGAGTTTAGATGCAGGCCCTCTAAAGCCCACATGCCAAACCCTCACTCAGTCAGCGACCGGCGGCGTAAGTCGGTAATTCAATCACTACCGTACACCTTTCATTAAGGTATGCTATCTATTCGTTCTTGCAATAATTGCAAACATTGTACTAACGAAGAAACTATTATTTAGTACTTTATTGCGTTCATATCGTGAATAATTTTATGAAAATTGTACATAAAAATAACAATGTATATTCGTTCATATTATGCTCTGTGAACTAATTGAAATTACATAACGCAATTCTATTACATTTGGAGTAAAATTTCCCAAAAAAAAAATATTGCTCAAATCTGTTACTAACTTGACACCGGTAAAAAAATTAATTAGTATTTTTGTAAAGCCTGAGAAATTTGATTTTGGCCATGATATTAGTTTCCAGAAACCAATATGCACCTGTGTTCAGACGGTCGTTAAGCCCCAGGATCGGTCACCCTCTAGATCTCGTATCAGACATGTAGCTGATTTCCCTCTTCTTTTCTTCAGACTGATGATAAATTCAATTTTTAAATATTTCGTTCTCGGACGCGGAAAAGTGATCATCATTAAAATCCCACGGAGAATTAATCTTGCTTTTCCACAACCCACTCCTCGGTTTGATTGTACCGCGTTCTTAGTTATAATAATTCGTGCCGTGAGATACTCCAACAGCTTCCGCCAATTACAAGAGATATCAGCCGGCCGTGAGTTGTTTACGGCTAGGGTCGTGAGTTGTTTACGGCTACGGCCGTGAAACGACTTGCGGAAAATGGCTCTGTATATTATTGTTAATATTATATGTACAGCGACCCCCTGGATGGACTGAACAAGAGGGAAAAAAAATATTTGGAACCTAACGCAAAAATGGCATTCTCCATAAATGTTTTGCTTATGTCAACAATTCTGAAACAGAAATCTAATTCTTCTTTTTAGCAGCTGAAGTAATTACAAAAACACATTTGAGCTAAAGAAAAAAAATATTTTATTTATTCAACGTGGTATCCTCCAAACTCGATATTGTTATCCAAATTAGTATTAAAACATGCTGTTTAACATATCCCCATAAAAGGAAATCTAATGGGCTTAAATCAGAGGAACGAGCCAGCCAATTGACGGGTCCATAAAGACCTATAAGTCTGTTTCCAAAATGTTTTTGCAGATAATTTTCAAAGTTAGACTCATCTGTTACTGCAGGCAACAAAAAAATTGAAGCAATTTCAAATACGTATGTTGATTCACATTTTCATTAAAAATACCGACTGATGATTTTTCCATACATAACACTACACCACCCATTAACCTTTTCATAATACTAACAATTTCGAAATTATGATTTTCTCTCGAACAAAATCTACAATTTTGCTTTACAACTTTCTCATTACTTTACAACCAATTCATCCGAAATAATAATTTTTGCAGAAATTTCAATTTACGTTTTCTCCTGTCTAAACACAAAGCACCCCCATTTCTTAATTCATGTAAAAAAATCGATTTACAATGTTTAATTTTGTTTTCTTTAAAACTTATTTACAAACATAATTTGCAATTAACGTATTTAACTGTGCAGTCCTTTTTCGTAAGGATAATTTTGGATTTGTTTTTACAGAATCCAATATTGTTGCAGCATCTTCTTCATCGGGTATCCTTTTTCTTTTCTTGATGCCATACAGGCTACCTAAGCTACCTACCTAAGTTCTTTCAAATTATTCTAACAAAATTTAACCAAAAATACGAAACTTAGAAATCTTTTTACTTAAATTTTTGTGTGTTTTTGTAATTTTCTCGGTTGCTAAAAAGAATATTTGGATTTCTGTTTAAGAATTAGTGGTTTTGAGACAAGCAAAACATTTTTATAAAGAATGACATTTTTTTGTGTTATGTTCTAAATAATTTTTTCCCTCTTGCCCTCTTGCTTCCGTGCGAGGACATACTGTACATCGATTTTAGATTTTCAATCCATAGCTTGGTGTCTTGTTGATTCTAGTTTATTTCACACGAACACCAACAAAATTGACGAGAATAAAGGAATTAATTTTATAGCCTTCCTTTGTCGTTTCTTTTTCATGTACATATTCAAAATTTCGGTAGTTTGACGAAAACAGTGTAACCAAAATGTTTAAGTGCATAAAAATATTAGGTAGGTTCTAAAAACTGCTAAAATATAGACATATACAGTGCTACTACAAACTATTTTTTAAAGTGATTCTTAAAGTTTACTTTGGGAACTCATAGGTGCTCAATATGGGCTCCTCCTGTCACACCGCACACATCAAGGCGATAGTCTAGTTCATTCCAAACCCGGTGTAACATATCTGCATCGACACTTTCCACAGCTCTCGTGATGCGTTATTTTAACTCATCTAAATCATTAGGAAGCGGAGGGACGTAAAACAGGCCTTTCACAAATCCCCATAGAAAAAAAATCGCACGGTGTAAGATCGGGGCTCCTTGGTGACCAGCGTACGAGAACACGGTTGTCGGCTGTTGCACGGCCTATCCAGCGCTGTGGAAGTGTTTCGTCCAAATAATTGTTAACGACACGGTGCCAGTGAGGAGGTGCTCCATCCTGTTGGAAGATAAAATCCCCCCTCCCCTCATGCAGTTGAGGCATCAACCAATTTGATCAACATTTAATGATATATAGCTCCCGTTACTGTGTTTTCTTCAAAAAAGACCATACACCTTTGTGCGAAATACAGCACAGAACACATTCACTTTTGGAGAGTCACGCAATGCTCCACTCTCGGAGGTTCAGTCCCCCATATTCGGACGTTGTGTTTATTCACCTTGCCACTTATGTGGAACGTTGACTCGTCACTGAAAATTATCCGCTGGCAAAACTCATCTTCATTACGTTGCAGCATTCCATTGCAGAAATCTTGACGTTTAAGCATGTCATCTTCACGTAGATGCTGTACCAACTGCAATCTGTAAGGCGTCAGTTTTAGTTGTTTACTTACGTAAAATTTTCCACACAGTTGGTTGCGGAATTTGTAGTTACAAACTTGCACGTGCTGTTGACTTTTGTGGACATCGTTGGTAAACAGCACGAACACGTTCCACTGTTTCATCTGATACACGAGGTCTTCTCGGACTTTTGCCTTTACATAAACACCCTGTCGTTTCAAATTTATTGCACCAATCGTAGATCGACTGCCTAGTAGGTGGTGGTTTTCCAAAACGTGTTCGAAAATGTCGTTGAACAACAGTTACGGAATTCGTTTTGACAAATATCAAACACGCAATATGCTTTCTCAGTAGAGTTTGCAGCCATCGTAGCTACTATGCTTGCGCAGTACTACCAACTGTACTATCGAAACTTCTACAGTTGTTCAACCTGACAGCGCAAAATGCATGTCGATATCACAAATAACTTTTGTTTTATACAATACCAAAGGTGTCTATTTCTTTTATAGTAACGCTGTATATTAACAGGAACTACAGCCAGTATAGAGTGCTATTTTTGTATGCCTCTGTTACTTAATGAATTTTAACGGCCGAAATCCACGTCGAAAAATGTCTATAACTTCTAACAAAAGACATTTGCCCACTCTGCCATTGATTGCAATCACTATTGTCGTTCTGTATTTTATAATTAAGGGATAGTTAATGTCAAAGGCTTTTCACTGCGTTTAAATTTCCTTGTCAATATATTTTCATACCATTACTTGAATTTGGTGGTTCAGACATACGATAGGTGAATGAAGGAAAAATTTCCAACAAAATTCATTACCTAAAGTAAACGAACCGCTGCGGATTGGATCGCTCTATGAGGTTTGCTTGCTTAGGTATGTTTGGATCTTATTATGGCAGGTTGTAGCCTGTGTGAGAGTAAGTTTATCTAATACAAAGTTGGGTGTTTTTCTTACAGTGCATTTCACTTAGTTTCTCAAACTAATTCAGATTGAATATATACAAATACATACCTATGTATATGTAAAGACTAAGTAAATATGTTTTTAAGTGCTATTTTTTTTCTTGTCCATATAGAAAATACATAAATTAAAGATTCACGCAGACATTAACCCTCACTGCATTAGATAGATATATATTATTGATATCATAGATGTTGATATCTTTGTCACCAGTATTCCTTAAAATTCATCAGTCTTTTAATGTTAATTAAGTCTAACAAATATGCAAAAGAATTGATATTTTAATGCAAAATGAATGATCATAAATCATTTTAAAGTAAAATAGAAAAATATTGGTAACATATAATTGCTTTTTTGGAATTTGGTGATTATTAAAATTATCGTTATCGAACTATAGTTAGTTATTAATCAATAACATAACCACAGTAACGCTATAAATGATCGGAACGATATTGTAAGTATGATTATTTTACAATTATGTAACTTATAAACTTAAATATATAAATCGGCAATAAGATTTTATATTTTGATTACTTAAAATTTTAAAATATGAAAGTTTCTTTTTCATAATCTCTGTATAGATTTTATAATTGTAAAATATTAACAACTTTAAAGAAAAATAACTTCATACGTCTCGTATAGGCATCGACTAAGAATTACACCTTCAACGTAATATAATTATATTATTCATAATTAGAAATTAGTTTTAAAATGTTAAATTTCGTTTTTATTTAGAAAAGATAGTTTAATGTAAAATAAACATTCCTGTTTCATTTATTGTTAAAATAAAAACATTATGGCTTCAATAAAAATGTTGTTTAGCAAATTCAATGAATACATTTTACAACAATATTAAAATTATATATACTGCTGTGGTTTTGGACTCCGTGAGCCATACTACCCTTTTTATCATTGAGATGTATTTTAAGTTGCATATTTTGGTTGTTGTGTTTTCTTTGTCCGTACACCTGATTTTCAATTTACCGAGAATTTTCACAATTTTGTTTTGTTTTGTATAAGTTTAATTTAAGAGTTTAATTGTATGATTTTAATTATGTAGTGTTAAGATTTTTGATTAATCCAGTCATTCAAATGCCAATTGTGCGCTTGTGCTGATTTTAGGTGTATTCTATTAAATATTGTCATTGTATAGTTCTACGTTTGCGTTGTACGAATTTTGAGAGAGGGATTTTTGTAGGAAATAGTATTGTAGGGTTTTGTGAAGTACTTCCTTGTTCGACTATTGATGTAAGTAGATGTATTTTGTAAATAATTGTTGCCATTTTGTTATTCATTTTATATCGAAAAATTTAACATTTTCTTTAATATAGTCAATCAAGGAATTATTATTGTAAATTGTTAATGTATTGAAGTATACTCTTGGTAGATATAAGATCAATTATTATTTGTTTTTGTTTAGGAAGATTTATTTTAGTTTATTTGCTCATTTATATTTTGTAAGAGTTAATTTTTCTGTTAATCTATTTTGCTGTATCTACCGAAGTGGTCTGACGCAACGCCATCTAGTTAGAAATAAAGAAAAATAAGCGCATATCTAACATTCGTAATAATCACTAATAAATTATTTGTCTTTTTTTTTTTTTCAAGTTATATTTGAATACCGTTTCTGTTAGCAAGTGCTCCTAATATTTTCAGTAAATGTCAGAACAATAATTGGTGTTTATTTGTATTGTTTCTGTAACTTTGTATCAATTAAGTAATAACGAATAACTAAAAACTAGGAAAGCAAAAATATTACGAAAATGGAAATTAACATTAATTTCAAGTAATAAAAAGAACTGCAGCTAAATTGTGATTAGAAGTTATAAAATAAGCAGAAAAAAAAGAATTAAAGGGAACAATTTCAATCCAATCCAAGCCAAGCAAGTACTTAAATAAAAACGTACAATTAGTACACGATATAATTAATTAGATTAATAGGTACGTATAATGAATACATCCGGCAAATAACGGTAACCCATACTACAGTCTCCCTTTGCAGTTCCTACTTGACTAGTACTTATTCACCTACTCGAGCGATAGATACTACGTATACATGTTTCAACCCATTTTCTAAGTAACATTATATCTTTTTGGGGATTAGAAAAAAATGTTCACTTAAATTACCCTCAAACTAAACCAACATCCTTCTACTATACGATATACTCCAACAATTATTCTATGGTGGTAAAAAAGAAAAGGACAGAAAAAACTGGAATAATTCTATACGAAACTACTGAACTAACAAACACTTGAGCATAATGCTTAAAATATGGAAACAAAACAGATGAAACCAGTAATTCCTAAAAGCAGCTTAGCTCCTGAGATAAAGTGCAACTACCTACTACTATTACTACTGCTAATAGTGCAACCCTATGGAAAACATTTACATAGTACCTACTATAAAATTCTATGATAATAAAGAGATTAAAATCAAAATTAATAAATGAGGTTAAATAGAATAGATATAGCGATATAAAAAGAGAAGGAAAAATTCTGGAATAATTCTACTAAACTACCAAACTAATAAAACAAAATTAACAAGCGCTTGAGCATGATACTTAAAATATTGGAAACAAAACAGATAAAACCAGTAATAGAGTATCGCTCTGCTCTGATTTAAATGATAAATTAAATACTATATACTATATACTGAAGTAAATATGTTTTAAACCTTAAACAAACCTATTTTTTAGGAACGAAAGTACAAACGGAATCACTCCGCTCCTGAGTTTTTAAAGGGAAAACAAAATCCTATAGTTTAATTTATATTGGCAAGAATCAATAATTACACAGAGCGCCACTAGTGAAAAAATTTACTCACAATTTTTAAACAATTTTGTGAAAGAATATTTTAACTAAATCCATGACATCACAACCGTTACGGCTACCTATTAATCAAATTAATGATGGGATTCTATGCATATCTATACCGCCTGTAAGGTTATCTATAATACACGTTTAATATGCATAGAATCCCACGATAAATTACAGAGTTCGTATTATTGCGTGCCACAGTATAACTAATTCTACATATATAACCTTATCAACATACCAAACTGTTGTTAGCTACGAATTTCGTTAAGATAACACAGGGCGACAAAACGGTTACGATAAAGTCAAAACTAATTGTATGAACAAGATCATTAAGGAACTTTGGACGAAAAATTGAAAATTGGTAGAAGCAACAATGATTCGTCCTTATAGCGACCTTTATACTATTTTAGTTAACAATAAAATGCCACAATTCCTGTTCTCTTAAATTGCATTTCGAACCTATATATATTAATAACATAAAATATAACATTGGATTGGAGCAATATACTGGTTCTGAACGCAAACACCTTTCAATAGGGACATAAACTTATCCATTAAAACCCGCCGCAGTTGCCAACAAGCTCCGTCTTCCATTGTTATATGATATACAGTCGTATATATAATAAGCAGTGTTAATTTTTAATCAATTAACATTGTGTCCCTATCTAAAGATGTGTACGGACCAAACCGGTATATAAGATCAAAGAGCCTCCGCCGACTCTATTACCTTTAGTTGTGGGTTTTTAACTTAGTTGCCTTCACGACTTCCGGCTAGCTCACTCTCTCAGGGTATGTAATAAATAAATTAATGCAATAATAAAACAAATTATTAAAGAAGGTACATCAGGTTTTTAATAAAAGTTATTGGTGTTATTACAAAGTTGAACATATAGTTTAGTGTATTGATGTGAGGAATAGATATATATACGCAAATATATATATTAGCGACAATAAAAGGTGACAAAAAATTACTGGACCGAATGATCATTCGCTAACAGAGAAATTTTTACATATATATATTTTAAAGAGTAGTATTAAACATTGGCAAGAGCAAAGAAAAACAAAATAAAATAAAATATCCGTATTGTTTGATGAGACTTCCTAATTTATTCTTCACATGGATACAAACAAAAAAATGATAACTGTTATTACGTAAAATTTACTTAAGTATACTGAGCCTGGCTAGTGTAAATATTTATTACAATATGTATTTATTTAGATAAAATTAAAGATGGTTAAAAATGTCGAAAATTGGTGGAGATGTTGGGGCTTGCTAAATATATTTGATATTCGCAAAATAATAAGATCGGGAACAATAAACAACTCCACGTACTTGACGTAGTGATGTAACCAGAATAATATTTGATTTTACACGGTGGCGATAGTTTTCGTAAATAAGCGACGATATTTCAGGATAGATAAAATAAAGAAGACAATAATAATAAAAGAATGATAAAATCTGGCCTTTCGTTGAACTTCTTGGGGCGACGTAATTTCAGTCCTGACGCAGCGAACTGACTCTCGGGAACAGCATGGCGGGGTTGTTTCCACGTACAGATCCCCAAAACGGCGTTGCAGGGTTTAACAATCTTCGCAGACGACGACCACACGGTACCAATTATCCCCAGGGATAAAATGAAGATTATCAATCCACAACAATCACATGACGGGCCTCCCAGATCATACAAAGAAACTTTCTTTCTGTATTTTATGGAGCAGTCCTCAAACGTGTCCACGCTACGGCTTTCCCTTAGCGCGTGTCTCGTGCGCGCCACGTGACTCCCTCACGCTAAGTACGCCGGTACGAAAGGAATCTGCGTAGATGAAAGTTCAGCTAAACGATGCTAAACAAAAGAAAAGAAACGCTACGTTGCAAAGAATGAATTTATTAAAGATAAAAAACGATTCTAAAACTCTTAATTGAAAAGTAAATTGCGAAGAACAGTTAAGCTACCAACTTAGCTCAACTACGCGCCGGTAAATGACTCTAGTAGTACTAAGAATAAATAAAAATAGGATAAAAGATGAAAATTCAAACGTTACAACTCATAGAACCTCACTTTTCCGGATTACCTTCATTTTATTTTTAATAATGATTTTATTTAATTCATGATTTATTACTTGTCCATGTGTTTATTTTTGTAATTACCATAATAATTTACTACTATTATTTTTTGTCTTTAACCGGTTTCATTGTAATTTTTATTTTCTTCGTTATTGAATTGGACCATGCCGTCATCATCAATTTTTACATTTCCAAACTTTTATTCAATAATCAAATTTGGCCGTTGAGTTTTAAGGATGGAATAGTGAGCTTTCAATTTGAGACATATTTGTGCCGCAGATACACGTGAATCCATAATTACATTTCTAATCAACGTTTTTTTTTTTAATAAAAACAGAAGGGAAAATTAGATTAAATGCGAATTGAAGCTCCACAAATCTTCGATTATCTATACAACCGAAACTAAAAGTACTGCCTACCGAGTAATGCGTAATTCAGAATTGTTTGCAAATAATTATATACTATTTCAATGTACTGTAGCTTCTATTGCATTAACAATCGAAGATTTGTGGTGCTTAGATTCGCATTTAATTTGCTAAAGATGGTACCTATAGGACGTTGATGTTTCTAATTTAATAATAAATAATAACCACTATAACAACGTGTCTGTATTATTTTATTTCGCCATTGACTCTCTTTGCACTAATGAATTCTAACAGTATCTACCAGCTAGTATGCCTAAAACTACAAGTAGTTAGTACAGTACCTAGGTAGCTAGAAATATGTCTCAAATTGAAAACGTACTATTCCATTGTTAAAACTAAATGCTGTGGTTTGAAAATGGAATAAATTCAGTTGGGAAGTGCAAAAGAAATCAGCAGCGGCTAGTACATATGTCACCAAGAGCGTGTTAAGAATGTTGGAAGTTTTTCATACGCAATCGCGTGAAATGCGAAGGTGTTACGAATTTTTACGAAAAAATCGGTCATTGTCGGAGTCCTCCCGGTGACGTATGCACTAGTCGCCGCTGAAAAGAATCTACGTATTAATAATGAAACCTGTAACCGGCATTACCCAATTAAATAAACAAGAAAATCAATATCATTACCATAATACATAACAAAATTGCCTGATTCCCTGGCAATAAATGCTTAATAAATTCTTTTGTTTGTTTTCTTTTGATTTGCTCTTACGGGCTACATTTAGACCTTTTATACCTTCTAAAGTAAATCCGCAGAGCCTGTCGTTAAAGCACAGTTTACTGAGGTAACAACAAGAAGCATGCTGCAAAACGTAGAACTTTCTCTTTAATCCTATTTACTTAAAAAATCATCCTAAATGTCTGTATAGATGCTATATGTATTCAATGCCGAATGCCATATGTTGCCCAAATGTTGGCTCAGTGGAATTCAGAAAATAAGCTTAGTAAAGAGTCACGTAACCGTCATTGCATACTAAAGAAGCACATGTGTAACATAGGCCTGCCAGATAACCCTATTTGCAGATTTTGCGAAAAGGAAGAATACATCACAGTTAAGGTGTCACTGCGCTAGCTTTGCGAGGACAAGCTTTCTAGTACTGGGCGTAGAGAATCCCACACTTAATAGCTGCATAAAGGAGTCTCTATCAAAGATAATAGGTCTCATTGTGAAAGCAAAGTTAGAGAGTGGCTTCTATAACAAAAGGCATCACAATAGATCTGAAAAGATCGCAGTAAAAGAGGTTCTAGCCAACCCTACGCTAACTTAATCTAAAGAAGCACGTACTATATACAGCGTCCTGTAAACATAAAGTTACATATTTATATATCTATTTCCATAGTTTGAAAATAGAATTTTATACTAGATTAAGCTAAAAGATTTTTGTAATAAGTATTATAAAATTGGAAAATATATATGCTGGAAAATGTGAAACATCCTGATATCCTTGGTCATTAATAGAATTTTTAATTTTTTCTTTCATTTGGATCATGAGGTCATCAGTTGAAGTGAGATAAATTACATTAGTGAGTAATGTTGTAGGTATATATCTGGATCCACTATAGTGTTTTCGGACCCAGATCCATATCCGGTATTCAGTCGTCTGATCGGGATCCGATATTAGGACTAAATTTTGTCCGTTAGCAAAGCCTGCCGTTGCAGATTCACGATCTGGTATATCGAATCAATAACCTGTGTACTTTGAAATAGATCCTACTACTTTAAATAAACAAATGATCGGTCGGTGAATGGTAAAGATATAAGTATTCATTAGTGCTGTTGGTATGCGATAAAACTAGGTTTCTACATTTTTGTATATTATTTGCCTTTGAATTTGCAACCTTGTTATATTCAACATTTACAATAATAAACACTTAATTGTGCATAAGTAGTAGTAAACCAAAACATAAAAATACACACCAGCGAGCGTATGCTGAACTACCCATTTTAAAAAGATTCGCTGACATTTACTGAACAGCTGATATCCGTGAAATTTTATCTGTATATAAGTATCCGTAATATTTGGTAAACATCAGTGAAGATATCCCGCAAAGGCGTATCAGCTATCCGGATTATTTTATATTATTTTATTCCTAAGAACACACCACAAAGGAAACTTAAAATCAACAAAACAAAATCCGTCCGCCTTTAAAATATAAGGGAAATAATGGAAGTGCCCCTAGCTATTAATTAACTTTGAAACAGTTTATTTACGAAATACAAACCTTGCGTGCCGATTTCTCATTTTCTCGGAAACAAATAAACAGACATATTACAACCCTTGGTTTTCAGTTAAACCTAATAAAATTAAATACACAGGGGTAAGGAACTCGGCCATAATACGCTAACAGGTTACGACAAACTGCTAAGTATATTTATTACGTGTCTTGTAGAAATGTAATAGGAAGTGGTGGAATATCATCCACTACGCGCTAACTGTTGGCAGAGCTCCAAGTTATTGATTTGCTAATGTTGTCATGAGAATGCGGGAACTGTCTACCAGATAATGTTCGTTTTACTTTCGAGTTATTTGAATTATTACTACACGCTGCTGGCTATGAAACTTTGCAGATGCGTACGCAAAGCATGTAAATCGGTTATTAATATACGCACTTTATGTAGATCGTTGTATAGCGTTACTGTTCTCATTTCACCACCACCGAAGCAGTACACATATACTGATAAAGTAAATTTAAATTACGTAAGGAGTGAGGCATGTGAACGTACTTTTTCACAATCAATCAAAATTGCTGAGTTTACGCCACTTTCTAGCGATTTTTGAAGCCACATCATTATTTAACAATGCAAAGCAGTATTATAAGTTATACCAAACAACTGTTGCTCCATTGGTTACCAAAGCATGGATGGGTATATGTCAATTAGGCGATATGTATTAAGGAACTTTTTGATATAGGTTGTAGGAACAATCAATTTTATATTTTTCTTTAACTTTTTCAATAGCTTTTGAATATACAACCACCAAACTTGCAATTACACAAAGAGTGAGTAAATATTTGAAATTTAAAATCTACAGGAATTTAGCAGTTTAGCAGCGTTCCTAAAAACAATATCTTGTGCAAAAATAAAACACACCTAATTATAGAATATTTTAATATAAATATTGCAAACAAAGGCACTACAAGAAATATATTTAAAGAAAATTAAAAGATAAAATTAAACCCCCTCTCCTAAATATGAGGTAACTTTAACTCCGAAAATATGTTTTAAATCGGCAAACAATAAATAGTAGTATAGAAATTTGAGACCAGATATGTCTTCTATAACATTTGCTACATAGGATAACATAGGCATAGATTTCTCAAGCAGAACAAGATTCCGCGTTAACTAAAGTTAATACTAATTTGGCTTCAATTGCCTCACAATCTTCTTTAAAAATCAATCCTTCCAAGTCATCATTTTAGTTTTTGGCAATAATAACTACGTATCTTCATTCGCTAAAACCTGCAAAATTTCGTATTAATTGCACCGACTTGCCAATCTAGAAACCTTGTCTTATACTTATACCAGATACTCAGTTTAGATTTGAAACTCATGTTCATTACATCTGCATACGTTAATCTAAAATTAATCTATACTCACCGTCATGAATTATCAATTTCTACAAAAATAAATCTGCAATTCGTTTTATTTTTGTCAAGAACTTTATGATCCATGTATTGCCGTCATTACAAGTAATCGAATTCAAAGAGTACAGAATTCATACTTGCGTCTTATTTTTTGGCATGAGGAAATACGACTATATTTCCCACATAATTGGTAGAAGTAGGCTGGCTCACTATAAAGGAGCGAGTGTATCTTCGAATGGCTTGCTTGTTTCATAAAATTATTTTACAAAACTAGCCTGCCCATTTAT
The DNA here is from genome assembly GCA_004143645.1 of Protaetia brevitarsis. Taxonomy (NCBI): domain Eukaryota; kingdom Metazoa; phylum Arthropoda; class Insecta; order Coleoptera; family Scarabaeidae; genus Protaetia; species Protaetia brevitarsis. The sequence continues at coordinate 2,232,028 of RXPK01000211.1, forward strand.
ATAATCGCATTTCCTTTCGCATTGACGTACACAATCTAAATTTACGTTTTAGAGGTGCGTTAACACCGCCTGCTCACCGGACTGCGCTCTTTGAACGTGCGTTTTCTTATCAAATCTTCAATCTCGTCTATTGTCTGGGCTTGCTTTTAAGAAATATTGCAGGTCTCATTTGCAGCAACTGATTGCTTATTCTTAACGTTGAACATTTTCTTTCCGTTCTTCCTTTCCTTTTTTTTTCTTAACTAATCACTAATACACAGTTAATTAACATACTTTCTGAATATAATATATTTATTCACAGAATCTAATTTTAGGTTAGTCTTACGCAAGTAGGAATCTTTGCAATATTCTCTTCTTGCTCTTGGTGTGAAGGAAGATCAAGTACTCTTTGTGCTTGATTCACATCCTGCGTTTTCTTTTTCTTTCTTTGTACTATACTACTCTGTATTTATCTACCTCTTGTGCAAGAAAAAAGGATAATAAATTATTATTATTATTATTATTATTACTATTCGCTATTTTACTATACGTAAAAATAAATAAAATTATTTCAGTTCGTAATAAAGTAGCAATGGGCGAAGTAATGGAACCTTTTTAACAATAATTAGACATACTTGTGTATTATCGGCTCTTTGTATTTGCTTCCCCTATCTTGCCCAACGCTAATATCAAGTATTATCCCTATAAGAGCTAGACTTATAACTTATATCAAGTTTAGAAAACAAATTACTTATAAAACGTGTTTTTTTTTTTCGCTATTTGTAAAACTAGTGATAATAGTGGTAGGTAACATAGCGCCAATGAATTATATATAAAAACAACCACAAATTGCCGTATTTATCACTATTTAACTAATATCAGCAATTTAAAATCACTAAAAAGTTTTCATATACCAACTAAAAATGTTAGTTGAAAAATATATTTTAACATACACTAAACAATACAATTTATTTTTTAGTGTAGAAATATTTATATTTTAGAATTTCTAAGTCGTATTGATGTATCTCTGTCTTTCTTTATAGTAATTCAGGGACGAAATCTAATTCCAATGGATCCAAATGGTCTGAGCGATCCTTACGTAAAACTAAAGTTAATCCCGGACTCCGATAACGTCAAGAAGAAAACCAAAACTATTCGGTCTTGTCTGAATCCCGTGTGGAATGAAACTTTAGTGTTGTAAGTATCTGTTTTAGTGCTATGGTACCACAGTATTTACCTTTTTCAATGCTACCACATTGCCTATAAGAACGAAATCCCATGTATGTTTACATAGAAGTCTCTGAGTGCTTTTAAATTGAATACGTCAGTGGCGGCTAGTGCTAAAGGGTACAAGGGCACGTGCCCACTCAACCACCAAGATAAACACAGAAAGAAATTCGAATGTAATTCAGGGCATTATTTTATTTTATTATTTTTACGTATTTTTATAACGATGGTATCAAAGTTTCCTTCCGCACCGTACCGCATAGACGCTAGCGCATATGCGAAGTGAACTATGTTCCGGGGCACTCTTTCCGATGTACCTATTTGGAGTATGAATCGGGCGGCTCCGTTTATTTTCGCCATATGGGCTTATACGGTCGCTTTGGGGCACGCAATGCCGTGTCTCTAGTTAACGTTTTGCATTCTTTGCGATTGCATCGTTTTCAACGCGTACCCCGCATGTGTGATTTCAAAGGCTTAAAGTGACGTTTCTTATTAATGACGGATTAATTGAGTGCAAAATTTAAGAAAAAAAAACCCGCTCTCATTTGAGGAAAAAATTTTAATTGAGGAGAAAGGAAGGCCTATTCCTGATCTTCAAATAAACTACACTTCCACAAGTAAAACTCGAACTTACAATAGAATATTTAATAAAAATATGAGTGGATGTGTAAACTAAATCCCTATTTATATATTTTAGAGTGTAAAATATTCTTCCAGGAATAAATATGTTGTGGTTCTTTCTCAAATAAATTAATAAAAATGCAACGATTTCGGTGGAAGGGTTTTATTGTGAACTTTCAAATTTCTAACACGAACACACCAACTTATAATTAGGGTTAAGGAGTTATGACTATATCATTCTGTGTAATGTTTGTTCCTTTTTATTTGACTAATTCATTTCTAACATCCAACCCTGCAGTGGTTTGTTAAAAATGATGTCCGGCAATGCACAAGTGGATAGGCGTTTCAGACGTAGACTAAATAATATCGAGTTTGGACGAAATGAATTTCGGTGCAATCTCGTAATGCACAACACTCAACAGCAGCCAACTTTTGTAAGGGGCGAAAATCAATGCTATATAGATGTGACATGTTCCACCCACGTGATTGCCTCGAAAATAAGAGAATGGGAAGGTACTGCCTGTAGAAAACATGTCGGACCATCCCTACATATATTTTGAAGTGAATAAGCAGACTACTAATAAGAAAAATGTTATGAAAACAAAAAAGAGAGTAAACTGGGAAGTGTTCCGAGATGGGCTTGGCCTGAGGATTGCTGGTCTGTGCACAAATAAGAGGGAATCTCATAGAGAGTGTACTAAAGCCATTAAAGATGCATACTTAAGAGGAAATGCGACGAATGTACAACGACCAGAAGGCGAATTACGCGCTTGGCAAAAAAAGCAAATGTAAGCGACAAAGAAGAACCCATAGCTGGACATTTATACAAAGCACAGACAAAGGAATTGAGTAAGCTGATAAGGAATTCGAAACTACAATATTGGTTAAAACTTTGCCAGGAGTTAAATGATAACTGGGGCTGCGGATACAAGATTGCGACCAGAAAACTGAAAAATATGTTGCCTTACGATATTCCCATACAAAAAGAGGACAATTATAGACACCCTATTTGTGCAGCGAGATAATAGTATACAGAGACAACCGGAGAATAACATACCAGAACTCTTCACGATAGAAGAACTGAAACGAGCGGTGGAAACAATGATTAATGTAAAGGCAACAGCTACCTCAAACCACACATGGCTACTAAACGTTATAAATCGACAGCTTGTATCACAAACCTTCCCTAAGGAATGGAAAATTGCAAAAGTAGTCCTGCTGCCCAAAAATTGATATGAAAAGCGGCTTTGCGAGAAAACCAGTATGGATTCAGAAAAGGCAAATCAACCATACACGCGATCGAAACTGTTAAGAAGAAAATTTCTGAATATAGGCAAAGATGGTGTGCATTGATTACAGTTGACATACGTAATGCTTTTAACACGGCAGATCACAAACTGATAGTGGCTAAACTTGTCAAAAAGGGAATATCAAGAGCAGATATGCTTGCGCGTGTTGTACCAAATAGTGAAGGACCGTCAAGCGCAAAGCGGAAACTGTTAGCTGGAGTCGTGACATCAATTATATTAAAAAAATTAAATCTACGAGATTGGTCCTCACTCACAATCTCAGATTTATTTCATATTAATAAATTATAGCAACTAGTTTCGGGAATAGAGAAATTTAATTAATTAATTCATTTTAATTAATTTAAATTAATAGAGAGTATTGTCTGGAGCCAGAGGATGGGAGAAATGAGCAATATTACATGAAAGAATGGAAGGGTTACAAGGAATACAACAAACTAATAAATTATTAATTATATAATATATTATTAATAATAGGAATGGTTTATTAATTAGATACTAATTCATGTTTTTATAAAAATATTAATCTGCGTTGCAATAATAAGCAAGTATTCTTACATTCAAAATGATATAAATTTAATCCAACTTCTTACAGTCCAGAAGCCATACGGGTAAGCTAATACATAATTTAGCTACATATATAACAAAACTACGAGTGAAGGCAAAGGGTAACCATCTCTAAATGTATCAATTTTTATTTTCAATTTTGAATGAAAACTTCAAGTTTCAAATGTTATTTATTTTGCGAACTTAATTGTTAATTACTAAACCCACTAATGAATGTTTTGTTTTCATTTTGAGTATTTATAAAATGGATGACTTCATAAAAAACGTTAGGGATTTATTTTAAAAAATCCGAGATTTCTGCACCGATTGTCCTGGCATAGCAAATCCGTAGGTGACCTTTAACAGTACGGCCTATATTCGCATAAGGTGGTTTTCATCGTTGGGGCTTCCCCATTAAATAAGTAACCGTGAACTTATAATTTCAATGTAGCTTTACGGTTTCTGTTTACAACAATTCTACTTGTGATGTCTAAATTCACATCTAGGTGCAGCGTAGCAGGGTTGGGCTGCATATTATTTAAATAAACTAACGGATAAAAATAACTTAACTATTACCTTTCTATCCAAAGGCGACAGATAAAAGTATCTGTCATCTTTATCGTTTGCGTCATTTTCGCAGGACGTGGTCCTAGCATATCAAGTATGTAACATTCAGTCGTACATACGGTAAATGGTTTATGTAGAGCTCCTTTTTGCCCAGAAAATGATTTTCTTTGAAATTCGTTTCTTGAAGTTTTTTATGTCGTGAATATGTAGGTACCACCATAAATTAATAAGAGCATGTTACTAGCATCATGCAGCATTTTTGCAAGAAGTGGTTATGGTTTTAGAAAAAATATTATATCTAAACCGCATCGAAATAATAGTAATAAGACAATTAGCTGATTACAGATACTAAATGATTGAATATACAATAGAAGCAATAGGCATAGGTTAAACGCATAGTAATGTTTATCAAAAATATTTAACAGACATCGTAAAGCAATTACGATATTAGGCTTTTTTCCACAAAAGATATTCTACAAGAATTCATAAAAATTGAATTATTTTTTTTTAACTTAGGCGTACCGCTTGGATCATGTAGAAAAAATTGAGATAGGAAGGGAACAGTAAGAAAAGATTTACAAAAATGTTGGTAATTGTACTAAAAGGGTTACTTTGCCAAAAAAAAATATTCAAAAATAAAAACTAAAAAAAAAAACTTGATGACTGACAGCCTCCAAAAAACTGCATATTTACTTTTTTTACGTTTTGATCACACAACCCAATCGCGAAATAAACATTTTCAAAGAAAAATAGGTTTTTATTTTTTTACTCGAAGACCGTTTAATATTCAGAGCTGAAAATTTAGCTGTAGGTCACTTTTATAGGGTCAAATATATGCCCCAATTTTCAACCAAAAATCGCCTAGGGCGGCAACCCATACTTACCGAACTACGGCCTTTCCAATACTAAAGAAAAGCGCCTATCGACACACCACCGACCTCCTTAAAAAGAAACAAACATCTGTCCTAAATGCTCGTTCTTCAAGTCTCGTACTCCTCGATAAACAAGAAATCTGCGCTATTTGGAATAAAATTATCTTTAATTACAGTTTACAGTTTTTTTAATCTAGTTGAAATTATTTATAGTTAAAATTATATGTTATTATAGCTTTAGACAGGTCTTTTAGGCCCATAGCTCTGTAGTTGATTTCCACTGCTCTCTATTTCTTGCCTTATTTTTCCAGTTTGTTATGCGCTTCTCTTTTAAATCCGCAGCGATGGTTTCCCTCAAATTTCTCCTTGGTTTTCCTTTCTTCCTTTTGCCTTCCGGTTTTCTCCATCCTATTGTTTTTACTATCCTTTCTTCTTTTTCCAAATGACCTGCCCATTGTAAATGTCTAGTCTTAACCACTCCTTAGTTGTCCATCTCTTACATCCTTCTCCTTCCAAAAATTCATGGTAATATTATTTTTCTCGCCCATGTTTCTATCTTAGTGTTCATCGTCCATGTTTCTGCTCCATATAATAAAGTTGGCTTTATGACAGTTTTGTATATCCTTATTTTTGTTCTTAAAGAAATTTCCTTCGACTTTAATACGTTATACAGTTCGCTAGCACATCTGTTGCTTTCCAGTATTCTTAAATCTAATTCTATTTTCTCGTAACATTTTTCGTTTATCCACGTTCCTAAATACACAACACAGACTACCTCCATAAATCCTACATTTGCCTCTTGATTAATTTTGACCTGCAATCCTTTTTTTTCTTTTCTGTTGTAATTTACTTTTAATTGCATATAGTTGCTTTTATTTCTATTTACTCGTAGCCCTCGCCTCCTGGCTGCAGTTATTAGTCGCTTGGTTACTTCTTTTAAGTCATCTTTCCTTCTAGTCATCAGTACGGCATCCGCGTAGGCTAAACTATGTTGACTCCTCGTAAATAATGATCCCTTAATATTAATTCCACTGTCACGTATTATGTCATCCGTAACTACGTTAAATAGTAGAGTTGATAAAGGATCTCCTTGCCCTAAACCGGTCTTTACTTCAAATTCAGTAGATGTGATTCCGTTTACTTTTAGAGCGCACATGGTCCTTTATAATGTCATAACCACAGTATATACCCTAATATAAGGTATAATATAAGGTTTATACTGTGTCATAACCGTTAATCTTATCAGTTTTGTAGCCTTTCCAGGGTCTTTATTACTTCCCCCTGCTCACAAAGTCAAATGCCTTTTCAAAATCCGCAAACAATATGCGTACAGGTATCTCATATTCATAGCATGATGTTAAGGTCTGTTTTAATGTGAAAAGTTGATCCGTTTTTGACCTCCCTTTCCTGAACCCTGCTTGATAGTCTCCGATCAACTTATCTGTTTTTAATACTATTTTGCTTTTAATCCATATTGCTAAAACCTTATAAGTGACATCCGACAAAGCAATCCCTCTGTAATTGGCGCAATCGGTTTTATCGCCCTTTTTATATATTGGCAAGATCACAATCTTATTCCAAGTGTGTGGCATTTTTTCTTGGGACCAGATATCTTTTATTATTTTTTTTCTTACCACCACACCGCCATATTTAGAATTTTCTGCAGTAATTCCGTCCTGGCCAGGGCTTTTATTGTTTTTCAATTTATTTATAATGTTGTCTATTTCTTCTCTAGTCGGTTCTTCATCTTCGTTCGGCAGGTTTATTATGTCTGAGGGTTATTTTCACTGTCTGCTACGGCTTCGTTTAATAACTCTTCAAAGTGTTCTTTCCATCTATTAGCTACCTGCTGCTTTCCTTCTTTGTTTTTATAGTGGACTATTTTTGCCTTGTACCTTTTTGAATTTCCTTGACAACCTTACAAAGGTTTCTGATTTTTTCCTTTTTTATTTCTCCTCTATGGTCCTTACCTTGTTCACTGTAGCTTATCTTTTCCGTTGCCTACATAATCTTTTAACCTTTTCCTTTATTTCTGAAATATTATTTTATCCACCTCATTATTCGATTCCAATAATTTTTTTCTTAATGTTTTCCGTTTTTATTATTTCCATTTTACACTCTTGATCTAGCCATTATTTTTCATTTTTGCCCTTTTTTTGACACCGGGTCAGTTCGATTGGTTTCTTTCCGTCTTAGGATCCTCCATCTTCCCGTATATATCTCCTTATATAGTTAAAATTATCTGTAAATAATTTTATCTTTGAATAAATTATTTAAATGTTTTCGTTATTTAAATGATCATCTTAAACAATTTCATTTGAATAATGCCCAAATCTAGATATGCTTGTGTAGCTTCGCTCTCAGGGTTATTTTCCAATAACTTTTTCACTCTTTCAGAGCATTTTTTCTGCCGCCGCATAAATCACCATATCATGAGACTAATTTCACTCAACTTTCGAAAGTAGTCATAATATTTGCACTACTTTCGCAATTAAACCCATGCCGCTAAGTAGTAGCAGTAATTGTATCTAATGTATTTCTGTTGCCCATTCTTATTTCTCATTAAAGTAAAATCCTTCAAGATTTAATCAAGGCAAAGACGAAATACGAAATCTACTTAGTCGGTTTCTGGGTGTCTAAATAGAATACAAAACAATTCAATTAACTTTAAATGAACATATTTCATTAAACTTTAATGGAAATTGGAATCGTAATTATTCCTGGGTATCTTAGTAACCGTAGTGGTACTTGTATTAGAGGCATGACAATAATTGAAAGCGCCGACCTCATAGACATAATTGAAAATGTGTTTCAGTGATTTGAAGCCGGAGGATAAAGACCGCAGGTTACTCATCGAGATATGGGACTGGGATAGGACTTCGCGAAACGACTTTATGGGATCTCTTTCGTTCGGTATCTCCGAAATAATCAAAGCACCGGCGGATAGCTGGTATAAATTGCTGACACAAGAGGAAGGTGAATTTTACAACGTACCTGTGCCGGAGGAGGGTGTGGATCTCGCAACGTTTAAAACTCAAATGAGAGTAAGAAAGACACCAATATACGTAATCCCTTTTTTATATTAATGCCGAAAATTTAACGCTAATTTGCTTTACCAAATAATGCATGGGTTAACTCACTCAGATATTTTTTGTTTGTTCCGATAAACATATAGGTACTACTCCTTACAGACTAAGAGCTAACAAGAAAAAAGTGTAACTAGTTAATTAATTTAACTATCAAGGTAGCAGAAATGCTATCGGATCATTATTCCTTAAATATCAATCTGACTTATAAAAAACCAAGCATTAATTATAGCATTAACAGACCATTATCAGAAACAGGTTTAATGAATTTTACCTTAGATATTATAAATTTAAATTGGGACATTGTCTTTCAGCAGAATGAGGCTACTGATATGTTTCCAGTTTTTTTTTTCGGAACTAACGACGCTTTTTACGTACTACTTTCCGAAAAGGTGTTTGAAGCAAACCAAAGTTGTGAAAACACCAAATTGGTATACGAATGATTTAAAGAAAAAGAAAGAAATTGTTAATGGTTTAGAAACAATTTTCAAGTCAACGAGAACTTGAGAGGCCGAAGAATTATTTAAAAAATATAAAAAGAGTATAGTGAACACTTAAGTAAAGCTAAAATAAATTCAAATATTAACTTTATACGTAATTCTGAAAATAAGTCAAAAGCAGCGTGGAAAATTATTAATGAAAATTTGAAAGGTAAATGTTGTAATAGAAAACCCGTAGAAATAGCCCCTAACGAATTTAATATCTTCTTTGCTTCTATACCTAAAGTAATTTCAAATAGTATACCAATATCAACTCACAGTTCAAGCTACTTTTAAACAGATCAGAAAAATATCAACATACGTCTTTTTATTTAGAATATACCTCGAAAACTGAAGTATTTACCACCATTATGAACTTTAAACAATCTGCTGTAGAAGATATATACGGCATGACGTCAGCCACCTTAAAGCACGTAGCTCCTTTTATTTCTGAACCCTTAGCCAGGCTCTTAAATTTCTGTATGCGCGATAATGTTTTTGCCGATGAGTTGAAAACAGCTAAAGTTATACCATTCCACAAAAAAGGCAATATCAATGACCCTGGATATTATCGACCAATTTCTATTTTACCGGTCATATCCAAGGTGTTCGAAGAAATATTAAAGAATAGATTGCTTGACTATTTCAACAGAAAGTCTTTGTTTTGCAAAGAACAATACGGTTATTTACAAAATAGGTCAACAATACAAGCTATTTGTGAACTAATTGATACAGTTATTATCTGTTTCGACGAGAGAAAACAAGTATCTGCGACAATGTTAGATTTATCTAAAGTATTTGACTGTGTTAGCCACAATATCTTATTTGAAAAGTTAGATTTTTATGGCATAAAAGGTGATCCTTTAAAATTATTTCATCGTACTTTGCAAATCGAAAACAAATAGTGATGATTGCTAATGAACGTTCGAAACATCAGTACATAGATTGTGGAGTACCACAAGGATCTAAACTAGGGCCGATAATGTTCCTTATATACGTGAATGATTTATGTACTAATCTTTAAATGTGCCAAATAATTATGTTTGCCGATGACACTACTCTAGTATTTAAAGCAAAAAACAGCAGAAGATTTGGCTGAGCTAGAGTCGGTGGGCATATCGGATGCAGAAAAATGGTTTAGAGCTAATAAATTAAAACTAAATAAAAACAAAATACAAAATATCGTATTTGAGACGAGACCAGAGCAGACAAGTTTTGAAAAATGCTAGGTGTGCACATAGACTCTAATTTAAAATGAAGCACACATATAAATTTCTTATGTAATAAATTAAACACGACCGTTTACCAAATCCGAAGAACAGTAGACCTAACAGACGCAGACACTGCTAAATTAATATATTACTCAGATTTTTTTTTCCCTAGTTAATAATAGTATTTTGTTATGGGGTAGCACGGAATGCAGTGAAAGAATTTTTAAAATACAAAAAAAATGTGTGAGAGCTATATTAAAAGTTAGTACTAGAGAACACTGCAAACCTTATTTTACATCTTTAAAAATATTAATATTCCGTCATTGTACATTTATAACTGTTTAGTTTTTGCAAAAAATAATTTAGAGAATTTTAAAATTCAGTCGGATGTACATAATTATTCAACAAGAATCAATTCAACTTTAACTATTCCTTATCACAGAATATCTTTAACGCAGCAGTCTGTTAAATATTAAGCAATAAAATTTTATAGTAATCTGCAGTATGAAATCAAAATAGTACCTATCAAACAATTCAAGAAAGAAATAAAACAAATGTTAATCAGCAAGGCTTTTTTATAAAATAGAAGAGTTTCTTTCATTGTGAAATATAATAATTAAGTAGTATTTATATTATTGTAAAATAATTGTTCATATTTCATTTTTATTTAATTTTTCTATCTTTTGTGTTGACCTTCCTAATGATGTACATATCAGTTGTCAATTTGGAAATAAAGGTTATTATTATTAATGTTCTAATACAAAAATTGACCTTAACTGTTGTATAAGAAGAAAGTAGTCACCTACAGGCATACTTGTATATAAATTAATGTAAATATTTTAAAATAAAGAAGGTGTAATAATTTGGGTAATGTTTATAACTTGGCACCCTAGTAAATAATAGTTGACTTATAATGAAAAAAAAGCAGACCATTCATATGTACGAAAAAGATAGCAAAGGTTCAAAAGTGAAAAGGCACACTAATCTAACGGTTTGCGTAATTCTCAATTTACTACATTAAGACCAATATATAGTACGTATCAAGCAGGAAAATCTCCACAGATAGTTCTGCATCGCCTCCTACAGAGGGCTGAGCATACTCTGCAAACCTAAAAAATGCTTTTATGCACATTCCTCGATGTAGATGGAGCATTCGATAATTCTTAACCGCAGCATCAATCTCTAAAGCATCGAGGAATAAAGAGATCGATAAAACAAGCTGCTGGAGTGTCATCAAGCAATTTCAATCTGGCTTTTTGCATTCACGCATATACTATGGTCCATTTTCCGCACTTTTGATAATGTCTCTGCTACTCTTTTCGTAACTTCCTAATCGATACTATTTTTTATTATAAGTCCATTAATAAAGACAAAGAGTATAACTAAAATATACTAAATATTAGTAGTAATAGTATTGTAATAAGTATTTAAACTACTTATAGTGTTTCATACACACCAGTAAACTAAAAACTTCTCTACGAAGTAGATCCAAATTATTGATTTGCTTCGTAGGTATAGGAAATTAATTAAAAGGTCCTAAGCTAGCATCAACAAGCACTCTTTCCCTAAACTTAATAGCGCTTAGGGTGCAAAGTGTAAATATTACCCGAATATCTGCACTTGCGTCCTTATTTTTATAAATGTTTCCTCAATTTATACATTTGTTCAAGGGCAACGCTGCCTTTTCCTTTTCAGTCACTTAAGGGCAATTTAGTTTTCGGTATTAAGTTTTCGCAAATGATTATACTTTTTTCTCGTTAGCTACGTCTAGTACTTCGTCTTTTTCGAGCTTGAGATATATAGATTTTACCGCATTATTTTCAGAAGACCTCAATCACTAAAAAGCCTTCCATTATCTCAGACAAAGATGTTCCTCATAATATGGGAAAGAAAGACGTGATTAGAGCGACTGATTTCAATTTTCTCATGGTTCTGGGTAAAGGTTCTTTCGGCAAAGTAAGAACATTACAGGGCATTTGTGTTAATCAAACTGAAATTTATTACTGTGTGTAGGTAATGTTAGCTGAAAGAAAAGGCACGGATGAATTGTATGCAATAAAGATTTTAAAAAAGGATATCATTATACAGGACGATGATGTTGAGTGTACTATGGTAGAAAAACGCGTATTAGCTTTATCCAATAAACCACCATTCCTTGTTCAACTACATTCCTGCTTTCAGACTATGGTAAGTACATATCCACATATATATTTTTTTTGAGTAGATAAAGCCTAAGCAATTTGTTGCTTATCAGGCACTCCGGAGAGCTAAGCCTCTCTCCTAATCATCATTACAGCTGCAGAAAATAAAACGGATAGCGTAATTCGAGATTCGAACTCGCAGCTCCTCGCACTAATCGAAATCCCTTAAGGCATTTGACTAATACAGAAGCAAAAGAGATAATAATAAATAAGTAAAACAGAAGATATTTAGTTTGACGGCCAACAAATAATACTTATTTTCTTCAAATATATCAAGTAATATTAACTGTTATCTAATCGAACACTTTCCAAATGTCTACTTCTCTGAGATGATATTTATTGTATGAAAGAAACCAACAGAAAATGTTTACATTCCACCGACTAATAATAGTTTAGGAGGAATATACCGGGTTCTTTTTTGCTATTACACATGCAATTTCCCTGTGTAACGTTAAAAAATAAATTGTCAATGCATTGATAACTGGCGAGTAGGCAACCAGATATACCACATACCAGTTATTATTTTGTTTTAACGATTCATTTGAAGTATGACATTCTGAAAATACATTACAGTGTACAACAGAAAGGCTACTAATAAAAATGTCAATTTTAATAGATTGGTTATACGATCTTTTCTTTCAGAAACCATGTTGTATGCGGTTTTATTCTAGCGAAAGCTCATATAGCTATTGGATATTTTGGTGGAGTGCCCAAATCAGCAGCTTGCAAAGCTATTTACCAACAATAAATAATTGTTCTTGAAGCTGTAATCTTGCATAATATTGCCTATAACAATCGAGATAATTTACCAGACGATGATCAAATAGATAACAAATGTGCTCAAAATGATTCTACAAACAGTGCTATAATTTGCTAATATGGATGATAATGCTGTTAGAAGAACAATGGTTGATTATTTTCATTGTTTAATAATGTGTGATTTTAGGTATATTTTCTTAAAAAAATACAATAAACTGTGTAAATTAAAAAATTACGATATTCTTCAGTACCTCGAAGGCTAAACTGTATTAACTCCTATTTTATAAGATTGCGATTTACAAACTATAGAAACAATTCACTTTAGTAGCAGGATAATTTTAATAGTAAATTCGTGAAAAGAACATGGTAGATAGGAGTTAATACTGTTCAGCATGTTAAAAGACAGACTTTTTTACTTTTTACGTCTCTACACTGCAATTTATTTTCAATTCTTTTTAGTAACCACTGCTTTGATAATCAATCTCTTGACAAATGCCTCATCATTGTAATTGAACAATAATTACAATATAATTTCAAACTTGCAAACATAACATAGTTTTTTGGTTGTATCGACAACATTCGTACATTTTCCATGTCCTATTAAGCTTCTACTAGTGATAGTCACTGTACTAGTGCTTGTTGGTTACCTCAACCAATATACTTCCACAATATTTACCTACACAATTTTTCTTAGTTGCTGGAAAGACAATTTTTTAGTTATTCAACTAATAACTTTTATTATACGGGTTTAAAATACCTTAATTAATAATGACATTAATAGTAAAAAATACTATAATAATAGTAAAATTTCAGGATATGTCATACCTCAAATTAATCGTTAAAACAAAATACCTGGTATGTGGTATATCTGGTTGCCTACTTGCCAATTACCAATGCATTGACAAGTTTGTTTTTTAACGTTACACATAGGGAAATCGCATGTAATAGCAAAAAAGAACGCGGTATGTAATTTTACTGTATGCAAATATATCCTATGTATATAAAATACATGGCCTCCAATAATATACCGTTATTTATTTTCAATTGATAATTTGTTCTTTATTACAGGATAGGTTATATTTTGTAATGGAATATGTAAATGGTGGAGATTTGATGTTTCAAATCCAACAGTGTGGTAAATTCAAGGAACCTGTAGCTGTATTCTATTCCGCCGAAATCGCAATTGGACTGTTCTTTTTGCATTTGCGAGGCATCGTATACAGGGATCTGAAACTCGATAATGTTCTCTTAGATCAAGATGGTCATATAAAAATAGCCGATTTCGGTATGTGCAAGGAAGGCATAACCGGAGATAAGACTACGAAGACATTCTGCGGTACACCAGACTACATAGCTCCTGAGGTAACGTATTATTTTAACCTGAATTTAGTGAAAACTTACTGAATTTTCTACTTTGTGCTTATCTAAACATATATTTATATTATGTAAAAAGTCATACTAGTGAATTTTTTTAAAGAAAAACTAAATAAAGCAGCAAATTTTCTCAAGCTTTTTAAGGCACTCGTCGTTAGCTTAGCGAAAATTTAATCTTGTTGCTCGAAAACATGATATCTATTATGTAATAGAAACGGAATCAAATTGTGATAGTGTTAAACAAAGCCCTTCGGAAAACTGATATTACTATGGTAGCTTTCACGAATGCTTTGATAAACACTAGTTATCACTACCAATGTTAATGATTATTGAATTGCAGATAATTAAACTTAGGATTTTATGTTTTGGATTTAGATTATCTTATACCAACCATATGGTAAATCAGTTGATTGGTGGGCATATGGAGTTCTTCTGTATGAGATGCTTGTTGGTCAACCGCCTTTTGATGGGGAAGATGAAGAGGAATTATTTGCTTCAATAACTGACCATAATGTCAGTTACCCAAAAAGTTTATCTAAAGAAGCAAAAGACGTTTGTAAGGGAGTAAGTTTCCTTAATGATGAAATCGTAAGTAATTGAAAAAAGTAACGATCTGTCATTTCTTCAGTTACTCACTAAAAATCCAAACAAACGACTCGGATGCAGCGCTCAGGGCGAAGAGGATATAAGAGGCCACGCTTTCTTCAGGCGAATAGATTGGGAGAAGATCGAAAATAGGGAAATACAACCGCCATTCAAGCCAAAAATCGTAAGTCTCCTATGTAATATAACTAATGCTAATACATTTCTCCATAAATTGTGGCTGCTCTTTGGCTAGATCTCATTTTATCCGCTTAAAAAAAGGGATTGCACTGTGTTTCTTTTCTTCCTCCTTCAGAGTGTATGATATGTTTTTGTCTGGCACGTATTTTTTTCCATTCCTTTCTGTTAGTTACTTTCTTCTTCTACTGCTCGTCTTTCATTGATAAAGTATTGCCTCTCACTTGCTGTTCCCAATCATTCTTCCTTTCCCGCCCTTCCTTTTAATGTGGTTAATCCTGGATCAAATTCTGTGTTTTTTTTTCTAACTACTACCTTATCTCTTCTGCGCACTGTCCATATCATAGTTTTCTCACTGCAATATTTGGATTAATTAAAGAACGTCTGGTATGCACTTTAAAATACAACTCTTACTATATTTTCTTTTATCAGTATCTCATTTATTAGTGACCTATGTTTTCTTTCGCTTACATTCTTTTTCCCCATTATTACTTTACTCTGATTATTTTTTTCCAAATTTCCCTTCTGTATCCTTTCTTTTACTTCTTAATTTTTGTTATTCCTATTTATAAATACTCCTCAATAAGTAAATGTTTCTACTACTTGAAATTCATAATTCCTACAAGTGTAATTTGTCATTTTTCTGTTATCCCTGTTGCAGTACAAATATCTTCATTATTTTCTAGTCTTTCTTTAGTATTGTAGATACATCCTCAACCATAGATCCCTCTTGTTTCTTGCAACAACTACTACATCATCAACATACCTTCCGCGTTCCTGATCACTGCATCCAGCGATACTGTGAACAGTAGCGCTGACAAAACATTTCCTTGCCTGACTCTTCTTTGCATTCTTGGTATTATTCATTGTCCGATGCTTATCGCAGGATTAGAATCTTCTTTTGCAACTTTTATCATTTTTCAGATTTTCATTGGTATTTGTGCCTGTTTTAAATCTCATTAATTCACTCCTGTTTACTTCATCAAATGCCTGTCTAAAAATAAATGAACAATGTGTACAGAAACATAGCTTTTCCGAAGATTTGTCCTAAAATATATGTGAATCGACTTCTTGGCTTGCCTTTTCTGAAACCATTTTGTAAACTCCCAAAAAAGGGTCGGTGTCCTTTTATACATTTAGGAGTACAATTCCTCTATTATTCTTGAAATCTCATTTTTTTGGTATTGGGATTATTAACACCGCTTTCCATTATTTGTTATCTTCTTTTCATATTCTTCTTATCAAATTGAAGACTCTTCGATGCAATTCTTTTCCTCCTCCTTGAATTTCGCAAAAATGTCATCACACTCACAATCAGCTATCTTTTTCTCTGTGTGTTTTTCTATGTTATTTCTGTCCTTATTATAAAACTTTTTCCTTACTTGAAGCTCACATTTATTTTTGGTTACCTGTATTTTTAACTAGTATGTATGTATGTGGAGAGGATGATCTTACATTGCGACCTAAGAAATCTATGTTCCTAGGTTAGGTAAGTCTACCTCTTTGATTTCACATGCTCCCAGACGCAACGCACTTGAGTTGCACAGTGCTGCGCAATTTGAGAGGGAATGGATGTTCCCACAAAATCTAAATTTGGATTCCTTTGCGAATCCAAGCTTACTCGGATGTTCTTTTAATTTATAATGGCCTGAAAGTATTTTTATAAATATGCAAACATCAGATTAATGCTTTCTGTAAACGTCTTCTGGTTCCCAGAAGGATTTTTCCTTCCACTCCTGTGTAACCCGAAACCCACAGAATTCCTTTTGTCTAACTCGTTTAATTTCCCTAGCCATTCCCAGACCATCTTGGAACTGATTTGATCTGAGCTTAGTGCCTTGAAGGTTGCTTGACTATCAAACACGATGATAATATTCTGCTTTCGATAATTTCTATCGATCTTGAACTGGATGCATATTTCAATAAGGTATATTTCCGCCTGGAAGATACTTGGGTGTTTATTAGTGTACCATTTGATGACATTTCTATTCAATTTCAAGATGGTGTTGTATGGAGAAGGGTAAGATCCAATACTACCTCGATAGCTGCTGTTGGGCAAGTTCTCATAGCGGGAGGTTAATTCCTGCGGTGATCAGATTAGTTCTTCTGCTCTAAGCTACTACCTCCAAGCATAAGTGATGATCGGTCTCACTATTGCTGTCGTTGAAAGCAGTATTTCTAGGTTTCACCCCAATTTTTCCCTGCAAAGTTTCTGGACACCATCAGAGCTTTTTTTGGCCTGTAGGCAGTAACATCCATATAATTCTATGTATCATCTTATATTTTAACTTTAATTTTTATTTGTTTCTTCGTATGTTGCGTAAATTTTTACCATGTCTCTGTAGCATTCTTCTTTTTCCAATTGAAGATTAAAGTCTCCTATAATCAGCATATCTTGATTTGCCATTTCCGTTGGTGCATTTTTTACATTATTGTTAAGTTTAATAAAATAGACTACATTGTAAGTGGATAATTGATTTATTTCTATTTCTTTCAGAAACATAGGAAGGACGTCAGTAATTTCGACAAACAATTCACTTCGGAGAAAACGGATCTCACACCGACGGATAAACTTTTCATGATGAATCTCGATCAAACCGAATTCATGGGGTTCTCGTTCCTGAACCCCGAATTTGTACAACACGTTTAAAAATCGGTTTCGTTTATGTGTATTAGATCAATAATTATAATTCTTAATATATCATCCAGTCAGTGTTTGCAAATAAAACACGCTAAGAATACTTGGATAATTCCTTACATATTAATAGATATTACAAAAGGTATTATAATGTAGAAAGTATTAACTTCTACATCTCCATACTCGTTGCTGCAGTTTTACGCAGCTACAAAGTCTATGCGTATGAAACAGTATATACTGTCATTGCGAAATATACATATAATATATTAGACTAATTTGAAATTACGTGTACCTATTGTTATTACATTTACTTCTTATGAAAGTGTTATGACTGTAAAATCGAAACAAAATGTATTATACACCAATATTATCTGTTAAAATTTAAGTGTCTAACTTTTGCAAATATGCATTATGTATAAATACACATATTTACGTCTACAAACGTAATGTATTTATCTGTCAACTATATGTGACGTATTTTTGAATCTAACAGCCTATAGTTGGGGCTTTGCGTAATTATTATCTTCAAAATTTACATTAATCTACTCAGATATATCCTACATAACTTCAAACGTATTTATGCATACGCATATACCTACACATAACATAGATTTAAGCAAAAGACTTCCTTATTACGTTATTATGTACAACATGATGCAATGAGATTAAACTATTCTGTATATCGGGCTAGCCTTAGAATTGTGTAATTCTGAAATCAGTAAAAATATATCTTGTACGTCACAGTGTCACAGTGGTCATAAAACACCTCCTGAAGATACCGAAAGGAGGTTTTTCCTACTAAACATAAAGGAAATTGCATACAATATTATAAGGCTTATCCGACTAAAATATTTTATCCGGACAAGTTCGATATAGTGAGAAGTATTAGATAAACATATGGCATAGACAATCTTATAGTAGTCGTAATTTATGGAAGGAGCAGGTAATGATTATAAAACAGATAAATATATCTGTGTCGAAGTTTAAAAGTTAATTGAATGATATGGCAAGAGGCAAACATTAATTAGTGATTAAATATTTGATTTCAATTTATGCAATATTACAAAATATATTTCCAAAAAAAGCATAATCATCAGAAAACACAGTCATTTCATTATGGAGGTTTGATTCTAAGAGTCTTTCTACGTACTTATTATTTTCAGCATATATTATGTACATTTTTTGAAGAATTTTACTTTATATATGACAACTATCTTATCTGTACCTATAATCTTTCTACTCTACTGTATTAAACAAAAGTATGGTAGGCTTCATGACTTGCGTTAGCGTTACTGCAGGTTGTCGTAAACTCATTTATAGATCTCATAACTAAGAAATACCTTTAAGCAGTATTAGATAAGATAGTCATCCACACATTAATTTAATAATGGAATTTTATTATTTGGATACTATACATATTTACTACCAATATTGAATCTTTATTATAATATACCCTCTCTAAAGACTGTGGAAAGAGACTATATTTATTTATCAGAATTAAATAACATGGTGATATAATTACAAATTAGAACAGCTTTTCTAAATTTCAAACAACCTAGTGTCATTTTAAACGTTCCAAAATTACCTATAGAGCTTGTAAAGTAATTGATACAATAGTTGCCCAAAATATGAGTTTTAGAGAAATTCATAGAGGATTATTTTAAATGTCGTTAGAAATAGAAATAGACGCAGAAATATTAAATTAGACATTTTCTATACTGAGAAACATAGGTCACTTAAAAAAAATATCTATTTTCGATATGACTCACTTTTTAAATAGAGTTTCCTTAATAAATTGAAATATGAAATGCGGTTTGTGCAGTTGATTATTGAAAAATATTTTGATGATTTTAGAAAGAATCCAATAATTATCTGGCAGAAATATTACTATAAAAACTTATGATATTATATATATACCTAAATAATGATAAATTTTATTTCTATATAGATATTTTTGTTTATAAACTAAAATGAAGTTAGGAAAAAAAAACATAAAATAACAAATAGTGAGAATGTTGGTCAGTGCAAGATATAATAAAATAATTTTCTTAATAAACGATCTGTCGTTGTCTCTTATTGCCAAAATTAAATTAAAAATAACTAGAAAACAAAATGTAACTAAAAATATCCGTGTACTTTTCCATCATACAATATAATTATTAAGAGTTAACGCAAGTAGCACCAAATATTTCCAAAACATGGGTTTAATGTTTCGCAAATATAAAAACATAAAAAAATTTACTTTAATTTGATGTTACTTGTGAGGATATTCAAGGAATTGTTCTCTAAATTGTGTGTACAACGTATGTACGTCTGTTACTGTTCTTCACTACGGCAACCGTAAAGAAGAGAAGTTACAGAGGCATACGTTATCTACTCAAGAATGATAACTGCGCGAACAGACTCAGTTTGCATTTAAAACCTATTTATTCTGGTAATGTAGTAAGATTTCTTGAGAGAAAAAAAAAAACTAATAAACAATTTCATATTTGTTTATCTCTTTATTACGATTATATTAGATATATTACTTATAGATGACCCAATAAAACTATACTGAAATCAATTGGACTGTTTGGCTTTTATATTCTTCAAACAATCCTTGAACAAAAAATAAAACAAAATTACAGGTATGTACGGTGCTTTAGGATTTGTATCACGCGACGTATCTAGGATATACTTTGCTGGCACAGTGACACAATAAAACAGACCATCAAACACAAAATAGCGGAATTTCAAAGAAAAATACTAACGACCCTAAGTCATTCTACAGTAACATAGTTTTTCAGATGTTAACACTTAAACCGTTTGCACCACCAGAAATAGGTGTAGATATTGTGGGAGCCTTGGTAACAGCATAAAGAAAACTCAATAGGAATTAGCGTAGCTTCCCGCTCTCGTCCGCTTTTTGGAATCGTACTTTGACTTATTATTTGACCGAGGACGCTAATAAATGAATCGTATGCGCAGCACGTGTTTTTTTTTATAGTGATAGGCTAAAACTATCGATATTATAACCTATATAGCATGAATGCTTTGTACACCAACGGTTTTTTCGTCGAGTCGCGTTCAGACAGAGTGCAGACCCGAGGGATACGACAAGCGACGCAACCAGCAACAACACAATTGCAAGTTTACACGGTATATGTCGTGTTGCTGGTTGAACCCATAATGGCAATAGCTCCGTTGTATGTTATTGATGTGCAGTATAGGACAAAATAATTAATACAGTTACTTTGGGATTATAAATTAAATATTATTGTCAAGCTGTTGTCCCTATAAGCTCCATCTGTCGACGCGTTATGGCATGGCGTTGGTTTGATAATAATGTTACTGATATTACCCTCATGACTAGCTAACTGTCACTATGCTGTCACTGTAAAAGCTTAACTGTCATAAAGTGTTTTCTGCCTGGACAAAAAAACACACTGTTTAGGATATTTTAGAATAATTATTTGACAATACCCTGAAAATAGTACGAAAGAGCCACTTGTTCGCCTGAAGTACGCGGTTTAATTCGAAAATTGGTAAAAGGCGGATATTCTTATGGAAAATTTGCAAATGCAGTAGGATGCTCACTAAGAATGGTGCAAAATGCATTGAAGTTCCAAAATCACAATGAAACAAGAGGTCGACCTCGAAAAACGAATCTCCAAACGGACCGCCGTATATTGATGGAGTCCAAGAAAAATCCGTTTGCAACAAGATCGAAGAAGAGTGGTGGACCATAATCTGAAAACTAGATCATCACGGAAAGTACCCTGACAAGAAGCATCTGAAGGACAGAATTTGCAGCCCAACATTTACACTGGACGACAGACCCAAACGAGAGTAACAAAAGGTTGCGAAATGTTCTATTCAGTAAGAATCTAAATTTCTTTATCCGAAAATGGGGACAATGAACGAAAAACTTATTGTCAACATATGTCGGGCCATCATCGATGTTGTGTGTTTTCAATGCTTTATAATTCGTGCAGTTACTGTTGGAACAGAACTAACGGAAAAGAGCAACGCTGTGGTTCATTGGAAGGCCTTTATTAAGCCAGTACATATATTATTATTATTAGTAACGGGTATTGGGACGCAACCAAACCAACAATTTTCCACTACTGGTTTTTTTTCTTGAAGCCAGGCGTAGACTTGAAGAAATAATACCAACGATTCAAGCCTGAGCCAGCAAGAGAGAAAATATCGCTGCTTGTAATAGAAAGGGACGCCGATATTTCTGTCTCAACGTCGCTTGCCGCTCGCAATCGTTCGGATACTTTTTTCTTCAAGTGTACTAGTGGCGATCTACATAATTATACAGTGTGTAGAAGAGACTTTATACTTTGAAAAAATGTTTCTGAAAAGTAAAGAAATAATGTATATCTCTAATATACAAATTTTTATGCTTTTTATCTAGTTTACTAGCCACTTTGGTAAGACAAACATAATTTTTTAATCTAATTTCAATACCACAATTGTTCTCAAATCATATTTCCGAAATAGTACCTATAATGGAGCAATTTATTTGTATCTGGTGTACCACAAGGATCTTGCCTAGCACCCCTTTTTTATTATTTATATTAATCACTTCCTATCTTTTCCTCTAGATGGCAGCCATACCCCTAGGGGTAAGGATTATGACGACCTTTTGATGAGACATTGAGTAGATGCTCGTGCAAAGCGCAAAGATGTTCATAGTCCGTTCTTTGGTGATGATTATGCAAAATTATGTTCTTTTCTTTAATGTTCCTCGTGCTTCTTCCAGATTTTCGAATACTTTTTCCCTTTCTGTACCAAAGACGAATATTCTACGTAATTCCCCACTTTTTCGAAGTGTCACAATGCTAATATAATTTATACTGATGTATTTTTTGATAAACTTAGATAACTTTTCCTTTTTTTGTAAACTGTTGTTTTTTGCGCGCATCTTATGTTTTTTTTTATTATTTTTTTATAATATTGTCCTGTAATTGGTTACTGAAATATATCAATCTTTCTTTCAATATATTGCATAATATTTGTATAAATATCGATATATGTACAGAACTGCAATTCCTACAACCTATATTATTTAGGAAACCACCGATTTCCTTATCGCTCAAAAACATAAGAATACAAAATATATCTATCGTTAAAACCGTACAGCAAAGCAAGAACAACTAACAGGTAAGTGAACAATCCGCAGATACCCTTTCTTTAGCCGAATAGTCCCAAAGTCGGAGCTCTGTTAATGAAACCTTCTTTCTTACTTTCAGTGGCATACTGTCAATCAGTGAGAGCACGTTGCGCAATAAAATACAGTAATTTATTTTCTCTAACATGGTCCTTCAAACCGTATAGAGCAGCAACAAAATGCGCTTTATACTTTAGATTCAACGTATGCAATTGAGATAATTTTGTCGTTTGGTTGGTTGCCTAAGGCTTATGTACTAAACTTTATTTTACTTAAATGAAGAAACAACATAACTATACCTTATTTTTTCCAGTTATTTTTTTTTTGCCAATTGACTGTGTTGAATGATATTTTTGCAAATTATGGAATATATCTACTAGAAAAATTATATGGCATTCTGTCAATAATTGTTTAACTGACAAGGCATGGAAGTGCAAAAGTAATAATTTAGGCATAAATGAATTAGAATAAACGTTTTAGACAATGGAAATAAATACGATACTGAGGTATAAATACGTTGTAGAAAAATCATGCCAAATGATAAGTTTTAAATAACAAGTAGTACCCGCTGAACAATCATTGTACCCTGCATAACTGATTATTTACGATTAAGTATTTTACCTACTCGCATTGTTGGGTAAGGTACTTTGCGATTATTAACGGAATACGTTTCATACTTGCGAGTGTCTAGTATTAATAACGTATGACGATATAAGGATAAGACAAGATGATCACCCGGATCTGAATTTCTAAACCCGACTTCACTCTCACACAACAGCAGCCTCATATGGCAGTTGTATGGGTACATTGGAACATAAATTAGTTTATTCAACGTTTAATCTACATGATTACTTGTTTTAATTTATTTATTTAACGTATTTTATTAGTTTAAAATTATCCCTCAGTTCAAAAACATTAATGACTGATAAGGTGTATTTGAAAAGGTAAACGATAACGACATAGTCCAACTTTGCACTCTAATCATAAGTTGGTGTGTGTTCGTGTCAGAAATTTGAAAGTCTACAATAAAACCTTTCCACCGAAGTCGTTGCATTTTCATTAATTTATTTGAGAAAGAATCACATCATATTTATTCCTGGAAAAATATTTTAAACTATAAAAATATAAATAAAGATTTAGTTTCACAAAAAGGAAAGAATGTGAACTTAATGATCGTAAAACATTTGTAAATATATGTATCACTTATCAAACATTGTTTTACTGGAACCTTTTTTTTTTGGCCATAAGAAATATTTGCAATAAAATCAGAATAAAAACCCCATTTTGGGGATTTTTCTAATCTATTTTCCTACTTTCTTTAAAAGAGTAAATTACTCCATACGTTTGAAAATTCCCAGCAACAGCCTGACAAGAAGGCAGCTAGGCTTGAAGGTCATTGAAAACAGACCACAAAAGAACAAAGGATTTTACGAACTCGTCCTTACTGACTTATACTGTGGTATAGATTTTGTTTTAGTCAATAAGTTATACTTCAAACTACATATGGCTAACAAGTAGCTATTTAAATATTGGAAGGAAAACGT
Organism: Protaetia brevitarsis; assembly: GCA_004143645.1. NCBI lineage: Eukaryota > Metazoa > Arthropoda > Insecta > Coleoptera > Scarabaeidae > Protaetia > Protaetia brevitarsis. The sequence goes on from RXPK01000211.1 coordinate 2,256,377, forward strand.
ATTTGCGATACACTGTCTTAGAGCTATATTACCTTTAATAAAACCGTAACGTAGTTGATTTTTTAAAATATAAAACATTAAACATTCAATATTTGCTACAAAAAGCACTTCAACGTTTTCATTCGTTAAAAAAAATTAAAACTGAAAACTTAGTATGCGCAGAATTACCCAATTGGATGGTGTAATTCTGCGCACACTAAGTTTTGAGCTTTAATTTTTTGGATTTTTTTAAGGAACGAAATCGTTCAAGTACGTACGTGCGAAGCTGAATATACTAAATTGAAATGTAATTGCAATTCTTTACTAACTATAGGTATTATTATTTGCAAATTAAACTTTTATACTTAACTTTACTTTTCACATGAAGATCCTATGCAACTAGACACGATAATGTAATCACAAACCCAGACGAAAAAACACAAATAATGGCGTCTTTTCCTTCACACTAACTTTTCTCGCTTGTTCCTAGATGGCAGTATCGTACACACGACTAAGTAAGTTATGTGAACATTGAAACACAAACACGCAGAATTACCCGCCTGCACAAAATTCGACCACTTTCCCCTATACAATTTAAAAGTATGAGGTGTTGTTCATATTTAGGGATCTGTGGCGAGCAAGGATCACGGTAACAAACGTTTGTAAGAATAACGTAGAATTTTATTAATAATATTTTGAAGATAGCAATTAATGCTTTTAAAGTTTAATAAGAAGTAATGTAAAATATAATATAAGCATGGGCGCCGTTTGCCAGGGGCAAGGTGGGAGGGTTGCTTCACCTCTTTGAACTCTTTTAAAGAGTAACTAGTTTGAAAGAGTTCAAAGAGTAACTAGTATTCTAAACGGAAACAGAGATTTAGAATTTATATTTCTAACAAAAAACTAAATTGCATTCTTCCAAAAGTTTAAATAAATTCCTTTTTGAGAAAACCACGTCAACAATTATTTCTCTTTAGGAGTTTTAATTTTTAAGTTAAGTCAGGTAGGCTTTTACTTAAATGTTTGCCTATTAATGACCACACTTACCAACTTTTACGTAGCACTGATTGTATTTTCATAACACACCATAAATCACCTTCTAACAACTGCGCCATAACAGAATCACAGTTATACTTCATGCAATTGTCGACGCCATTACGGCATGATTACGTATAAGGTGAAGTCAGGTAAGTGTGTAGTAAAAATTGCATAGTGTGAAGAAAATGCAACACTGTTCACATAATAAGACATTTTGATAAATTTTACACATAGAAGTACGTAATATATGCCCAGTTGTAAGCCTTCAATAGATACGCCTTTTATAATTATCAACGGTTTACTAGAAAAAAAAGAAATTTAAACACTGTCCAATACTACACACTTACCCAACAAAAGGGCAAGTGTGTTAATCGTTCCGCATTTTATATATTAAATAGCATTAACCTTTAGTCGCCAAGAGTGTAATACTATACTGACGCCGTTTTAATAAGGTGAAAATAACAAACACCATCTAATTATACACGTTAGGAGATGTGAATTTTTAGTTGTAAAATCAGTATGAAGTTTAATACATTAGTAATATAACAGAGGACATCCTTATTTTAATTTTAAAAATAAATGTAGCCAATCTACACACTTGCCCCGGTTACACATTTACCTGACTTTACCTTAGTGTTTTTCTTGCATGTTCCACAAAAGAATATTTCGAGGAGATTATGTGTAAATATTATAAGTAGTTTTAAATGGAATGTTATATAAATATATATTTCCCTACTTGAATATTCTTATATTCTTACGGAATAATTTTAGGCAATCCCATTTGCATTTTGTAGGAATACTCTCAGAATGTATATGTGCTACTTGGGAATCAAGACCAACAAAAAACGCATACTTATGTCACATTGTTTAATAACATACACTCCTAATTATATTAATAACAATATTTTAGAAAAATATAAAAAGTACAATAATATCCCGTATAGTTGGTCCAACAAGGACGTCGTACTATGAAATTTCATAAGAATACAGCACATCACTAAAACAGAAGTTTATTTAATTTAACGTATAAGGTATATTACGCATTATAAATAATAGAGGTAATCAGTGTTGAGCAAGATAGGAGAAGAGAATAGTGAATAAATGTCTACAGGGGCTAGATATACACTCAATGTGTTTATTCGTGTCTTAAATGTGAAGTCGCGTTGGCTACGGATTTGCCGAAGGCGGAAAAACACGACGTGTCACTAATCGCTGTGGAAATTTATTCATTTTTCCTAACTTGCCCAACACTGCGAATAGTAATAAACCTTTAAACGAAAACATATTTGGTTGCAGAACATATGAAAAACGATTATTTTTTAAGAAATATTTCAAGTGTGTAGCTTATAACTTTTGTGTGTTTTTGTGTTTGTAAATGAAAAGTACATATTGCAGGTGGTAAGAAAACGCAACTTATCTACGGAATTTGCAAATTAAGTCAGGAATTAATAATTTTGCTAATAAATACACGTACACTGATTTATAATATAGTATAATTTGATAACAGAGTGTATTTTTACATAACAATATAATACATCCTAAATTAGTATTGAAACCTTGCTTTTTCCACATTGCGTTAATACCGTAATTATCATATGCGTTTGGTTATATACAGTGTGTCCCCAGATCGACACATGAATAGGTATAAACGTTTAAAAAATTATGAATCGAAGTTTCATCTTCTGGGATTTAGCACTGCTTGGTTAGAAAGTAATTTGCGACATACTTTTAGTTTTGAAAAATTTACTTTGGAAATTTACAAAAAGGTGGTTTTTCCCACTAATAGAGTAGCTTTTTTTATGAGAGATACTATAAAATGTTATTAAGAAAAGTTATTCAGATTAATAAATTTTGCATACTTGCATAATTAATAAATTATGCAAGTATGCAAAATTTAAACAAGGTCAAGCATGCTTTGAAACTTTATGAAACAGTTATTATTGCCACTAATAGTACTTTTCTGTAGAGATACACGTTATTAAGAAAAGTTGTTCAGATTTATAAATTATATAAGTGTGCAAAATTTAAACAAGATCGGTTTACTTACTCTGCTTTACTTAGCAACTCGATCCTGTTTAAATTTTGCACACTTAGATAATTTATCCATCCGAACAATTTTCTTAATAACATTTTGCCGTGTGTCCTACAAAATAGCATTTTATTAGCGGAAAGAGCAACTTTTTTGTAAATTTTCAAAGCATCCTTGACCTTGTTTGAATTTCGCATACTTGCATAATTCATTAATCTGAATCTGAACTTTTTTCAATAACATTTTGCCGTATCTCCTAAAAAAAGGCACTTTATTAGTGGGCAAAACTACCTTTTTTGTAAAATTCCAAGACACGCTTGATTTTTCAAAAATAAAAATATGACACAAATTAGTTTCTATCCAAGCACGGCTGAGCCTCAGAAGATGAACTTTTAACTCAAATATTTTTGAGTTTTTTTACCTATTCATGTGTCGATCCGGGGACACACTGTATATACAATTTGGTCACTGTGAATAGAAAACGCAAAATTACACTAGAACGGAAAAAGTCTCGACAGTGACTGACAAAATCGCACTTTGCGAATAAGGGGCACACTATACGGGGTATTACTGCATAACTAAATAGATACCATTGTGTCATTAACAGAATGTAAAAATAACAAATTGTTTATTGCCGCTGATGCTATACGAGAACGTTTCTCTGTTATAACTCTAGCTATAGAAAATGCTGTTTCTGATGCTTGCGAAGTAGCGGGCACACTTAAAATATGCATTGCTAAAACATACAAATTAGGATATTCCGATTTGTGGATTTCCCACCAGTTTATAACATTAAAGTTGTCACTGTAGCATACTGCAGTAGCACAGTACTTATTTATCTCTTGTTCTATAAGATGCCCGCCAATAGGTTCTTTTTTAATAAATTTGCTTAGAATCAATTTATCAAAAGTACTTGATGTTGATACTGAAGAATTAGGCTCCTGGGTTTTTATTGACTTTTTTTCTAGATTGAGTTTCATTTTTTGTAAACAGAAACTTTTTATCGACTGTACTGTATTACTATCAAAGCCTTCAAGTTTATTTGCTGGCGGATAGAAAAACACTCCAGCCTGATGGTAAATACTTAAATTGGACATCCATTTTATTCTAATTTCACTGAGTAAGTTTTCCTTTAAAGCTAGTGTTTCCGCTAAGTCACCTGGGTTTGGTGTACAAGTACTGTTTAAGAAATTTATTAAAATGTATACATAATAAATGGTAGCACAGTCGCTTCCCTGTAATTTTAACGAGGCTTGATAAAAATTTTCCGTTAAATTATAAATTTGTTTTAAGAGTTCATAATTTATTCCCGCCAAACGGTGTAATTCTGCTTTTTCTTGCAATGTTTGTGTAATATTTACCCAATTCCCATATATACATTTAAGCATGAAATAATGAGAAATCCAACAACTATTATCGTGCGATTTTAATGTCGTATCTAACAAGTAATGCACCTTAACTTGTTTCAAATACTTAACTAACCGTTTACAACTTTGTAAAGTTTGCTCTAAAATGAATGTATTTTTAAATGCCTCTTCCAAAACATTGTTTAATAATTCCTTGGAACAATTTATTCTTTGGTATCCTTCTAAAGCTGACACCACATTATTGTCTTGATTTGTAACAAAAATTATATTACGCATTTCTTCCTCTGTAATACCAAATCGAGTTAAGACTTTTTTCAGTTTTTCATGAATATTAGAAGCAGTGGCTTTTTGAAATTCTATCGATTTTAAACCGAAAATAACGTTATTGAACTTCCCATCTTTAATATAATGCAAAATAACAACTAAATAGTTTCGGCAAATAAAGTTGTCATTCCATAGATGGCATGTTACTGCCACTCCATAATGTAGTATTTCCTGTAACACAGTACGAAATCTGCCTTTTGTTTCATCTGCAATAGTTTCTAGATTCATGGATATTGTTGTCGAATGTGGGATTAAAGTCTCTACGTCAACGTTTGGTCCGTGTGATGCTCCTATTTCTAAAAAACACTTCACCATATTTTTAAATCCTTCGCCGTCTACCGCAGAAAATGGTTGGCAGTCTTTTAATATCCACATAGTGCAAATATCAGTAACTTTTTTCTTTTCTTCGGAACTTATCGCTGATGTTTCCTTCTCGCTAGTTTTCTGAATACATTTGTGCCGTAATAAATTACTTGTTTGCTTGCCATTGTACTTGCAAACACGTTTACATTGCTGACAGCACACATAGTGTTTAATACGGTGGTTTTCTGAATAAATATTGGCAAATACTTGCCAAATTCGGCTACGGTTCTTATTGTTTTTAATTAATTTAAAAGAACCCTCATCAATTTTTTGCTTTACGTATTTTTCACTTAAGTGTTCATCCAAGACTTGATTTCCCATTTTTAAACTGAAACTTATGGAACCTTTGTTTTCAGATAATTTAAACGGTTCATCTTCAATTTCTTCCTTTACGAAGTCTTCCGTTAAATATTCATCGAAGTCTTGATTTTCCATTTTGTAACTGGCATTTATAACACTAGAAGGAATAATTTTAAATCAGATACTTTACTGCTGTTTTAAAGTACCTACTTACCAAACAAAAGAAAATTATTGCGTTCGATTTCAAGCAATAATTACGTATATATCGTAAAATAAAAGCGTTTTTTTTTCGTTCCTACGTATATTCCTGCCCGTGTGTACAATTTTTACAACGCAATATGATTAGCTTTGTGATCTCTTTCTAGCATCCAGTAAATTTGTGTCTGCTATTTTACAGACAACACTGCACATTTTATATTCACAATTCACATACGACTCTTACGAAGAAAAAAAAGCGATGGCACCGCACACAGTAAACGAATATACGTTTAATGAGTTAATTATTCTTAATATAAATCGTTCAAATTAATTGTTCGGAGACAGAGAGAGTGCGAACAAGTTTGGCTTGGCGTACGATTCACGTCTGAATCATGAATCGTTACTCATAACTTGTTTACCGAGTAGCTTGTTCAGAAACACGGCGCGGCGATTCATATATACATAAATCGACCCGCCTTTGTATTTTCCGTGCCGATAAGTAGAGTTATATTCGGAACAATTGCTCACTAATGTCATAGAAAAGAAAAATAGAAGTATCTCAATTGGTTCATACAATAAGTTTCATTTTGTGGTAGTTATCTACGACGCGACGATTCTGCGCACAAACTCGTTACAGAACCGTATTTGCCCAATTTGTCACAGAGCCGGATTAAAGATGCGTTTATAGTGGATGAGGTTAACTGTAGTGGGATTTCAATAGATTAATAATGCATTTCATGGAAACTTATGGCAAATAGAAAATATCAAACAAAATACTCAAGAACAAGTGCAGTGTAAAGATCGATTGAAAGGAGACGTAAAAAATGTTAATAGACAAGAAAATTAGAACAGAAGTTTGTGCATCATTTTGTAATATCTATAAGAGTTGTTACTGGTAACCTCCAGGGGCAGCAAGAAACCATCTCAACATTAGAGAAAATGGAGACAAAAGAAGCGCATGGTGAGAATGGCAACCAGCTAACGATGGATTAAGTAACCCAGGGAATCAACAAGTTTGGAGCACTGGACCCTGGCTGTTCACGACGGTATATACCGGAATATATCACTACCGGCCACAGAACAGAGAACTTAGCTCAATTAGTCCATTCATCCACCAGTCATAAAAGGATGGTTGCAATTACGTACATACATTGAACGTCCATCAAGCTTCTACGCAACTCCAAACAACTCTAAGTGTAGCACCGGCCCAAATTACTTGAGGAAACCGGCTAATAGTAAAACAAAGAGAATGATCTGCCTCCGTGGAAACATTGAAGAATTCGCCAGAAAGACTCATTATGGGTGGTTTTAAGTATTTAAGTTTACTAAGTTAAGGGGATCATGATGTATTTGAATAGTGTTTTGTTGTGAATAGCATTAAGTTAGTCTAAGGATAGTTAAGCATAGTTAGGCATACTAAAAGTCTGATTCGTGGCTGCTATTCAAAATTCTTTTTGTTTCAATTTTTAAATTTATGTTACTTTTAATCCCTTCGGTTTCTGGAGGGGAGGGAGAGCCACGAATCGGCTTTCAAGAGTGGGGATAGCGCTAAGCTATATAATATTGTAATTATAGTAAATGGACTCTCCGTAAAGGAGGTTCTCCGAAAGGAGACTCCACGAGGTATTCTCGTGGAGTCTTCTTAATAAACAGTGGTGTACAAGTCTTTTGGTTGATTCTGCCCTCAACCCAAGTAGGTGCTATTATTATATGTATTACCTCTGACCTAACCCCCGTCACACGCCCACGTTACAATACATACGTTTATATATTCAGGTTTATAACATTTTCTTAATTGAAACTACTAAGTCCGTTTATAATGTCAAAAAAGTATTTTTTCCGATATTCTTGTTTCTACCTTTTTCTACGTCTCGTTTCAAATCTTTCTCTACATCAATATTATTCATGAATATTTTATTTGTTAATTTACATTTAAATCAACCGTTTCTACAAAATTTATCACAGCAAATACGGATATTCTAAATTTCTGTCCAAATCTTAATTAATTATGAGTATGGCAAGAACAAAGCCTATGTATTCTAAACACATTTATTATTTCCTATTATTATAAGTTTTTTTTTTTTCGGATGTTTAAGTACGACTACTGAGAAAAACATAGAAGCATTCACTTGTTTGGAGTAATTGTTCAATTCGCAAATTTAAATTTCGTGGATTGCTTTTAGTAATTTCAACTTTAAAGTGGATTTATCTATGATTTCGTTAATAAGAATTATAATTATTTTAGTACCGTTATGTTGAAGTCGCTAAAAATAATTGTAAGAAATTTAAATTTGGTTTTTGAGGGTTCAAGATATGAATTATGTATGAATTATATGGCGTGGAACAGGAACTCGACTGGAACGATAGGACAATTGAAAGGAAGACACAAACAGGAAGAAAGGAAACCAAATTACCCGTTAGTTAGTTAGTTAGTTAGTAAGTCATAGCATTTACATATATAGTTCTATTAATCGTGCCGTCGACTAGGATCTATTGTAGAGCGAATGTTATCTTAAAGTTCATCGAACAAATTCAGCCCCTTAAGGTAGCTCAGTAATCTGCATGAGATTGTTTTCAGGTCTTCTAAGAAAGACAAGCCTTTCCGAAGGTTACATACCTGATTCTTGTAGTAGCAGGATAATGACAGAAAATATGCTCAACAAGACAAGGAGACGTCTTCTAAACACAAAGGACATTCAGTCTCATCACAGAGCCTGATCCTGTATCTCTGCTTTCTAAGTTCACAGTGACCTACAAAAACAGAGACTATATCATTATCACCCAATACACTTGACATTTTACGCCAATTCAGTATTCCCTTTGTTCTGGCGTGACTATGTGTAATACACCCGCATGCACCAAACCAGAACAGTGTTCTGGTTTGTCCAGAATCTGATATGCAGGTTAGCTACCGTAGGGACTGTGCCAATGGCAGGCTTTTTTTGGCTAGGGTATCTGCTTCCATTCCAAAATGAGTGAGGCCCAGTAACAGATTACGGAATTTATTACCATCCCATTGTGTTTAGGATTCTTTAACAGCCCAGATAGTTCGAGTTGCATTTACGCGCCTCTAGTACTTTTAGCACCGCCTGACTATCGCTGAAGGTTTTTATTGATTTATGCGTATAGTTGTTATCTAAAATTTCTCTCGCACACATCTCAACGGCATAGATTTCAGCCTGAAAGATCATTGTGTGTTGTGCAAGGTTGTAATATCTTCTAACTCTTAGAGATAAAATGTTCCCGCACTCACACCCTACTCGGTTTTCGAATCGTTTGTAAACCAGGAGATGTCTGCCTGCGTCAGTGTTCTTTTGTTGCATCTCCATTCTTTAGGAAAGGAGGTAGCGAAGAATACATCAATCATTGATAGGGTACATCATGTTCGAGGGCATTCCCAGCATGCCGTCGGAAGTAACCAATGCCAGCAGCTTGTTGGTTACACAGACTTGAGTATCTGGCGATTGAATTCGCTATTTGCCATAAGTGAAATGTAGTTAATCTTGCCTCCCTTCCACAACCATGTGTAAGGTAAAGCTGGTAGGTCCAGAAGAACTTCTAGTGCCTCTAACGGGGAAGAAGGCATTGCTCCCGTGATTGCGATCGTTAGTATGGATGTAAGCTTTACTGGGGCTCTGGCTTGTTGTGCTTTTTATCACCAACCTATTGCTCTATAAGTTATGATTAGACGTCCATCAGTAGGAACTAAAGCCATGGAGACAAAATCCCCCCTGCCTCCCCTGCGGACACTCTCCTCCTAGCATTAACTAGACTACGCCCCACTTAGAGTCGTTATCACACGCATATTCGTAAGCATAGCGGCTATCCAGCCCTAGTATGATCGGCTCTACTCCTCACGCTTCCACCGGTTTTGCAAAGAGCATTATTAAATGTTCCTTCAATGTCTGCAAACGTTGCCATTGCTATTTCCTTGCATTCAAGAGAATTATAATTAATATATAATATAATTAATTATAATTACCAGAGATAATGGCAATAACAAGGAAAAACCATTCAAAACTGGAAAAGCAAAAAAAGGACAAACGAACACGATTACTATGAAGAAAAGCAGAGCAAAATTTAAAAAAAAGGTCTGAAAAATAGGAATGTAAAAAAGATGGAAAAAAAT